>CM030374.1:21061785-21536033 GCA_003604175.2 Clonorchis sinensis
TGGCCTTCCTGGCATGGTTGCACCTTGTGGAACGACGTTCCAGCCAGTGTAGCCCGCGGGATCATTGCAGCACTCAAGCCCGACCACCACGTCAAGGTGGCAGCTTTAGGTCTGAGTGTGCGGCAGTGTTAGGAGAGACACTGTGGTTGCTGCATGGGGATCCTCCAGTATGTCTCACTGGGTTATCTAGGCACGAGGTATCTAGGGGCGAGATGGTTCAGTGGTTAGAGCACCGGAAGGTTCGTGGTTCGAACACGACTTCTGTCTCCCGACTCCCCCTATCTAGGCTTGGGCAACCTGGCATTATCCCAGCCTTCGTGCTTCCTTATGGTGGCATGGCAGTTGGGCACCGAAAGAGTGTTATAGCAGAACGATTTATTTTTTTATTTTTTTTTAAATTTTATCTAGGTACGCAAAGTGTCACACCACTAAAAGCCCAAGTCTCCTTGCCATTTAATGTTGTGTTGTCGGCAGATCAACCACGATCAATAAGCCTTACCGACAGGGTCCTTTGCTCGCAAGAAAGCACGCAGACCGAAGACAGCAACTACACTGCGACAAAACATGGGTGAGTATAACATGTGGGTGTGCGGAAAAAAATACTGACTTACTTCCATTTTTTCCAAATCGTAGATATAATCCAGTTGGAAGCTAATCAATAATCGAGCTTTTTCGACTGCATCGCGTGTGCCAGAGAGGACAAAGCCACCGTACTCCTCTTCCGCATGGGGTTGTGAAGTAGCCTGGGTACCTCCGGCCTGTGAACAATAGACGTGTACGGAATCGTGGAAGACAAATCACAGAGCAGCATGCATGTTTTACTTTTGGGTGACCGTAAGTTGGAGATGAAGGTATGAGAAACGAACCAACGTATTCCAGCTTGTCAACCAATGGAGGTAATAGTCAAGACGCAAGCGTGCGACCCAAAACCGCCGCAGTTGAAGGAAAGGCTGTAATCAGCTGACTCGCCATCGTGAGCATCAACATGAACAACGCCAATGTTGGGATGTTAATGAGAACAGAGCGTTTTAGCTCAGCGCCTCCCTCTCTACCTGTATGACCTCGTAGAGAGTAGCTGTATCGGTACAGTTGGAGTACTTTTACATGTACTTATTTCAGATTGTTTCAGTCTACCATGAGTTTTTGTTAACATTAGACGTTACACCAAACTAAGGCCCGTCGTAGAAGCTGCTGGGTCGCAACACATCACCCCTACGCACAGACCAGATTTCTGAGCGTAAGGAAAATTGGCATTTTCTTCCTGGACTTTTCCCTCAGCAGGTAAGTGTGTGCGGATCAAAAACGTAAGAATAATTGAGTTCGAGTGAGCATTTTTCATTCGAGACCTGTCCGTGTGGAAAAGCTTACCTATTGTTCGAAAGAATGACAACCGTAAATGTCAACTCACCAATACTTACGAATTACCTGATAGCACTTACCCGAAGAAACAAACGTCGCATGCTGGTAGACACAGGCGTTGTGGGCCCTGGGGGATGCAGGTTAAGGCCTTCAAGATTGGGTATCGTTTCATCCTCAGAAGGACCTTTGATATGGTCATCGAAATGAATCTGGACTACGCCAGATTTCTCGATTATGGAAACGATGTTGTTCGTCCGCCGTCCGATCAACCGTCCCACATATCGTCTTGGAACACCCAAATAGAGTTCAGTAAACTCCAGTCTAGAACGAGCTTGCTTTGCTGCTTCAGCTGTCTAAAAAGTGATAATGAGACAAGAATGGAAAAATAGATAAAACAATAAGGATAACTGTTACGGTTCCGATAATGCAGCGAGCAACGATAATATGCACGGACTGTGACTATATGATATCCCCAGCTATGTTGCCTGGTTCCGACTCCTGGTACAACGGAATAGTAAGAAGACGAAAACCTGGACACAAGTGTAATGCTCCGAACAACAACCGATTTACAGGCGATAACGGAAAAATGACAATGCATATATATATATATATATATATATATATATATAACCGCAAGCAGTGATGTTAGGCGTAAGATCACCGGAGTAGTCTACATTTGAGGGAGGTGAGCATACAAATTACGACGCCCAACATGGTTGTTAGGCGGAATTCCACACAGATCTCGCCCTACCGCCCGCAGTCGGGTGCTGCTACGGCCGAAAGCCTATCTCACGCAAGATTGGCCAGGAATTCGGGACGCTTGCCGGTCCGGCATCAAGCTCAGATCTGATTGGTCGAGAATCTGGACCCAACAGCCAATCATGACCCAGCATTGCCGATTGCCGGTTGCCAATGCTACATCCAGAAAGCACCGCTTACGCTATATATATATATATATATATATTTACGCTATATATATGAAGCGCTGTACAAATGCTCCTGACTTCTTTCGGGGCGTTAATATAGCTTGTACACCTTTGTTGGTTTTTTTGGCGTGCACGCTAGCTTGGGAGGCTCAGACCGAGAACTAAGCTGAGAAAAATACCATTACAACAATGGTACACCGGGAGACTGATATTCCGGCTTCGACCGACGGACAGACGTGGTATGAGGCTCTGTGAGCGTTCCCTAGTATAGCTTAATTGGCTACGAAGGTGGACAAACCGTCACACAGAGGTAGGGTTCAAGCTCGTCATACATGAAAATCAGTCTAGCAGGGATAGTTTCCAAGATGTTTTTTGGTGTTACCTTGTGTACTTTGAATCACGATCGGGAAAGCCGAATTCGCGAATCAAACTGGGTTTCGTAAGGGCTAAGATTGCGTCAATCGTATCTTTAGTTTACGTTTGAACTTACAACGACCGTAGATGGTGTTCTTTATTGATCTAAATCATCATCATCATCATCATCATCATCATCAACATCATAATCATCTGCATCATAATCATTATCATCATCATCGACATCATCATCATCAGCATCATCGTCATCATTATATATATAACTATATATTAAAGCCCTAGAGTGAAAAGAAGAGAAAAAGAGTGGATGAGGGAGGGACCTAGTGCTGGCCTATGTCAAGCCTGAGGTGCCTACACCTCCAACCGCTCAATCAGACAATCTGGAAAGAAACTGACAGCATGAACGCCACTGACATCGATTAGCCGCCATTTCTTGCAACGTCTCCAGCCAAGCACAGGCGGGGTCACGGGGACCCCATCCTGGAAGGCGTACAACACCAACAACACCCAAACTCTTCGTGATCTCTTTCACGCCTTTCTGCCAAGTCATGCGCTGTCCACCTCGCGGTTTGCGCCATGCTGAAGGAGGCACGAAGAACAACACTCGTCTCGGTAGACGGTGTTTCGGCATGCGTAGCACATGACCGAGCCATCGTAGTCGGTGGTGCTGGATGATTCCCCAATTGAGTACCTGCAGCACAACCAAATACCCGTTTTCTAATCACCTCGTTACTAACACGCTGACGCCATCCAAAACCAGCCACGCTTCTGAGGCAACGGTGGTCGAAAACCTGGAGACGCCTCACATCATCTGTCCGTAGAGGCCATGTCTCGCACCCATACAACAACACAGCCCTTACTGTAGCCTGGTACACACGACCCTTAAGATCTAGTGAGATGCTTTTTGACGCCACAAGTGACGCAAATTAGCAAACGTGATTCGAGCCTTTGAGATTCTTGCACTGACTTCATCAGACACACTTCCGTCAGAGCTAATACAACTACCGAGGTATGTAAAGTTTTCCACAATCTCCAGTGATTCTCCTTGAATTTTAAGGGATATGTCCGGAGACTGCACGTTCTGAAGCATGACTTTGCACTTTGAAGGTGCAAGGCGCATGCCAAAAGATGGTATGATGGTGGTCAGTCTATTCAACAGGGCTTGTGCTTCACTTTCGTCTTCAAAGATGAGGGCGATGTCATCTGCGTATTCCAGATCGACAAGGCTCTCACCAGCAACAATTTGAACACCGGGGTTTTGAAGACCTTCCAGCGTTCGCCTCATTATTTCATCAATGACGAAGTTGAACAAGAATGGAGAGAGTGGACATCCTTGTCTGACACCACTTTTGTAGGGAAGCTTTTGGAGAGCTCGCCATACACTCTCACCCGCCCAGAAGTATGTGAATATAGGGATCGGATTATGTTTACAAACTTCTGGGGCATACCCTGTTGAGCAAGTATATTTAACAGCACTGACCGATCGACAGAATCAAACGCACCCTTGAAGTCAAGGAACACCAAGATTGTGGGTCGTCTGTACATGTGGCGTTGCTCTAACACCTGACGGAGTGTGAAGATGTGGTCAATGCAGCCTCTACCCGGTCGAAATCCCGCTTGATTCTCACGAGTCAAGGTTTCGCGTGCCATCGTAAGACGACGAAGAATCAATGACGCCAGAAGCCTTGTCACAACAGGAGTCAAACTAACACCTCTGTGGTTGCTACATTCACTGCGAGTACCCTTTTGAAAATGGGCACTACTATCGATTCACCCCAGTTGTCTGGGACGGTCTCTTTCTCCCAGATAGACCCAAATAGTCTAGACAGGCACTGGCTGAGGAGCCCACCGCCATCCTTGAAAAGAGCAGGTGGAAGGTCGTCAGGACCAGCAGCACGATGACGCTTGAGTAGAGAAATACACTCGGACACTTCTGAGACCGAAGGCGACTCCATATTTACGGTCCAGCTTTCTGTTGAAGGCCAGGATTCTGGATTGAGGTAGCAGGTGGCCAGCTGAATTGCTGTGTCAAAGTACTGTGCCCAGCGGTCCAGACGTTCTGCTTTATTGCATATCAGGGAGCCATTTTGGTCTGTGATTGTTTCGCTGACAAGAGGTTTTCGAGGACCAGTCGAACGAATTAAATGGAACGGCCTGCGCACATTTCCAGCATTCTTTGCATCTTCCATTTCTTCGGCCTTTCGGGTCCACCAAGCTTCTCGGTCTGCACGGAACACTCAGTTTCACTTGGCGTCGGATGATGCGTCGGGTGGAGTTGTGGTGGCTGCTTTGAATACACCAGTTATTAAAACCCTATGCCAGTGTCTGGCGATCAAAGTTATCCCTTTTAAATTCTTGCCACCTACGAATAATTCGCAACATCAATCCATCACCTCCTTTCCAAGCGCAATTATTCTGGTGAATCCACACCACAGCGAAGAAGCACTGGACTCGAGTTTCGCTCTTATTTGCGCTCATCGGCAGTGCGTGTCCCTGAACGTGCCGGAGTTTGAACTTCGGAAGTGTGAAATGGGATGGGAATTTGCTACTACTAATTCATGAACGCACGCCGGACGCAACTGAATTATCCCATCCGAAGAGAACGTGTCCATGCTTGAGCGATGTGACTGGGTTGTCCGACGCCTCTTAAAAGGAAACCATACGCATTGTCCCGGACGCGCACGAATCTACGGCGAACTTACGTCTAGAAACAAGGCTGTCTTCTGTTATCCTGACTCCTAAACTCTGTAACTGAGTAAGCTGACAATATCTCTTTTATTGAAAGATGAAATGCAAATTAGTTTAACTCAAGACCACAGGTATGCATAATGTAAAGTCCTATTACAAAACTGGGTGGGTTCAAACCCAAAACTCACACTTGCGGACGAACCTATCTATGCGGTCTATCAATACGGACAGCTGCGAAAGTCCCGGTGAATTGGCGGAAGATGCAACCAGCCCTAACCACTGTTTGCAAACGTTCGCCATTTTGGGCGCCACCATGATATTAATTTGGCTGTCAGGGGTATTTTGTACAGTGCTCTCATGCAATCTGCTTAATTTGTGGAGTCGAGACGTGGAAGTTGCGTATAGCTTTCCAAATATTCCTCAATTAACCAACGTTGTCTCTGCGCGGATTGAATGAGAACATCGGATCAGTATCGACAGGGTTTGCCAGGAAATTCAACTTTCCCGCGAGAGATCAACTAATCACACTCTGTAGGTTACACTGTTTAAGCCATGTACTTTGTACGCCCGAGGACCGCTTACCTTACTGAACTCTCTAGCCAGTCATGTGCTGGGAGGAGGCAGTCCAGGAGCGGTCGATCAAAGGTGGCAACGAGGAACGAAAGCTCTTAACACTGAACTCAGCTGCAATGGCAACCGCCGTCCACCAGGATGGGGACTGTGGAACGGGATAAGTCGCTAGTTATTGACCCACACAAAAATGGCCCTGTCACGTAGCCAGTGAGGGCCCTGTGTCAAGGCTATTATCCTCGATGCTCAGCTCTCTCGCTCCATGTTTTATCAGACAAATAGAACAAGTGAAAGTCGGTGAACTGGTTTGGCCATTGCTTCCAAAATGTTATTGTTGTCCTCTCAATTTCTTCATCCTTGGGGAACGAAATCATAGCAGTTTGGGAGCTACCCGTCTAAATAGACGTTACAAAGCTAGACAACTGACCGATCACTCCGTTCTCTAACTTGCCTTGAGGTCATAACCTGATTATTGTGACCACGGTTACAAACCCTCATTCACCCATCTAGTTTCACTTTCCAACAGCATGTTGTGTGCTCTTTGTTGTTTACATGTGACATGATTGAGGTCGATAGATGTTTGAAGTGGTGTCAATCAGCCGTCTCCCGACTTCACTATTAACAATGCAAAGGTCAAAAAACACGTGGAACATGTACTTAAACGCCATGTGATGGAACCTCTATCCAAACATATCCAAAAACATGAACGACAGAGTGAGATTAGTTTGAAAACCTACCCTGGCCTCAACAATGATCAATGCAGCGTCTCCATTTTCGTTAGTATGATCCTCAACAGGTCGGCGACCATCATTTGTTTCACGTAGTCGTATGGTTACAACATCCGGCATCTCGCGACATGCGCGGATGTTGTGGCCCTGAGCACCGATTGCCAGCCCCATTAAGCGTTGGGGAACGTAGAAACGCTCGTAAAACATGTTTGGATCAGTGTCCCAATCAGCGCTACTCCTCGAACTAGTCATGTTGAGATGTGAGGTTTCGTGTCCTCTGGTTACCTAAACAGAGTGCATGGGGAAGGTGAAATCAAACAGAAAAAGAAAAAAAGAAAAGAAAAAAAAAGTAGAAAAAGTAGAAAAAGTAGAAAAGTAGAAAAACATACAAACACGGAGCCGAAAATTCATCTGGAAAGTATCATGTCAAGAGCGGTGAACAAGGATTTTAGCTAAAGGTGCAATGTACTTCGCCACTGAAGCTCACAGCATCGGCATGAGAGCCCACTTACTTACGTCTCACAAGCAACAAGTACCGAGAAAACAGCGATTTATGTCATTCTGCGATTAAAGCTGGTCACAAATTACTCTCTGGGATCAACCGACTGCAGCTTACTTGAGCCTCACGAAGAGTTTTGGATATGTGGAGCATCAGTAGCTTCGACATAGGGAGAGGCACCACGTAGCTGTTAATGTCAACGCTACTCTTGTTTACTGTATCGATGACTGAAGATTCACTCATAGCGCCGGCTGTGATAAACAAGAATTCATACGGCTAAATTGAGTGAGATGGCTCAGTTGGTTAGAGCGCGAATTTACTGACCGGAAGGTCCGTGGTTCGAACCTCTCGACTTCTGTCTAGCCTCGGTCAACCTGGCAGTCTCTCTACCCTCGTGCTTCCTTCGGGTGGCATGACAGTTAGGCACCGAAAAGATGCCTAAGGTGTTGAAGATTGGAAAACCTGATTCTGGGTCATCGTTTTTCATGAGCACACTCAGGGTTGTTTGATGTCGTCTAACCGGAGCTCCTCTTTCGTGCTCTTTTAAACCTGTGCACTGACCGGAGGCTACTTCAGCACTCGAAATCGATATTCAAAGCTACAACCACATGATGGGTCAAGCGAACTGTAGCAATACTTGGACTAGTTAAAGATCCCAACTGGCTGTTTGAGTTGTGACATTACTATGCACAAGAAACACAGTGATATAAGTCGACCACCCAAAGGGGACGAGCACCGTGTAGTTCCATTAAAAAACGTACCCACAAACGAGTGGATAGGAATAAAATTTTCATAAGCACCGGGTACATGGTAACAAAGCTAGGTTGCTGATCGATCAAGCTTTCCCAAGAGGAAACTGACGGATGAATAACCAATAGACAGGTTTGCTAACAGGTGAGTGGAATGAATAAGTCATAAGCTTGTTAGATTAGAAACCCGCCATCATCATCATCATCATCATCGTCAGCTGTAAGAACCGTGTACTTGTCGTACAGTCGTCGTAGCTGCCACAGTTGCGTTCACCGATGATTTGGAGAGGTGAGGTAGGTAGCTACGCAGTGGAGGCGGGAGCTGATAAATTGGTGCGTAAATACACCACTGTCAATGGACTGTTAAGTGGGGGATTGGGAAGGGAGCTATGCATTGTAGGCAACAGCTTGGATGCATGAGCGCCACTGAGGGCGTGACTGAGCCATGTCTGACAATGTCTCTAACCGTTGATGTGGTCCGTCTCGGGGTCCCCATCCAGGAAGACGGCAGTGACCAGCTCAGCTGAGTTTGCTGGTAATGGCTTTTATACTTCGCTGCCAAGTCATTGTTTGACCGCCTCTGGCTCGTTTCCACCCTTCACGTGGTTGTACGAAAATAACCGCCGGCCGTCTTGGTCGGCGTCAGGAGGCCAATAGTCTATCACCTGACAGATCACCCTACCCCGGCCTGATGAACCCTAATTAGCCTGAGCTTATCGGGCTCCGATCAGCGCTTCACTGAAAGCCTGAGGTAATTCGATTGGCGAATAAATTACGGCTACTACTGGTAGTGTGTGATTTCCGAACGCAGGTGTATAACCACCCTTCGTCTACGTTACATGACCTGGGTGGTCATAAACAGACTATCAAAAAAGGATCAGTTCAGCTTGCTTCGTTCACAATAATAAACTACACAGACCATTGTGTGATAGCCCAACATGACGACGAAGAGCCGTCTATAGGGGAAGTAGGACCAGGACCGAAAAAGCCGAGAGCGTCGAGGAGACACATAATAGCATTTTTGGAATGAGACAATCATCAAGTTGGATGGAATATACACCGCTTTTCAAGGTGAGCCGACAAAACATTCCGATTCGGATAAACGCAAGACAAATGAAATCCATGACAAGGTTTAAGAACCACAATAGCACGCCAGCAAGTGACTGAGCGTCTGCTCAGGATGACAGTTTTGCCGCAGTCTATCCCTGGGCTAATCGCCTCAAACCAACTTTGTTAAAGCTTGTTCAACTCACATCATATTTTAAAATATGGATTTCGTCCCGTAAGCGTAAGAAGCCAGTATGCTGGAAAGCCGAGAAGCCCTGTGCAGTTGTGTGATCCTTGACGGGAGCCATTTACAGTACACATCTCAAGGAACCCAAAAGTTCACTGTTCAGCCGGCAGGTCGGTCAAACGATTAAGGTGTACTTAGAATTCATCAGTTAATCATGAAAATTTGGTTCACATTCCTCTGATTGTTTCATCAGAGTGGTGGTTGCCGACAAGGGCGAAGCGTCGCAAGAACAGAACTTCGGAATTTTTCCACTACTTACGGAATATGAGTAACCTGCTTAAAAAGGAGAACATCCCAGAAATGACAGGTCGCCGTCAGAACTGCCACCCCTGAAGCCAATCACCACCGAATTATGTGACAAAGAGTGGTGAACTCAAGGTTGGTTGGTGCTATATCCTGTCTAGGCATCAATCACCTATACTGAATGGCAATGTTTAATTTCTATTCGGAATTTTGCTAGTCCGAGTTTACCTCGAGACACTCGAGGTGCACATTACAAGTAGGTTACAACAAAGATGAAGTGTTTTGCAGCCTTTCAGTGTGTTTTGGTTTAAAAACTACAGCATTTACACGATAATCACAAAGGCGAAAATCCGTAATCGGCAATGATTGGTGGTAAGAAAACCCAGTAAAATTAACACGCTCAAAAGAGTTACGTTAGCTCACCTCCATATTGCGCATTGTTTGTCTCAAACTCCGTGTAATGGCCCACTTCTGACGGAGCATTTTCACATGCGTCTCCTCTAACAGGGCGACATTCCGGATCACACTTTCATCAGTGCTCAGCACAACCAATGAGGATGACTCCTTGTCGAAGAACAGGCTGACAGGTCCACCGGCGTGTCGAAGGAACTCGGTGTGAACGCCCGTATCAGCAGCGCTGTGCGCGAAGAAAAGAAAGCGAAGAGGTAATGGCTGGAGCTAACCCAGTTCAAGTTCGAAGGGAGATGTAAGTGTATCCGAGCTCAACGAAAGAAAATTGCCTATTGCGATCAATCAGGGCAGGCAGGTGAGCCAAGACCCCATTGAACACCGTCATTCTTGGGGCGAGATGGCCCAAGTGGTTAGAGCGCGAACTTACTGACCGGAAGGTCCGTGGTTCGAACCCGACATCTGCTTCTCGACTTCCCCTGTCTAGGCTTGGGCAACCTGGTAGTATACCAGCCCTCGTGCTTCCCTCTGGTGGCATGGCAGTTAGGCACCGAAAGGGTGCTACAGCTGAACGATACGCAAACAAAGGACTGTTTCGTGCTTACCGGGACAAAAGCTAGAGATTGAATAACCAAAGGTAATTTCGCGACGTGTCAAACATAGTGCATGTATTAAACAACCTAAAGTTCATCACAGGTGTCAAACATAGCGCATGTATTAAACAACCTAAAGTTCATCACAATATGGTGGAAAAATGACTCGCGTTGGTGGGCTACACCACTGCTTCACTAGACTGTGAATATCTGTGGTACAAGGTAGACTGCTCATCTAAAGTAATCATAGGTTCGTGCGGAGCAATCACCAGTTGGCGTAGGTTGATGGGTTGATTCCGTTCACGTGTCACAATATGACCTAAGCGGTACAGTTAATGTTATTCGAACTGAAGGGAATTCATATACAGCACGTGAGTTGGTATCATTTCGGTAAATGTGTTGAGGTCGTTGAGTTGAAGAAATCAGCTGGTAGAAAAAGGAAGACTAGGAAGCAGCATGACTGGGAGATGTGGCAGTGTATCTCTAGGTGACCGCTCTCTGAGAACCTCTTCTGGAGCCTGACTACCGCCAACGCCAACAATTTTGTTCATTTTAGTTTTCCTCTGAGTTGAACGTTTCGAAGGACACAGTGGCCAAGTGCGGGACAAACAGTCCTGCGAAAAGGGGGGGGTCTTGGTCTGGCCGATAAAGTCAGTGTGGATACGTCGCCTAAATTGGACGGTAGGAAGAAACATGTCAGTGAAGCATCGGCGAGGGGATCAGTGGTCCATTTATAGGTCCCTCTCTCCAAAGAGGATCTTCAGCGCCCTATTAGGACCACTCTTTCATTCCGTTTTTTCTAGTGAAGTGAGGATAATTCCCGGAAATTTAGCCCCTCTTACTCATCAGCAGGAAAGACGACCTTGTGAGAACACTTATCATGGCGATAAAAGAAAGCTGAGCTATGACAAGAAAAAATGATCGGAAGCCAACTTCGGCTTTATTGGTTGCTTCTCGTACGCACTAGCGGCAACATCCGATGAGAATGACGTACGAACATACTACACACGTGTGCAGTCACGTGTCTGGGCGAGATGGCTCAAGTGGTTAGAGCGCGAATTTACTGACCGTAAGGTCCGTGGTTCTATCCCGACCTCTGCCTCTCGAGTTCCCCTGTCTAGGCTTGGGCAACCTGGCAGTATCCCAGCCCTCGTGCTTCCCTCGGGTGGCATGGCAGTTAGGCATCGAAAGGGCGCTACAGCTGAACAGTTTTTTTTAGTTCTGTCCAAACATCCACCGGTAAAACTACAGGACGATCAATGTTTTTCACCCACACTCTCATTCGCAGGGATGAAATCGAAGAGTTCTGGTCAACACTGGGAATCGAAACCAGTGCTTACAAGCTTAGACCGACCAACTGGTGCAGATACATCAGGGAATGCAAACAGGCGTGACAAAACTACAAGAGCACTCCATGTGCTGTCTCGTCAGGAGAGATTTCCATGGTTGCCTACAATTATTCCTTCACAAAACGTTTGAATCATTTTGATACACTTTGGAAGAACATACGTGAACCTCTAACATCCTGAGAGAATTGTCACCATGTGACTAAAACAGTTTCAAAACAGGGGTACGTAGCACCGCCACGAATGAAATGGAAGGTGAACGACAGCTGATCATTAATGGAACAGGGGGAGAACACAAACGCCATCGTCATAGGTGACATTTACCGATGGGAAGGCCTTAGTCGGCAAGAACAATGTACCGACATTGACGCGCCTTAGAGCCAATCATTGGTGAAAGAATGTCCAGGTGCGTAAAAGAATCCTATTTCAAAGTACTAACGCCAGACTGCTACGGTTTGTAAGCATCATGTGAGCATAAAAATCTACGTGTCTTAGGAAAATATTCCTCATCTGATGGATCCCTGTCAGTAGTGAAATATGAAGGACCAAATGATGGCAAAAAAAGAATTTCGCGCTCAAGAATTCACGTAAAGATAGGAGTTAACTAGACTAGCAGAAGACTAACTCACAATTCGGAAAGTTCTTTTGGGATTTCAATAGAATGCCGATGGATCATGGCCGCGGAAATGCAGGGGATGTCGTGAGTGGGTTGCCGTAACGTATTTCGATTTACAATGTCCGTAACGGCTGAAAGTTGCGTGCATCGCGCGACATCTGTTGGGCTTGCATCCGATGGGCTATTTACTTGGAGCTTCACTACAGCCATGTCATCGCGAACCTTATGAACCCGACAAGGCCACCAAGCAGCTAGTTCCAACTGATCGCTGAGTGAGGATCGGACGTCGGCCTTGTTTTCTTCCACCATCCAGTTTGCGGAAAGGCATTCGCTAGCATCACCGGATTGTCCATTCAACTGATTATCGGCTATCGAGAAAAGCACCTCTGCGAATTGGCCAGCCTGAACTTCTCTGTGTACAGGGAAGAGGAAAGTGGAACGTTAGTTTTTAATTGCCTGCAGTTATTAATGGGCATGAAGGTGATAGGGCATCGCATTCCATATACGAATACACTAACATATGGGTCATCTCAGTGGAACTGCTGAGAACATGTCGAAAGTGTCAGAGAATGTTAACAACGGAAGAGGATCAGCATGCTTCTGGTGGACTGTTATTTTTGTTACGCTGTTGACGATGCTGATGGTGAGAACCATTAGGCAATCGCTGGAAAGCACGAGCGGGTTATTCACACCTAGACTAGAGGGGCTTCGGTAAAGACGATTTATTTATTCATCTCCATCGGTGTATCGTCCATTACGTTGACACTTGAAATTCCCCACGTTTATTCTGTCCTCCGCCCCACTTTTGTGTTTAGTGCGTGTATATGAACTAGCGTTTGTTTGTCCTTACCACTTCACTCATTTGGACTTGAAATCATCCGGCTATTTGTGGCCGACTTTGTGCACGTGTGGTTGTCTCACGTGGGAGCCCGTTTGCTCCTTTGGTTTGTACTCTTGTAGTCCAAGTGGACCATTTGGACGACTATCTACTGTCGAGGTTTGTATAATTTGTGAATTTGTCTTACATTAATAGTACCGTATAGAAACCCAGCTCCGACTTTGTTTTGCCTTCCCGGGGGTTCTGGTATTACGCGTCACTCGAAGATACCGTTTGCTCGTTACAATCGGAGTCACAATTTAGTTGGAATGTATAAACTGGGCATGCCCAGGTAGAAAACTGACAGAATTTCCAGCGGTAACTATCATCACCATCATCGACGGCATGAAATCAGTGTTCGCTGTCGTGAACTAAAGAAAATAAGTTTACGGGTATGTAGAAATAAAAGCTTTTATTCAGGACCCGGCATTTTTCGAACCGCTGAATTTCTGTCAGCGTTTTATTTATCCCTACGCTCGCAGTAGAGAATCTAGCAGGGGTGTAAATGGCCTAAAGACAGAGTTGTACAATCGGAATCATCAAGGGTCACACTCACTGCACAAAACCGTAGATCATGGGTGAAGACTCAGATAGGTATGAACATGGCTCGAACTGCGAACGTGAGCTCAGACGCCCTTTGAAGCACCTATGAATTCTAGTGTGACACAAGTGCCGGCCGGCCAGGTGCAAAATTCAGTTATCCGTATTCGCACAAGAAACTGTGGAATGTGTTCAGCTGGTGTAATAATCTGTAAGCATAAATGACCCTCACTCATTTCTGATGAATCCTGCATCTGAGTGAATGGTTTCGGTCGGTCCATTCCAGCGAATCTACAGGAACAGTTACTGGAGGTGGACTTTCCAGCGCCATTTAAATGTATGTGCACAATACCCAAACGCATGTTTAGAATGAAAATGCTAGGTCAGTCAGTTTCTCGCTCTCTCTCCAACATCATTTCTTTACGTTTTACAACACTAGAATTGTCTATTTCCCAGAACTGACCACTATCTCCACTTTGAAATAAGCCAAAGGCTAAAAAGAACCCGTGAGAAGTAAGGAATAACTAACTGGCTTCTCACAAGTAGTGAAGAGCTGAGTCCAAAATTAGGCTAGGTTGGGCACGCAAATGTGGTCATTGGACTGTAGTGCTGAAGATGGCTGTGGGAAATGGTCCTTGATCTTCTTCCTCACCTGAACTCTCTGGGACAAATTCAGCCTTCGCACCGTGAAATATGAGATAAACGAACACCACATTTGTATGGTATTTTAGCTGTCAATTTGTGACATTACGAGAAAGACTTTTTGCGTACAATCAGGCCAGTACTAACCATACACTTCAACTACATGCTCTGGGAAGTTTACGACTGTGAAATACTGGTAATTAGTACTTTGATAGTAAGTGTTCTGCTGGAAAGTGATCGCCGCATATTATGCTGGCTTCCCAACTAATACGGGTTTTTGGCTTTGTAAGAAACAGGCGGGAAATCCTTGTTTCATGTGGTTCATGGCGCGGTGGAACCCGTTTGGTTAGGATAGGAAGTGATTCTTACAGAAATCGTAATACCCGCATAAGTTCGCTTAGATTCTTCCTGATCAGTAAATCCACAAACCTCTCAAGATCGGAGTAAAAATGGAATGCTTAATTCACAGAGAATGGGGCATTGGCATCTCCAACAAAAATACCTTAGGTGTGTAAAGACTGCATTAGACAAGAATATCCAACATCATTCAGAATAAAGTATTTTTAGAAAAGCGGTGAAAACGCGTTCACAGTGAATAACTCCTAAGAAGCGGAAACATTCAGCTTTTCAGTTCTATTAATTTCTCGCTGGCTGAAACGAGAGAGGTTTCGTATCCATGTCCGGAAGAACTGAGTACACTAAACGCCGCAACAGTACATCGAACGATGCATCACAGCAAACTGTATTCAGTGTCTTTGTCCATGTGGACCAGTGGATTAGGTGGTGTAATGAATCAACCGTGGATGATATGATTACATGGGAGACACCTACATCCATGTGATACAACGTGTAGTGTTCCCTTTTGATAGGAAGCCCAAGCACGGGAAAACTGAACGCTCAAGAGTGGGGAGAAGCCGATTTCTTGCTAGACGGATTCTTTATCATGACCCTCCCTTGTGCAAAACAATCAGTGATTCACTAGGCATCTGTCGAATTGAGCAGTTCTTTACATGATTTCTATGGTGGGCTAGAACTTGATATCAAAACAGCCGATAGGATATATAAAACAACAGATGGCTTCGTTAATCCTGGTGTTCATCTTGTAGGTACTTGAAAAAAATGCTGCCTGGAGGCGAACCGCTGAAAACAGCCGAACATCACTTCAGAAGGGCTACATAAACAACTACCGATTGCTTACCCACGACGACTTCTCAATCGGTTCCAAACCTTCTCCAATTCACTGAAAGTCAAGCATCAAGTCTATTGAACGGATGCTCTGATCGGTATGAATATAGGCCAAACAAAATCAAGCATTTCAGCTCGGCGCTTCACGCACTATTTGTAGCGTTCTAGCTCGACCTTGTAGAAGGATCTGTTATTCCTTCATTAATACAGTTATAGCAACATACTCTTGTTCCCACTAAAAACTTAGAAGGATCTGTTATCCCTCCATAAATACAGTTATAGCAACATACTCTTGTTCCCATTAAAGACTATCTCATGCTACCGTGCCTTTTGCCACGCTATATTGGGCGGATTTGCAAGCCAGGGATTAACAGTGGGATTGTAATCCGCAACACATAACAAATTCTTTCCTACCACTTTTGCCACCTACTTTTCACAAATTAAATGAAATGGTCAAATAAGGCTAAGATCTAGTGGAAATTCATTTCGCCAATTTGGTGCAACCACACATATTCGTTATCCCGTCTTCAGACAATGCGTAGGATGTTCCAATTAATTTACCAGCTAGCGCTCCAAATGCAGAATACAACATGCCTTATGCTTCATATTAAATAAATCATAATTGCAAAGGGATAGTTTTCCTTTTCAAGTAATCATATAGCGGAGTATAATGGGGAGGGGACCGTCACGAAGAGACTGGACCTTACCGTGGTGTGACGGTTTGCGCATCTCAGCGACCCATTGAGCTATACTGAGGAGTGCCCCGCGACACTCAGTCTCCCATACCAGGTTGATCAATGGCTAGAGGTCTGACGAACACAGTCTCCTGGTCATCCTGCTGGGGGTTGGAACATGTGGCGACTTGTTCCGTAGAAATGGTAATGCATTTGCATTTCCCGCCAAACACCGCTGCCTTGCGGTTAGGCTTTTGAGTCAAAGGCTTTGGTTGAGGACCCTAATCGTCCTCCTGTCTAGGCGTGGGCGCCCTGACAGTATCCTAGCCCACGTACAACCATGAACTGCACACATACAAATAAACTCATGCCACATCGGCCGTCGCGTGGTGCCATCAGCCGGGTCGCCTTACTTGCTGCATACAGCAGGGCGGGTAAGCGAAAACAGGCTACTGCTGACGCCTCCCTTCTTTCTCTTTCACATACTTTTTCTTCCCCCTCTCCCCGCCCCATTAATAACTCTCCTCTTGTAGGCCCAGCACTTAGGACTGATGACTCCGTTCTTCTTGCATCGGCTTTGCGTGCAGCATCTGCTCGTCACATGGCGCCGACATCCTCAGGTATCTCCAAATCACTCTTCAAGCCTCGACACTCAGTCTATCTGGCCGCCTTCAATGTGCGCACTCTGAAGCAAGCAGGACAACAAGCTGCTCTTGCTCTCACACTGGACTCGCTTGGCATTGATGTGTGCTGTGTCTCGGAAACAAGAATTCAAGATGCAAGCACAGTGATTGAGCTAACCGCCCCATCAGTCTCCACTCGCTTCCGACTGCGCACCTCTGGTGATCCAGAGGCTGCTGCAGCTGGATGTGCAGGGGTTGGTATCGTCCTAAGTCACCGGGCGGAAGTATCCTTGCTTGACTGGATACCTGTTGATAGTCGCCTCTGTGCGGTTCGTCTGGCAACGTCTGTGAAGGAGTCTCACAAGCGGGATGTTGATCGATGTTTGTTTATCGTGTCTGCGTACGCCCCAACTGACTGTAGCTCCGACACCGTCAAAGACAGGTTTTATGACGCCCTGAATGCCCTGCTGCGGCGAGCTAAAAGCTCAGACATCGTGGTGGTTGCTGGAGATTTGAATGCACAAGTGGGCAGGCTTAGCGTATCTGAGACTCAATTAGGAGGTCGACATGGATTGGACTCGGTACGTACGGACAATGGGGAACGATTGCTTCAGCTGTGTGCTGATCGCAGGCTGTTTCTATGCAGTACTAACTTCCGGAATAGCCGAAGTCGTCTGGCCACATGGTGTCCTCCAACGACACGCCGACCACAAACTCAAATCGACCACATCGCCATCAGTTACCGATGGCGCGGATCAGTAACTGACTGCCGGTCGTTTTGGAACACATTTGTGGATTCCGACCACGCGCTCGTCCGGAGTCGCTTCTCCCTACGTTTTCCAGGACCGCGTAAGGTGCGGACAAATCGCTTGGCAACTGAGAGACTGGCAGATCCGGATGTTAGACGAACTTACCAGAATCGTCTTCTAGGGTCTCTTCCAAATGCTCCACCATCAGATGTGAACGCATACTGGGACGAGATTGCCACCTCTTTGCATAGTGCTGGGAATTTTGCCTGTGGCACGGCACCACCAGGCGCACTCAAGCACTGGATATCAGACCGAACGGTGGCACTGCTTAAATCTCGGAGAAATATCCCAGCCGGCCCGGAACATAACTTGGTGCGACGAATTATCAGACGTCAAGTGAAGGTGAGTGTGAAAGCCGACCGCGAAGTGTGGTGGACACAGAAAGCCAAGGAAATGGAAGAGGCCCAGAAATCCGGTAATGCCCGAAGATTATTTCAGTTGATCCGTGCGACCGGTCCCCGGAAACCACCTGTGAGCGAAACTATCAAGGATCGGAATGGAGTGACCATCTCGAATAAAGAAGAACGTCTCGACCGATGGGCCGAATACTTCGAACAACAATTGTCATGGCCACCAGCTGGCGCCCATCTGGAACCCACAGGTGACGTAGAACCCTGGACGGTGAACGTGGAACCACCTACGGCCTCGGAGGTTTATGACTGCATATGTTCTCTCAAGCGCCACCGAGCCTCTGGTCCGGATGACCTCCCACCCGCATTGTTCAAAGATGGGGGTGAAATCCTCAGTCAACGCCTGTCTGATCTGTTTGCCTGCATCTGGGAAAAGGAGTCTGTCCCAGACAACTGGGGAGAGTCGTTGATAGTGCCCATTTTCAAAAAAGGGGCTCGTAGTGAGTGTGGCAACCACAGGGGGATCAGCTTGACCCCGGTCGTAACGAGACTGTTGGCGTCACTTGTGCTTCGTCGCCTTACGGTGGCTCGTGAGACACTGTCTCGAGAGCAGCAAGCGGGATTCCGGCCTGGTAGGGGTTGCGTTGACCAAATCTTCACACTTCGTCAGGTGCTAGAACAACGCCATACGTATAAGCGACCCACAATTCTAGTATTCCTGGATTTCCAAGGCGCATTTGACTCGGTTGACCGGTCTGTTCTGCTTGACACGCTTGCCCACCAAGGAATGCCCCGGAAGTTCGTGAACATAATAAGCTCTTTGTATTCCAAGACTTCCGGACGTGTGAGAGTATACGGCGAGCTCTCCAAAAGCTTCCGTACACAAAGTGGCGTCCGTCAGGGATGCCCACTCTCCCCATTCCTGTTTAACTTCGTGATCGATGAAATAATGAGACGAACGCTGGAAGGTCTCCAAAACCCCGGTGTTCAAATAGCCTCTGACGAAAACCTTGTCGATCTGGAATATGCAGATGACATCGTTCTTATCTTTGAAGAGGAGGAGAAGGCGCAGGTGTTTTTAGATGAACTGACCAAAGTCATCCCGTCCTTTGGTATGCACTTTGCACCCAAAAAGTGTAAGGTCATGCTCCTGGACATGCAGTCACTGAACACGCCACTTACAATCCAGGGAGAGGCACTGGAAGTTGTGGAGCGTTTTACATATCTTGGAAGTTGTATTAGTTCTGATTGTAGTGTGACAGATGAGGTAAATGCGCGAATCTGCAAGGCTCGGGTCGCGTTTGCTAATTTGAGACACCTATGGCGTCAAAGTGGTGTGTCCCTGAATCTCAAGGGACGTGTGTATCAAGCTACAGTGCGGGCTGTTTTGTTGTATGGCTGTGAGACTTGGCCTGTTCGAGCAGCGGAACTGAGACGTCTTCAGGTGTTCGACAATCGTTGTCTCAGAACCATAGCTCGTGTGGGATGGTGTCGGCGAATCCGTAACGAGGCAGTTAGAAAGCGAGTTTTGGGTTGTGCAACGGGTACTTCCATTGAAGAATGTGTCCAGCACCAGAAGCTGTGTTATTTGGACCGTGTTTTGCATATGCCGAACCATCGTCTGCTGTCTTCCGTGTCCAATCCAAAGAGGCGGCCAACCCTTTACGTGGCAGAGGGGTATGAATGAGATTACGAAAAGTTTGGGTGCTGTCGTTGCTACTCGCCTTTCAGGATGGGGACGCTGCAACATATGGCTGCTAATCGATGTCAGTGGCGTTCTTGTTGTCAGTTTCTATCCAGGTTACCTGAATGAATGCCTGGGGGTTTAGGCAACTCGGAGTGATTGTGACAGGACAGCACTAAGTCCCTTCTCCGTCCAATCTTATTCTTTTCTTCACAATAAGGCTTTCAAATAAACCATGGTTGTACGGCAGCGAAGCATCGGTGTTGAACACTGATGTCATGCTGTCGATTATGATGGTGATGGTGTTGATGATGAATGACCTGTCTTTTATTTCTTTTAGATGTCTCCATGTCTTTTTTTAAAGTTTTATCCTCAGGAGTCTTTAACTATGGATATCCCCTCCCCATCATCATCATCGACAGCATGACATCAGTGTTCAACACCGATGCTTCAATACGGTACTGGCATGATTTTATTGTTAGACGTAGGTATCATGGACGATATGGTATGGACGATTAGGGTCCTCAACCAAAGCATTTGGCTCAGACTTGCATCAACAAAAACTGGGTTGCTTTAACGGTTGACTGGTCCGGCGAGATTTATCCTTATTCGCGGTTTTTCTAGCTATGAATGAAGCTGCGCTGATTGGCAGTTTGGCAACTTCTGGCGTCTTTGCACCGAAACGGCTCCGACACACTTGCTCAATATGTTTTTCCATACCAGATCAACAAACAGCTGCGAGCGACCGCCTGCACACGGCTTACACCCGGACGTCCATTGTGAAAGTGAGTTAAGATCCAACGGTCAGGCTTGTTGACTACGGCGAACCGGTCACCGAAAAGAGGGTTGCCACTGACGACAGACTTCGCCGCCGAAAAAATTGTCTGGACTCTCCAAAAGAAAACGTCTTTGGCTAGTTGGTTTGGTGGTACTCCATAACCTTTTGTAGTACAGATGTTTTCGGTGACACCATGAGCCAGATGGCTCGGTGGTTAGAGCGCGAATTTACTGACCGGAAAGTCCATGGTTCGAGCCCAACCTCTGCCTCGACTTAGGCAGCCTGGCAGCTAAGCACCGAAAGGGTGCTACAGCTGGACGCTTTTCTGAGCCATAGCAAAAGCCACCACATACGCTGATTCAGACAAAACAGTAAGAGTTCACAGACAGTTGATTCAATTGACCGCTGGGTGTTGCCGATCTCATCTCTGAACTTCGTGATTGGTGGCATAATGAACGGGGTATTCAAACGCTCCTAATCCATGGGGTAGGGAAGCTCGCAGGTTGATATCTTTTATGATATTGGATGGCACTATTCTTTTTAGTTCTACACCTTTGCAGTTACAATACTGAACCTTTTAGAAGGAAAAACATGAACCTTCGGAGTGTAAAACCATGTCAGGAAACTGGTTCGCGAACAGATGACCTAACCGAGTGTCAACAAGTTAACCGGCATGAGGAGCATTGTCTTCCTGTTTTCATCTTGCTGAAGAAGTAACGTACAGAAAAGCAGTGTGCCAATTTTATTGGATTTCGTCCATTGTGGCGTCCACATGACTTCAGATTGCCGATCAAAAGGCAGTTTATTTGCTTCCGTGCGGTGAGTCCGGAAAATTCGCTTCTCCCAGAAAAAATGCACATGCGCTCCAGAATTTTGACACAGCTGTCGTCGTCTGCTTATTTCTACCAAACCTGATGATCAGATCAGGTGTGAGAAGATACGTAGTACGGCATACTTGGAAATTGGTCAAACGCACAGTCAACAACCGAACTAGCGAAAATGCAATCTTCGTCGGCTCAGCTCCTCTTCGAATTTCTAGAGGACGACTGTCGCACCGAACTTTGACCACGAAGCCTTAACCAAAATGGAGGTGGAGTGGTCGTTAGCCGATGACTTAGCTAAATTCGCAGGTCTAGATTCTCCATTTCGATCTTTTGTTTGCGTGCATGAGGTTTCCCCGACCCAAAGCTGTCACCTTGTCGTGGTGGTCGGGCTTACGTGCTGCGGGCTATACTGGTTGGAACTCAGTTCCTAAAGGTTCAACCAAGCCAGGAAGGCCAACGGGGAGCAGCCCGACGAAGAACAGCGGGTCTCCGTACTGCGAGTAGTCGTATTACAAGGCGGTCTGGAGGTAATCCCGTACTGTCCTCTGCGATAGGAGTGTGAAGGCAGTAAGACGTTTCCCCCAGGCGACCAGCATCTCCATATTTATGGAAGCAGCGATGCTGCCTTACCCCGAGGAAGGACGAGTTAGAAAAGGTCGGCCTAAAAACCGCACACTCCGATCGCCCAACGGTTGACCGTGACCGCCGCCGCATTATCCACTGCAGTCGAAATACGTTTAAAACCAAAGAGTCCGGTGCTGCTCAAAAGGCACCTGCTGTGCGCAGCCGCATCAGGAATGAGACAGTAATGCCTTATTTTCTGCGCCGTCGGGTTAGGCCAACCCCCTGCAACCGGGCAGGTCAGACTATTGAGTCATCGGCTCCGGGCAGGGTCCCCAAAGAAAACGCTACTGTCCACTGCCTCGTGGGTCAGACTTTTAAGTCAGAGGCTAGGCGCAGGGTCCTCAAACAACACCCTACATCCTCCCACTGCCTTGTGGGTCAGACTTTTGAGTCAAAGGCTCAAGGTGGGGGACCTCAACTAAACCCCCTTCTTCGGCCTGGAAAACCGGAAAGTATCATTTGCACTTGCAGCTCTTCACTCACCGGCCTTCTACCCCACTCCCTCCAAACCCATCGTACAATGCAGTGCAATCAACCCATCTGCCAATCCCCCAGCCATTATTCCGGGTTTCAACCATCGCCCAGAAAAATAAACCAAAATAATCACCTACTAACCTCAAAAGATCTGATTCATGTTGCAGCCTTTAACGCCCGTACTCTATGTCAAAACGGGCAACAGGCATCCCTTGCTGAAACCTTAGCTTCGCTCTCTATCAACGTATGTTGTGTCTTCGAAACATACATACAAGACTCTACTTCGGTCGTGCTCCTCAAGCCGCTCAGGACGAACCCAGATGTTCCACATTTCACTCTTCGGGCATCCGGTGATCATGAAGCAATGGCTCGTGGTATCTACGGTGTCGAAGTTGCATTCAGTTTGTTTGTTTGTTTCAGCTGACTCGATCAACGGATCAAAAGAAGGCAGGTGTCAGTGAGACAATATACGAAAAAGACGGAACAGTAATTTACTCTCTCAATTGCCGTCTTGAACGGTGGGCTGAACAGTTCCAAGAACAGTTCACCTGGCCTCCTTCAACATAACCGCTGGAAAAACCAAGCGGGTCCGAATGGAACATGACCGAAATCCAGCGTGAGATTTCAATCCTGAAGTGCGACTAGGCACCTGGCCCGGATGGTCTACACCCCGCGCTCTTCAAAGAAGGCGGCGACGTCCTGGTGAACAGTTTGAAAAAAAAACAGTTTGACAACCATACCGCAGAAGATTTGGAACGAAAACAGAATACCAGCCGAATGGAGCTCCTCGACCGTCATCCCAGTTTTCAAAAATGGAACAAGAACGCCACGTGAAAATCATCGTGGCATCAGCCTGATATCCGTCGCATCTAAGATGCTCTCTGGCATTAGTTTGCGCAGGTTGATGGATTATCGGGGGAGACTGATTCGTGAGAAGGTAGGGTAGGTTTCGCCCCGGTCAAGGATGCATCGACCATATCTTTACCTTGAGACGAATTGTTGAACAGCGCCACTCCTTCAGACGTCCCACGTTGGTCGTTTTTCTGGATTTGCAGACTGCTTTTGAATCTATCTATCGTCAGCGACTTTGGTAGTGTCTGGCGATCAAAGGTGTCCCTTCCAAATTTCTCTGCCTTATGAGGACATTGTATGCGAACTCCTGTAGGCGTGTACGAGTATACGGGAAGCTCTCGCCTGGGTTCACCAGGTCCAGTGGTGGGCAGCTGTATAAGTTTCGGTGGACAGGCTGGGGATGAAATTATTTCTCAAATCAGAAAGGCCAGCGCAGTTTTTGTCAACCTCCGACACCTACGGCGCCGGTATGACGTGGTCCCTATTCGTAGAGGACATAGGGAAGATGTCAGTGTTTGATCATCGGTGTCTGCGAAGCATTGGTCAGCTTTGGTGGAAACGTCGGATTAGTAATGAGGTACGCCAGATAGTCCTAAAAAGAAGGAACTCTCCCGCGATAGATGAATCATTCAAGCTTCATAGGTTGCGCTGATTGGGACGTGTACTCCGCATGAATGAAGACCGTCTGCCTCGCAGAGCTCTTTCGCCTAGCCCTGTGCTGAGTGGAAGCGACCGAGAGGTGGACAGTGTATGACCTGGTAACGAAGTACGAAAACACTGACCAGTAAACTTGGTCGGGTGGGCAACTGCCTCCGCCCTGGATGGGGACCCCGGGACTCGAATCACCAATGGTTAATGACATTGGCAGAAATGGTCCAATAGCGCAGTCAGTCATGCATCAAAGCTACCGCTTTCAATGCGTAGCTACCCAATTATCGAGCAAACTGAACATGCCTTCGCCTCCAAGACTTGGTTGTACTTTCCACATTCCCATTTTCCGGTGATCGAGACTGTAGTAGCTGAAGCCTATGTGCCTATGGCCCACACGATTTATAGCTGATAAATTGATTGAGTGATTTATTGATTGAGTGGATGAGGTTTTGCTCGTCTTTTACCTTGAAAGTGACAAGATATGCTTGGCAGGTTGGTAACCTTTATCCTTCGTTTTGGATTCCCCAGCATAAACGCAAACAGGAAGTATAAATTGCTACTGTAAGACAGTGGGGGGGCAAACACAAACCTAACCGATGGGTTCCATAAGTTCAGCAACCTGGGTCCGTGGTTCGAACCCTGCTTCTGTCTCTCGACTTCCCCTGTCTAGGCTTGGGCAACCTGGCAGTATCTTAGCCCTCGTGCTTCCTTCGGGCGGCATGGCAGTTAGGCACCGAAAGGGTGCTACAGCTGAACGATTATTCTCAAGGTTTTCTCTGGGTATTTGTTCCCTGATGCATTGGACCAGATCATTTTACGAAGCCATGTCTTTTGACACATTATTATCTCTCAGATTCTAAGTCGTCAGCAAATCAGGTAGGTTAATGTCACGGGGTGGGTGATCAAAACAGAAGTGGTAATGCTCCAGAAAAAACGTCGGGGGTTACTGTTGGTCAGTCCGTATTACGGAAAAACGCGCCATGAAAACGGATGACAAGCACCTCGCTGCTAAGAATGGCCTTCCCAGTTAAATAACCTTGTTACCGCCCGCGAACACGTCTCTCGATCCTTGCGCACTCAGAGAACCATCCCAATTCATTCAGTCGATCTAAAGGTCTAAAGGTGGCAGACCGGTTCAGACCACGTCTCATTCAGTAGGGAACATTTGGAGGTGACATCCAGTGGTGTCCTTCAGTTCATAGGGATGAATTGCCGCTTCGTTAGTGTATTCCGTGGCTTCAGCATCAGTTAGGTATGAAGTAGGAAGATGGGTCAGGTTCTAGGTCTTCATTAGACACTTTCAGCCGTTGTCTATCATGTAACTTTATAGTGATTCTCCGCGACTTTATCAGGTTCGATCTAACCAAGATCTGAAGCCTGGGAGTATTGTGGCTTCAAACACCTCAGCAGGAGGTTTCAATAATTGGTTATATTTCATGACAGGTGACAAACGCGACGTGACATACCTGTGCGCTACATCACTGGCCGACTGCGCGCGTGAACGCTCTACGGCAGACTGCTTCTCGAATATGCCAACCAAGTTGTCTACTCAGGACGCACGGAGGTAACCACCGTTGAGCGTGTCCAACGGACTGCTGCAAAATGGCTGCCAGCCTTAAATCCGTGGACTATGAAGCGCCTCTCGTGGTGCTTAACCTCTTTCCTCTGGAGTATCGTCACCTTCGGAGACCTAATTCTTACTTATGCCCTGTTTAAAAGAGGTTTGGCCAACACCTTTTTCACCGTTGACCCAGAAAACACAGCGGGGACATGGTACGAAGATTCTCAAGCTCAGTGCACACTTTCATTTCGGGTAGTTACGACGTTTGTCTACGCTAAATCTAGTACCCAGTTCAAAGCACTATTAGACGTTCTTTATGCGAATCCTCGCACTGGCAAGCTTACTGCCCCGCGCTGAGAACTTAAAGAGCAGTGCTACACCCTTTTTTCGCTTGTGCTTCTCAGGTGAACGGCAGCCGCAGAACGACAAGAACAAAACCGACCCGGGAAACTTGGGCGAAAGGCTCAACTTTGTGTATCAATCCGTGAATGGCTTTAATGTGAGGCAGCGGTGAAGGTACAAATCCCTGCACACCAGCAGCGAGACCAAGCACCAAGCATCCCTCGAAATACCAGAAACACTCATCGGTATGCGTGGGGATTCGTGCTGCAGTAGCGGGAGGACAGGAGTCATCCTGTTTGTCAGATGTTGAATCCGTTTGAGGCGCAAGGGAAGAAATATGGCACCGCGTACATCATAACGCAGAGCGCGGAGAGGACGTCTGGGATTTGAACATTCGGAGGTGAAACTCGTTCCACAGGAACTATACTATAAGAAAATCCAATGTTCCAATTTCGACTGCCCCCTCCTGTATATTCAAAGCGGACCAGGCCATAACACCCGATTCGCTTGCGGAAAGCGGACGCACCTTCGAAACGAGGAACACCGACTGTCAACACCATTAAAAATCGCATGCCAACAAGGTATTCCATGACAGAACAAGGTCGATAAGTGTAAGGCAGAGGAGGGAAGGAAGCTTATAAGGAATTATACACCTCACACGACCGACTGCTTCTGTGCGAATCGACGAGCCTCGACGCGGTTGTCACAGCTTCCCCCAGAAACCGAGGACGCAACATACCGTTTTTGGAAATGCACGCATATCTGAATGCGGTTGGGAACTTGTTAGTCAGTGGCAAGCGGAGGAATTGCCGTTAATGGGAGTATGGTATCGTACACCGACTGGGGAGCAAGTCCATGCGAATACACACAATACCTGAAGCACCTACCTTCCAGGGGCTGGAGGTAACCGTACATTGGAAAGCGGTAGTCGTTCATCCTGATCTCTAATAAATGAACAGGTAACAATAAAACACATGAACAAACCGGCTCGGATATGATACGATGGCATCATTGTCAACTACGTTACGCAAGAAAGCCTGTGGATATCGTAACTTCAATTCATTGTTATATAACACATACTTTTATATACTGTCCGAGACGACCCCTTACTTCTATATCAATCATTACTTACAAAACCACCTGAGGAAAGATTTGAACAAGGCCGCTCGTTGCGCAGACAATAGCCTCGATATACAGATAAACAAAGCCATGGCGCACTGGTATCTGTTCCCTTAGGAGGTATATCACTACTGTCAGGCAATGATGACAGAAGGAGTACCAGACTTTGGAGCCTGAAAGGATTACGTCTGTGCAGTAGTTGTTAGCGGCGGAGCTTTGCAAGTCAATGAGTCCACTTTTCCACGGGTTTCGCGGTCTCTGTGAGAATGTGGTAATGGGGCGGTTTCTGGTCGTTCATGTTAGGCTGCGGGGCGCTGTTACCAAGACCTGCTGGTGAAACCTTCGGCCAGTCCGCTGAGATTCTAGAACCAAGGCTAAGCGGTAAGTTCTTGACCGGTTGATTCCAATTTTCTGAAGACACGCCATCAAATTTAATTTGAAGTGTTACTCTATTATTTTGCCTCACTTTTACTGTTTTGTATACTGTACTTGGATAGCACATTAAGTTTGGCCCATTAAGTAGGGTTCCTTCCTTTCCTTACTTTGGCTTCTTGTGAAAAACCATGAAGTAATCAGCTCTCGGCAGAATGGTTTACAACAAAACATGACGTTTGGGGATCTTCTGGTTGCGTATATGGTTTATTTGGTAGAAGATGACCGGGTAGCCCGACGTCTATCCCCTAGAGCCTCCAAGATCGCATTTTTAGTTATTAGTGTTTGAGAACAAAATACTGCAATTCCTCATACCTCCCGTGTTTACTAGCTGAATCGTTCGTGAAGGCCTTGGAATGTCTGGTTTAATGCGACAGTTCTTCTTACTGATAAGCCTTGTGAGCGGCATTTCGGATAATTTTTGCCTTGGTAGATGTTTTGTGGATGTAGGCTTAAAAGAAACTAAAATTCCTACTCCCACTCTTTCCCACCACTGAAAGAAGCCACCCAGCTAGCCTTACCGGACTGTTTTTCGAAGGCTTGTAGCTGGTATTTCCCTCAGCCGGTAATCCTGATTTAATCTAATAACTGCTCTTTGAACCGGACTGCGACGCTGGTAGATAAACTTCAAGTTCTTTTCCAATATAACAGCGGGCCCCAAAATAGGCTAAGTCAAGACGTCGGCCTTTGATACTCACGTAGATTGAATTTTGTATGCTATTCTCACCTATTCCGATTCCATAAAACCGAAGTGTGAATGCGGCCCGTAAGGCCATCGGGGTTTTGGAAAATAACCACCGTGGAGCTCATGCAACCCACAGACTTAAGCAAAAATGCGCATCTCGCGAAGGTAGCTTAACTTGAGTTTGTCTCTTCAGAAGTCAAATGGGGTTTGCCCTGCCGCCTGCTACCAAACATCGCCGAAGCCGCTTCCAACCTTTTAATTAACCGTGTTAGTACAAAGAACGCAGGGTAACTATGGCAAAAACAGTTCTGCTCTCTCATTGAGATTTGTCAGAAATATGCAGAAGATTCAGGTACCATAGAGTGAGCCCTCAGCCTCGTGCAGGTATCCGGTATGGTCGTCATTTGAACGAAAGATGATAAATGGGTGACGCATAATAGTTCACCCAAACCTCGATGGATCGCCTTTTTAGGAGTTATACCAGGCTTCGGTACTCCAAACGTCATGCACGGACCAACTCATCTCTAGCGGCAAAACCCTCCAAGTTTATTTTAACTTTTTACCGCGAGAAGCTCGTTTTTTGAATATCACGCACCAGTGGGCCCCCTTTAAGGACGATAATAATGTTTGCCCCCGAACTGGTTGGTGTCATACCGTTGGGCATGACCAGTCGGAATAAAAGCAGGACTGAAGGGATGAGGGTATCCGGGTTTGCGAAAAAACTGAACAGTCTCACATGGAATGGGCAGCATCCAACGTAGACGCGATCATGACCGACCCGGCACAATCTTAATGCGGCGAACATCGAGGAGAAGGAAAAACAGGTATTAAGGCTTTTCTGTCTTTTGCGGAGCATACCAAGCTAAAAGACTGATCCGTTGCCAGAAAATGCTCTTTCCTCCAAAACACCTGCGTGTGGAATAAAAAAATTTACGTAAAAATTTGCATTTTGTCGCATGTATGCTGAAGCCAAAAATCACCACAATCTAGCTTCGTTTTGTTGCAATTAGTTTTAATTGATCTCCGTTCTAACTATTGGCGTACATTCGATTGTGAACTTGGAGTTTTTTGGCTGCAAAGTGGCTTTAGATATGCTCGTTGAGAAATTTGGGGCTGTCCTCTCCTCCTCTATCGCGGCATTTGAGAACACGATATAGGAATACATGGCGAATAACTGTGTATTATTTGTGCGTGTAGCCAGTAACGAAAGCACCAACGCCGTTTTGTTTTACGAGTGGACGTACTGCAACTGCAGCTGGTGGCCAGCAAAGCCAGTGGAAATTCGAGGAATCCGAAGAAGCTGGCAAGCTGAGCGTATTCACTATAAATAAACGGTGAATGTGCCAGCCGTTCAGTGCGTTTTTGTCTAAGGCGGTGGGAGAATCATCTCTCTGTCACCTCTTATTACCTTGGACACAATCCTAAGTTTTACAAGTTCTACACGGTCGAAGTTATTAGTGCACAGCTGATGATAGCCAAAATATGATTCAGAAGGTATATATGCACTAATAACGGTCTTTACTATGGTTGAGAGTAGTGAGTTGCTCGATGTTCTCTTCGACAAAAGAGCTTCCCTGCTCGTGCCGGTTTAGTGACGGCCACGTTTACATTGGATACAGCTCACCGCCTATGGCGCTGTCTTCTTTTCCCACCCAAACCCCCCTGTACTCACAGTCCCACCAGTCACCTTTATTCTGACTGTAACCTTATGATCATGCCTGACGGCATGCCCCCACAAGTTGGGAATAAACATTATTATCATTATTATTACAATGCGGAATGTGGAGCAAGACAAAAGGGGAACTTATCGGTTGTGAGAGTCCCTTGGTGAAAGTCCGGACGGAGGTACCGTGTTTTCTCCGCAGCATAGCTGCTACACGTGTTCCATAATTGTCCGTGGACTTGCGGAGACTGGTTGACTTTCTGCTCCCTGCGCGCGCTAGTCTGTGTCTCGATTATGTTCGGCTTTCCTATATGTAGGTGCGTTTGCCTGTACGTGGGTGTCAGCACATGGTTGATGTGAAAAGTTCGACTTGCTGTTCGACGATATCTCCAGATTAGTAATTTGCCCGCACCATACCCTTGTGTGTCGCGATTTGTAGTGTAGGGTAAAAAGTGAGTCTCGTGATCTAGGGAGCGATTGTGAGCTGTGTAGTCAAGTGAGTCACGATTGTGTAGCGTGGTTCGAGAGCGTAATAAAAGGACAGATCTCGTGATCTAGTGAGTGGCGGTGAGCTGTACAATCATGTATGTTGGTGAAAGGGCCGCTACAAACTCCGGCAAATTGAAGGATAACAGAAGATGGTTGTGCATTTGAAGGGTCCTGCTGAAGTATGGAACGCGGCAGTTTGAAGCCGATGAATTCGGCAAGGTCTTTACCACTCAAGACGTATGCAACTACGGCCGGACTGGTCGGGGGCCTCTGCTGAGTAAGTGACAAGTGGTTGGGTTTTATTGTGGTAGATGATGTGTCTTCGGTCCCGGCAAAACCCTAGGAGTCGGAAAGTGCGCCTGTGCTGCGGTCAGCCACCTATGCTTATCCAGATGGCAGCAGATAGCACTGTTCCGAGGCTTTTCGGACGTTGTGAATGGCACTGGAACACACGCGACAGACCGTTTTGGGTTAACCTTTTTATAGCAACAAATAGCCGGCCTTAGATGCCATCTCTACACCTTTCTGATCATGGATAACACGGGGACCGTAGGTTCGGATACGCACGCCTTTATGGAAAGGTCACAGTCTGCCCATCTGCGCAGACTGTTGCATCGTTCAAAGAAAAGGTAGGCGAGCGCTATCAAGTGAAGACAATTGTTATGGACAGGCTGAGCGCATAAATGCCGGTGGCCAAAACTAAGTTTGCCTGCGACATTAGGTTGTGCTATTTTCACATTCGCAAAGCTATCAACAATCACATACATATTATTTACCATACATGAATTTTGGTCGTGGACACTGCTAACAGCCGACCCATACTTTAACATATGGCTCCTGGAAAATGTCATACGATAGGTTCCCTGTTTAGCCTGCTCTTCAGGCTTGCCCTATAGGTTGTTCCACAGAAGAATAGTTTTGTTCTTAGCCCATCGCCCGTCCTGAAAACCCAAGGGTATGCTAGCTAAGCGGACCTTAAAGAAGGCGTCTTATGAGGTTGACCCGCACCGAGGCACAGAATCCCAGCAGTTTGTCTCGGAGATCTGTGTGCGTCCGTATTTTCGGTTCCAAGGGGGAAATACTCGATGGCCTTGAGTAAATGTATGTCTGACTACTACAACTAACGCCGTAGAGAGCCAGCTCAGTGAAAAAGACAACAATGATTTCATGTGGCCCATCAGCTTGAAGCAGTTTTTCTGGTACTGAGACCCCATGCATTTCATGTAAATCTCTTATTTCTTGAGGGATATAGTAAGTAGGCTTGCACAACGGCCAATGAAGATGGCGCCGCTTAAACCAGCCTCTATGACACTAAAGCCGCTGAAGTTCTACCATTTTAGAGTAAGTAGTTCCCCCAGTTTGTCAGCCGTCTGCCTCATAGAGATATTTCGATAACCTAGCTTATATCTTCCTCTAATTTCAGGACTTCAATATCTCGCTAAAAACTTCGTACATAGAAGGCCATACGCGTCCAGGAAGAATATATGTATGCACCAAAGTGACCTTACAATTCAACTTTACATGCTGTCTAATTTGGCCATTCTCTTCGGTAGAGATGGATGGGCCCAATACGGCCAGCTGATTAGGCCGCGTAAATCCATAGATGCCTGTTAGTCGTGTGCATTAGCTAGGTTCGTTCAGCTGTCCGCTTGTTCGGCATCATGGTCGTCTGGCATATTTCGCAGTTTATAATGGGATACTCTGCCGTTTAACAACAAACTTTCACGGTTGTTCCGGCAATAGTGAATGCGGCTACCGCGATTTTAACTCGTAAAAGCGACCATCGAGCAAAAATTATTTACAAAAGTGGCACCTTTGCATATTTTTATTCACAAATACCATGTCATCTCCAGAATGTTCAGCAAATTATTTAACCCGCAAAACTATCTGCAGGTTCCGCCCATTGTAAGTGGCTCACTTTTTCCCGCAATTCGCGATATCATTACATTCAGCAACTTATTTACAGTTGATGTTTGATGACCTTGTAGAAGACAACTTGACAAGAATGCGCTCACGTTCCCCACCACATGTGACAGCCAATCCCCGTTCTTATTCCCCTTCACCCGATGAACTGAATCCATATTGTTTCAGTGAACCATTTTTATAACTTTTACGGATTTTGGTCGGACATTGTTTTTTGGTGGTCACTCGCCGTCGATATCTCTTTCGTTGTGACGATATCGGGTTTGTGGCGAGGTGTATTACAATTTATCCTCGGCCTGGTGGTTGTACCACCTTATTTTGTAACTCTTACGGTATATGCAGAGGAGAATCTGTTGAGGTTTGTTGAAACTGTGTATATTATTATCTTGTAATGGTGCCGTGATTCCAGGAATCGGATTTCTTGGTCCTTTTTCGTGAAAAGCTTAGAAAATTAAAGTCAGCTACATTGTTGCGTGCGCAGATTAAGGCAGAGGAAATGGAAAAGGAACTGCAGCTTATGAAGGCCCGTAATGAGGTGCGGCTAGCGGAGTTAGGGCTGGACTCAGACGATGATTCAGTGGTCGACGTACAGGTCGATACTCAGGTTAAGGTAAAGGACTACCTAGCCGGAATTGGAAATAGCACGCCCGTATGTGAAACGCCAGCGGCACAACCGTCGTATGCAGTCAAGCCGGACTTACCTAGAGTGGACTTAGAGGCTTTCGACGGCAACCCACGGTGTTACTGGAGATTCACACAACAGTTCAAATACTATATAGAGGATAGAGTGGAGTATAACGGGCAGAGGATGCTGCATTTGATTCACTATTGTAGAGGTGCAGCAAAGGAAGCTGTGGTCGAGTGCGTAATGTTGCCTCCGGAGATTGCCTACGGTAGAGCAAGAGAAATACTTAAGGATCTCTTTGGGAGGGAACATATGGTGGCCAGGGCTATATTGGACGATTTGTTCAAGAAGCTGAAACCGCTGCACGATGACGCAGATTCACTGTCTCGATTATCGATACATCTTCAAAATTGTCACGTTGCTCTAAGTCAGATGAATCATACTAGTGACATGATATCCATCTCGACCATAGAGCGAGTTCCCCGCACGTTATCAAAGGACGCTCGTAGGAACTGTGCGAGGTTGGCTGACACTGGGGACAACCTCGGAAAACGGATAGGTTTTGCCGACTTATGCAACTTCATATCTCAAGAAGCCCGAATTGCTCGCAGCCGCTATGGTATGATCGCCATAAGTTCAGAACACCATCGTCCTCAAACCCAGCAACATCGGGTAGGCAACGAAAGGCGCCATAACATATTTGCTGTTCAGAAGGGTACCTATGCTTGTGCCCCTTTGCGATAGCAGGCACGGGCTGGCGTATTGTCGTAGGTTTAGTGACCTGTCAACGCAAGCAAGGTGGCGTGTGGTGAAAAGGAAACGGTTATGTTTTATATGCCTAAAACCAGGCCATACAAGTAACAAATGCGATTCTCCCAAGGAGTGTGGTATAGAGAGCTGCTCAGGTTCGCACCACCATCTATTACATGTAATACAGGATGCCAACAAACCCACATCGGTTGGTTTATGCAACTCGGCATCTCGGTCGGAATCAGGGACCTGCCTTGGCGTTGTACCGGTTCGTGTGAGTGGTCCGCATGGCAGCGTTCTCACGTACGCATTGTTGGATAGTGGGTCAGACGTAACATTAGTAACGAAAGACTTACTCGATGAGGTTGGTTTAACCGGTGCTCCAACAACTTTGAATTTATCAACAGTGAGTGGGACAGCTACTGTCGAGGCTGGAAGTCTCAGAATCGAGTTTGAATCGGTAGATTCAGGTGAGACCGTAACGGCTGAACAAGCCTTCTCAATACGTTCCTTGCCCATCAGTCCACCAGTCACGAGCCTAACGAAGATAGCCAGTCAATACAGTCACTTGAAGGACACGACCTTTGTGGAGCTTCCTGATAAACGAGTGAGAATACTCATAGGAGAAGACGTTCCAGAGGCACATTGGCCTATGGAGAAGAAGTTGGGCAAGCAAAAGGAACCTTACGCTGTCAGGACTCCTTTGGGGTGGGTTCTACTTGGCCCGTTGTCTGTAGGACACAGGGTCTGGAGGCAAGTGCACCACGTAAGTACGAAAGATGATGACATCACTGCTCATCTAAAGGCGCTATATGAGGCTGATTTCCACGATTTAGAGGCTCCGGGTAGGTGTCAAAGTGTCGAAGACAAGGAGGTGCTTCGAATTGTTGAAGAGTCTGCAGTGTTTAAGGATGGTCATTACGAAGTACCATTGCCGTGGAGAACGGCTGAAAGACTTCCTGACAATTATCGTCTAGCTCACTGTCGACTGCAGTATATGAGGAGGCGCTTCGCCAGGGATCCGACTCTGTTAGCGCGATACAAAGAACGCATGAGTGACAACATCATAAAGGGCTACCTAGAACCTGTGCGATCTCATCAAGGTAAATCAGGAAACGAAAAGAAGTGGTATTTACCTCATCACCCTGTTTTGAACCCTAAGAAGCCACAAAAGTTGCGAGTCGTCTTAGATTGCGCGGCCAAATTTGAGGGTGTATCCCTGAACGATAGATTATATCAGGGACCAGACGTTACCGCTAATTTGGTCGGAGTTACTGCTACGCTTCCGGAGCGACTACGTAGCTGTGGCTGCAGACATTACCGAGATGTCTATGCAAATGAAAGTCCCAGAAGCCGACAGGGGTGCATTACGCGTGCTCTGGTGGGATTCGGAAGATTTGTCCGTTGAGCCCAAGCAATTCCAAGTGACATCCCATTCATTTGGCGCCACTTCTTCACCATTTTGCGCTAATTTCGCTTCGAGAAAGACTGTTGCAGATTGGTGATCACATTGCATGACTGAATTAAAACAGTCAGTAGATAGATACTTCTACGTGGATGATTGTCTAGCATCACTACCGGATGTGAACGTAGCTGAAGGATTCGAACGTAAGCTTAGTCAAGTTTTATCAAAGGGTGGCTTCCACTCGAGAAAATGGATATGTAATAGTCTGTCTTGAATGAAGTATGTGAGTCAATTGTCTCGCCGTCGGTGCTTTCCATTAATGAAGCCTTCCAGACAGTTGAAAGAGAGTTGGGCCTGCAATGGGACACCCAAACAGACGAATTTCGCTTCACCTTCGTTTTTCCTGATCGACCGCTTACTCGACGGGCAATCCTTTCTTCGATCTCGTCTCTGTTTGATCCCCTGGGTTTAGTTGCCCCTTTGCTTTTGCCAGCTAAAATACTATTGCAAAGGTTGTGTAAGAGGCAACTTCATTGGGATGATAAACTGAGCGACGAGGACTCAGAAGAATGGCAGAGATGGCTGGAAAGTATGCGATTGTTAGGAGAGCTAAAAATACCCCGTTGCGTGAAACCTGTTCACCTTTATGATGCAAATGTAGAATTGCACATGTTCAGTGACGCCTCTGAAGTGGGATATGGTGTGGTTGGTTATTGTCGATGGTGCATTGAACCCGAGAAACTCATGTGCATGATGATATACGCCAAGTCCAGAGTCGCATCTCTGAAATCGGTAGCAGTGCCGAGGCTTGAGCTGAACGCCGCGTGACTAGCCGCAAGGGTGGCGAAAGAACTGAGGAGAGAGGCAGGATTTTCGTTCACAGGAACAACTTTTTGGACGGACTCAACCATAGTTCTTCACTATATACGGAATACTGCCACCCGTTATAGTACCTTTGTGGCAACCAGAATCTCTGCGATTCATCAGTTATCGTCACCCCGTGCTTGGCGTTACATCGCGAGCGAGAACAATCCGGCGGACTTAGCCTATAGAGGAGTAAGTTCTCTGGCTGCTCTTCGCTAATGGTTCAGGGGGCCATACTTTCTGGAAGCGTCCGAAGCCGAATGGTCACGCCACGAACCAAATTTCATACCAGAAGGAATAGAATTGAAGATGAAATACGCCTTGGTTAACGTGACTACCTCTGCTTCGGAGTCACCTGGATTGTACCTTTTAATGGAAAGGTTTTCCGATTGGTCTAAACTCTTTCGATCTGTGGCATGGTTGACCAGGTTTAAAACATACCTGAGAATGATGGCGAGTGGCTCAAATGAATCCTCACTGAACACCAGAGGATTGAAACTCTTCGAAGTGCGACAAGCTGAGCGTGATGGTATTCATATGGCTCAGAAGGCGGTATATCCAGGAATTATGCTGAACTTAGAACGCAGCGGTAGGGTTGATGAGCGAACTGCACGCAACTACAACCTGATACGCGTATGTCCGATAATGATAGATGGCTTGCTATGTGTGGGAGGGAGGTTGGATAACCTTATGTGGCCGCATGTTGCTAAACACCCAATCATACTACCCCCGAAGCATAACGTCACAAGGCTAATAGTTTGGAATGCTCATGTGCTGAATGGGCATTGCGGACTATCGCATACGCTATCAGAACTGCGCCAAAGGTATTGGATCGTTCAAGGCGTATCGATGGCTAAGCGGGTACTTCACAGTCGCTGGACGTATCGAAGGAACCTTGGTACTGCTTCACAGCAAGTTATGGCGCCACTGCCTATCGACGGGATCCAGCCAGGCTGGCATCCCTCTAAGATAGTTGGGTGTGACTATTTTGGTTCAGCTGTAGCACCCTTTCGGTGCCTAGCTGCCATGCCACCCAAAGGAAGCACGAGGGCTGCGATACTGCCAGGTTGCCCAAGCCTAGACAGGGGTGTCAAAGTCACTAACCGTCGGTGTGCCTCGTCCTCCCTCCCCAACCGGGGAAACATTAGTTACCAAAGCGACTCAGTCGATTGGTAATGACTCCCATGCTTCATTGCTAAGTCATGGACTGATTCTCTGAGTCGTCTTTATCCTCCAAAAAGCTGAACATAGAAGGCTATACGAGGTAAACGGCTTTTTGCCATAAAAAGTACTTGGCATTTTGAGTGTAATCTATGCGTACCCCCATTGCTAATCAAACTTCAAGATGTAATTCATTCTCAGAGAAGAATATATTTTAAAGTGGTCAAAAATTTGTAGGCGAAGCAAAATTGTCCCGTCAGTTCAGATCCAGTAGCCGCCAAAATAAATGAATTCGATAAATGGAATATGAGACTAAGACCTGGGTGGTCAATTTAGACAACTCGGATTCGATCCCCAAATTGGCTGTCAGTCCATGTTCTGGTAATCTCTACAGACATTTATTCACAAATGCGGAACTTTAACTCTTCTGCTTTCTCATACGCAAGTACTTTCATTAACAGTTCATTTTTGGTTCTTGACCTACTCAGCTTGCAATTCGGAGATGACCTTGGTGCGATCAGGTGCGTTCTGTCGGGAACAGTGGCCACTAGGCGTAGTTGAGGAATGTGAAGCAGCAAGCGATGGCGCAGTTAGGACCGTAATTGTACGCACGCGACATGGTAGGCTAAGAAGGGATGTGCGTAAGATCGGTTTGATAGAGGGCTGCGAATAGGGGTGGTGGAAGGAGAGGGGAACCGCGCGCTCAACTTTCCGCAGGTGGGAGATGGGTTTTCGAACTCATCGCATACAGAGAGACCACTGGGAGTTGGCGCGTGAGCAAGTTCCGTTTGGCGTACTGTTGTAAGCCCACTCGGAACTTGGGGTAAGTAAAATAAAATAGTAGAGCCAGGAATGACCCTAGCTTAAGGGAGGAAAATCCACGAGGATTTTGGGTGGCGGTGTAGAAGACAACTTGACAAGAATGCGCTCACGTTCCCCACCACATGTGACAGCCAATCCCCGTTCTTATTCCCCTTCACCCGATGAACTGAATCCATATTGTTTCAGTGAACTATTTTTATAACTTTTACGGATTTTGGTCGGACATTGTTTTTTGGTGGTCACTCGCCGTCGATATCTCTTTCGTTGTGACGATATCGGGTTTGTGGCGAGATGTACTACAATTTATCCTCGGCCTGGTGGTTGTACCACCTTATTTTGTAACTCTTACGGTATATGCAGAGGAGAATCTGTTGAGGTTTGTTGAAACTGTGTATATTATTATCTTGTAATAGTGCCGTGATTCCAGGAATCGGATTTCTTGGTCCTTTTTCGTGAATTGGCACGCGTCACTCAAGCTCGAAAGGCGGGTAGCCGTAACAGACCTTGAATATTCGCTTACTTCAACAAATCACCCATGTAGATAATTTGCATAATAGTTCATTATACATAGACATTTTACACTATGAATTGGTAACCTTGATCATGTCGTAGCTTCCGGGAAATCCATTCCATTGTGCTAATACTGAACGACGTGACTGCAAGAACTCACACTTCGTGTGTTCAAGGTGCATACCAAAGGTTGAGATGACTTTGTTCAGTTCATCCAAAAATGCCTGCTTCTTCTCCTGTTTGAAAACGACGACGATATTTTTCGCATATTCCAGTTCGAAGTTTTCTTCGGAGGCTAGTTGAACGCCGGCATGTAGAAGGTCTTCCAGGGTTCGTCCCGTTATCTCTTTCGTTACGAAACTAAATGAAACTGAGGAGAGTAAGCACCCTTGACGTACACTGTTTGGTGTACGGAAGCTTTTGAAGAGACCTAAGTATGTACTCACATGTGCGGAAGTCTTACAATACATAGAACTTAGTTTCTTCACATCCGCCAAATCATTCCGTACCACGTCCGCTAATTTCGCACCTCCTATCCCCTACGATGCGAAAGACCACACGGTTCATACCTCTCATTACAACTGCATAGCCCCTCCCAAAAGACATTCCTACCCTATGATGAAACTAACACACCGCCTTCTGCAGCGGAAGAAAGATAAAACTAAAATGGGAGCAACTTTTGTTGGACGCTAGTTCCGCTGGTCTGAGCCTGCCCTGACTGTAGCATATATCCCGGACAATCTCCTATGAATCCAAAAATTCATTGATAGCAAGGCGAAAAATGCTAAGAGTCCCTAAATACATGCAATACGGGTCCTTAGGGGCAACTCGTTTTGCAAGGCATCCACGCTTTCTTTAGGCTGTAACTGCGACATTCTGAGATCACCTCATCGCATGAAGACGCAAAACCTTAAGACATCTCATGTTTTTCTCCGATCTCTTTTCCCGGCAAGCTTCGAGCTATGCTAGTTGCGTACAATTAAACTGATGCAAGTCCTTCATGAAGACACATCCCCACATTCGTTCGCGTCGAAATGAATATCGATTGCCGTTTTTGTAATCGAGCAGTGTCGCCTAACTGCAGTAGTTGGAAACTGTGACCACTTCTGGCTGCCTGCTATTTCATGTCGAAGTATAACTCATGGCACAGTGCTCCATAGCAGACATTTGACACTTTTTCCTACTTTGGGTCCCCAATGTAGACACGGTTGTCTTATTGCCTTGTTTGAATGGCAGCACTAAACCACCGTGTGCCCTCTGTGGATTTAAGAATATAACTGCTCCATACTGGTCCTTATTTATCACGATTCCCTGCACACTCCTGAATGCCATGGCAAGCCTAACTGACTACCGAAGATGTCCATGTAAGAACCACGAACCCAAGTACGACGTCGCAATGACGGTACTGTATCTGCCACACCCTGTCTGATGGTTTGCTCTAATATGTCCCGACTGAGCGTGTTACACGCGTCCACGAGACCGCCCCATTCCGTTGAATCTGTGCCAGAACTTAGAAGCACTGGTCACCCTATTGTGCTGTCTGCCAGTTCTTCCCATAAGCCCACTAATAAGTCCAATGGCACTGTTAGGGGGTCAGTATAACTATGAAGAGTAATCCTCACCGCGCACCCGATATGGAGTGTGCTGACCCCCATTTTTAGGGAAAAACGAAAAACTTACTGGCTGTGACGAATTCCTTGGCTCTGTTTGACGGGACGCCTACCGCAACCATAGAAATTTTTCCTGTACAGACCGCAAATGGCTGTTCCACTTCGACATTATGCCACAGGAGGAGTAATTACTTTTCGTGTGGTTTTGAGATTATTTCCAAGTCCAATACAGAAGAAAACGGACGAAGAAACCGACTCTTCCGCGACGTTTTCTACCGTCATCAAGCAGATATCACGCGAAGCCATTGGCTGCCATTAAAATATGAGTTCCGCGTCCATGATGGACCTCGAGTACGTTTAAACGACTTCCGACAAAATTACGACTACACAGGGAGATCTTAAAGGTTTGAATAAATACCATCAAACGCTAAAACTTTACGTTAAAGTCTCCTCCCCTCGAACTATGGTTTCAGAGAAATTTTGGGTGAGCGCCTAAGGCTCGGCAGTGAAATTAACGATAAGTCGGAAAGTAAACGGATTTTGAGGATACTGATATTCACGACAACTACCTTGAACCCTTGACTCAAGAGCCTAACCCACAAGGCAGTGGAAAGGTGTAGGGTTATGTTCCGGGATCCTACCATTTTTCTGACTCAACAGTTGAACCGCCGGGCAGTGGTTGTTGGAGTTTTCTAGGGGAGGAATTACCCGGCGCCAGTGGCCCAATAGTCCGACCCATTTGGTTTTGAGGGCCCGGCCTGCCTTATGCATCAGCACTATATACTCATCAACAATACACTGTACACTTGTCTCACCGTCGATATGGTCACCAGTGAGTTTGATTGGTTTCAATATACACCATATTTTAGATGTGAAGCTTTCTTTTTGTCTTCACTTTCATCCCAATCTCCGTTTTTGCTTTTTTGTGATTCTGGCCATTCACTAAACCACCCAAGGTCAATAGTGGTCATCAATAATTAAGCTTTAGCTCAGGTCAACCGGTTTCATCATTGAAATAGTCGTACCTCATGCCCCATTGTTATAGTTGTTGGATCCCACAACTACGGCGACTTCACGTAATAATCGTGTTGCGTCGGTCGTAGGTTCCTCCTCGTTGTGTTGTTGCCCACCACGTTCAGGATGTAACAGCCCGATCATGCAGCAATTAGCATGTTCCCTACAAATTGGAAACCAAACCTACTACTATTATTACTACTGTCTCATTACAGATGCGGCTGCGCACAGCAGGTGTCTTTTGAGGAGCATCGGACTCATTGGTTTCGAAGGCATTTTGGCCGTACTGAATAACGCGCCAGCGGTCACGGTTAACCGTTGGGCGGTCAAAGTGTGCGGGTTTCAGGACCGACCTTTTGTAACCTGTCTTTCGTCGTGGGAAGGCGGCCTCGCTGCTTTCATAAATATGGACATGCTGTTCGCCTGGGGGGAGTAATTTTCTGTCTTCACCCTCATAACGCAGAGGACAGTACGGGATTACCTATACACCGCCTAATTATACGGTTCCTTGCAGCACGTGAACTGTATGTTCCTCAAGGGCCCGATCCTGTTAGGTCTCCCTGGTATGATTGAACCTTTAGGAAGTGAGTGCTAGACAGTACAGCCCGCAGACTCATTGCGGCACAGGAACCCAGCCAACACGAAAAGATGAGTGCTTCAAATGGCGACGGAAAATATCGCGTGGTGCTCAAAGCTACCGTTGGAGCCTTGACTTTTCTGGCAACGCTTAACCAAAGGCTTGGCGTTATTGCATATACATTGACATCCTCGCAAGATCTCCGTCTTTGCATTTCCGTACTACTTCTAAAGTGTCAACAAACCGTTCCGCTCGACACCACAACCCCAACAATGATGCTACCTTGCCGCCATTGTTGGATACAACATCCCCAAACGTTCCGAAGCGACTGGAGAATCGAGGAGACCGACGACAATGATTTCCAGTAGGGAACCATCATCATCTTTATCATTATTTTCATTATCAATCATCAGCCCCATCAGGAGCATGATATCAGTCTTCAAAACTGGCACTCCGCGGGCATACAATCTTGATTTATTTATGAAAGCACTATTTTGAAGCGAAGAATAGAAAAATGGACAACGGACTTAATTCTAGCTTACCACAATCATTTCGAGAGGCCTACACCACCGGATACTCATTCAGTCAGTCGACACAGAAGCTGACAACAAGAACGCCACTGACATAAGTTGGCAGCAATATCGTGCAGCGTTTCCAACCAAGATCAGCGAAAGTAGCGCGGCCTTTATCCTGCAAGGTGAGCGGAAATAATAACACCAAAAAGTCTGGCGATCTTTTCGATAATGCTTTACCAGGTCATGTTTTGACCAACACTTCGAATTGTGCGTGGAAAACGACACGCCCTTCGGCAAACAATAGTCCGGCATATACAATAATTGGCCTAACCAACGCAGCTTCTGGTGCTGAGCACACTATTTACTGGAGGTCTGCGTTGAACAACCAAAAGCTCACTTCCGATTGGTCGCGTTGCGGATTCACCGGCACCACACCAAACGAGCTACGGTTCTGAGACAACGGTTGTCAAACGCCTGAAGACGTCTTATTTCTGCTGCTCGAATAGGCCAAGTCTCGCAACCAAACAACAAACCAGCCCACACAGCAGCCTGATGCACATGTCCCTCAAGGAATATACCGCCTTGACACCGTATGTCTCAAATCAGAAAACACTACCGGAGCCTTACATTTTCGTGCACTGAGCTAAGCTGTCACACTGCAACCGGAACTAATACAACTTCTGAGGGACGAAAAACGCTGAACGACATCGAGTGTTTCTCCCTGGATCGTAAGTTGCGTGTTCAGTGACCGCATGTCCGCGAGCATGAACGTAAACTTTCTGCAGGCAAAATGCATACCAGAGGACAGGATGACTTTGATCAGTCAATCTAAACACAGCCGCACCTACTCCTCTTTGAATACGAGAAGAATGTCGTCTCCATATTCCAAGTCGACAAGGTTTTCGACACAAACTATTTGAACGCCGGGATTTTGACGACCTTCCAGCGTTCGTCTCATTATCACATCGATCACGAAGAGCTAGCACCACTGACGGACACCGCTTTGTGTCCGGAAGCTTTTGGAGAGCTCTCCGTAAACCTACATTCCGAAAATCTGACAATGAATAGGACTGAGTAAGTTCGCAAACATCCGGGAATTGCTTAATAGGAAGGGGTGTCAAGTAGTACAGGCCGGTCAACCGATTCGAATGCGCCTGGGAAATCTGGGAATAAAAAATGTGCACCGTTTGTGAGTCCGACTTTGTTCTAGCACCTAACGAAGTTTGTAGATTCCGTCAACGCAAACCCTTCTAATCAAGAATTACGCTCGCTCCTCTCGAATCAGTGTTTCACGAGCCACCATAAGATGACAAAACGTAAGTGATGCCAGCGGGTTCGTTATAACACTGGTTTAGCCGATCCCCCGCTGATTACCACACACACTACCAGCTCTTTTTTTGAAAATGGGCATTATTGCTGACTTCTTTCAGTTGTCTGGGACCTTCCCCTTTTCCCAAAATGCAGGCAAACAAGCGATGGCTGAGGATTTCACCCCCATATTTGAACAATGCGGGTGGGGGCTCATCCGAACCAGAAGCTCGGTGGGACTTGAGAGAACACGCAGTCATAAACCGCCGAGGGTTCACCGTTCGCTGTCCCATGTTCTACGTCAACTGTGGGCTCCAGATGAGTGGCAGCTGGTGGTCAACGTTCGAGGCGCTCTTCTTTACTTAGTAGGGTCACTCCATTCCGACGCCTAATGGTTTCGCTAACAGGTGGTTTACAGGGGCTGGGGGCATGGATCGACTTATTAGTCTTCGGGCATTACCGGCTTTCTGAGCCTCTTCCACTTCCTTGGTTCTCCGTGTCCATCAAAATTCCCAGTTGGCTCGAACGCTCACTTTCCCCTGACTACTCCTCGCGTCCAAACACGTTCGAGACCGGCTAGGATGTTTCTCCTCAATTTAAACAGTGCCACTGCTCGGTCTGATACTTAGTGTCCCAGTGCGTCTGATAGTGCCGCACCACAGGTAAAACTCCAAGTACTGTGCAGAAAGGTGGCGATCTTGTCCGATTATGAATTCACATCTGATAGTGAAGTATTTGGAAGAGATTGCAAGAGACGACTCTGGTAATTTCATCTTACATCCGGATCTGCCAGTCTCTCAGTTATCAAGCAATTTTTCCGCACCTAACGCGGTCCTGAAAAACGTAGAGAGAAGCGACTCCCAACGAGCGCGTGGTCTGAATTCACAAATGTGTTCTAGAACGAACAGCAGTCAATTATTGATCTACATCATCGGTAACTGACGGCAACGTGATCGATATCAGTTTGTGGTAGGTATGCTTCTGGAGGGCTATCTGGTCAGACGACTACTGTGGCGCCCACTCTGTCCCAGCCAATACCCGGCTCCTAGGTTATCCAACAATACCCACTTCTTCCTTGGCTCATTTAGCTTGCTGTCATCCCCTTTTGGATCTTTTCGGTTGAGTGCTTTCTGGCACTCACCAGATGTAATTGCTCTCATTTTATTCCTTCCTCATTCCCCCCCCTCTTCCCAAGCTTCAAACTTCGGTTGTAGTTGTGCAAACGTCCCGTGCAATTCACTCAATCTGACTTGTTCCCGGCCTGCACTCACATGGTCCTCCCACTGATTGGAAATTTTCCGTGGCTCTGCATCGGCCTGACCCTACCTGTGTCAATCTCCTCGTCTAACCCAGATCCAGCTGCCATAGAAATGCGTATCGCCTGTCCTATTGCGCCAGCATTAACGACCGCTACGGGGCTGTCCAGAAACCGAAGTATGTCAGTACAATGACGGCATGGCACTACTATACCCAGTCTGATGGCACTCTCGCAAATATTTCCTTCAGAATCTCAACCGCAACCTCTCGCTCACTTGAGCCTGTAATCGCAACGACGAAAACAAATATTTCGCCTGTCCCCAACCGCCTCGTTTGAAGCCGCTGAACCTATCGTTCGGAGTTAACCAACCTAGTCTCCTGCCTTTTACAGGTTTTATCCTTTGCTGGTTGCAAAAATATTTCAAACGACTAAAGGAACAATAATTTGGTCGTCTATTTTCGCGAAACTTCAAACTGGAGCAGCCACTTATGAATTTCCTACAACAGTGTCACCAGTGAGTCTACTCGATTTCAATTTGAACCATACTCTTGAGACAAAACCTGCCATTCGTCTCCAGACCAACTTCTTCAATCTCAATCCTCATCTTCGCTTTTTGTGAGCCTAACCATTTACTCGATCGCTCAAGGTCACTTATGGCCAGCAACGGTTTCCAGTTTTAGTTCATGTCAGCTGGCGTCACCTTTGAACCAATCGCGCCACATGCCCACTATTCTCGTTCTTTCCGGTTCCCATAACTGCGGTGACACTTCACATAATAAGCATGCCTCTTTGGTTGTAACTTCCTCTCCATTGTGTATTTGTCTGCCGCGTTCAAGTTGTAACGACCTGATGATGCCTCACTCGGCATGCTCCCCACAGGTTAGGAAATGACCCTATTATTATTATTATTATAAACTCCTGGTAAATTTGTTTCATTTCCCATGCCGGTCTAGGCATGACCAAATCTACTGCCCACTGTTTATGATTGCCCCCTTTTTCGCGCAATCCTCAGCACCCACCAGTCCCATCCAGTCGTGATTTATTATGACTGTAATCGTGTTATCATGTCTGACGGTATACCACCCATTAGTTGGGAATAAACATTATTATTATTATTAATTCGGTAGTTCTCGCTGCATGAAATCAGTCTGCGAACAGCACGCAGCTAAAGAGGGCATTCCCGTAAGTACAGATTCCAAGCCATGTCGACATCCTGCTTGAGTCTCAAATGTACTAAGCATACCCGCTCGTGCATTCCGGAAACCATAGTGATAGCTGAAGTTTTAGGTCACCGCAACAGGGAATTCAAGGCATAGTAAAACCTGTCTTTGATGGCTTCAAAGCTACAATCAGTTGGGGCGTAAGCAGACATGACAAGCAAACAATTCCAAACAAGCAAGCGAGCAAGCAAACCCAATTCCAGCTTGTGAGACTCATTCGCAGACGTTACCAAATGGACCGCAAACAGGCAACGATGAGCAGGTACCCAGCCAAGCAACGAACCTCCCCACGGACGACGACAACTCCTGCACATCCCGCTGCAGTAACGTTTGCCTCACCCGAGGTGGGTAGCTGGAAACGAGTATAAAGAGATGAAGCGGTTAGTTGAACCGCTGTGCTTGCATCTGCCAGGTCGGGCACACCTAAACAGAAGGACGATGAGTGTTCCCAACCGAAGCCCTTGGTTTAAAAGCCTGACTGCAAGGTGGCGGTGTTTGGTTAGAAATGCAAACGCACTACCGCTTTTACAGAACACGTCGCTGAAAGTGTTCCAGACCCCAAACTAAAGGACCAGGAAACTGTGTTCGTCAGCCGTCCGACCATTGACCAACCTGGTATAAGAGACTCTGCGAATGTCGCGGGGTCACCCCCCAGCATAGCTCAATGTGTCGAGGAAGTGCAGAAAACGTCACACCACGGTAAGTTGTAGTCTGTTCGTGAAGATGGAGGGCCATAGTTTGTGAGAAGTAGATCTGGACTCAGCATGGATTTTTCAGGGTCAGATGCACTTCGGCATCCTTCTGGCAAGTCCACTTGTGATCCTAGGTGAGTAGCCGGCGCACTAGACCTCGGAGGCATTTCGTCCCAGACAGAGACCAGGCTTAGGGACTGTTGAGACCGAGGAGGGGCCTGAAGAATATCGCGCCTGTTGGCTCCGGGGGGTAAATTCGATGGCGTCAGTATTCTCCGGGTTTGATTGGTGGCCGAGCTCGCCAATGACGTATCCGATATCGCAGAAGGTAGGCAAATTTCCCTCTCCCGCTCCAAAGCCATGATATTGAATGTGACCGAGGAAGAAACGAATCGCTGGCAAAATTCGTCGAGGTTGCATGGCGATCAGATGATCCAAATAGGTGGCATTATCTTATGCACCTTTCAGCATCGTATCCGGGAGCTGTTGAGATATGTTGCTGCTGTCTTGACACGAAACTGCAGCCGGATATACTGGAACGCACCACGTTGCGCACTGATGGTCAAACGTTCTCGAAATTTTTCATGGAATTCGCCGTGGAGGTAAGCTTCTGCCAAGTAAACTTTCGCAAAACATTTGCCATATTCAGCCTCGTGAAAAAGTCACATGGAAGAGGCGGAGAGTACTGATGGATGTCCAGCGCGACAGTGAGGCTGTGGAGAAGTAGACGCTTCCGTTTGTCTTTTTTGCTGTTTCAATCGGTGTCACACATTCCGAGTAGCTGATTTGTCGGAGGAAACCGGTCTTTTGAAGGCGGTTTAGTCTCTAATACACGACGGGTTAGGCTGCATACGGTGCTGCATACGGCCCGGGAACGTGGCATTTTCTTTTGTGCACCCCCAGACCCGTCAGTGACTATGGGAGCACAACGTTGCGCGAGGTCCCTAAATGAGTGCTCTGGCATATGAGTTCGTTCGAGGACACCCCCGGGTGCTACGCGCGAGGTTGCAAGTAGAACGTCATACCAGCATCCTGTTCAATTCTCTAAAGCATCCGGGTATAGCTGTCTTCACCTCCACATGTATGTGGACCGGATACTCGGACTTCTTCCCCGGCACCGAGATGAGCTTGAAAAAGTCGCATTGCCGACTAACAACACCGGCAAACGTGATGAAACCACCATCTTTCTTCACGAGCTCGAGACAATGGTAACCGGTGCTGAACAATACCCTTTGATCGCCCAATATCTGCGACAGTATTATTACCATCTAATCAAAGCCGAGGTCGCCGGGCAGCTTAGGGCGAATGAAACTGGTATGCCTTTTATGCTGCGATGTCCCGAATTTGCGCAGCAACAATCTGACTTCCCACCCATCACTGAACTCGGAAAGTTAGTTTTGAACATGACTGCGTACTGCTGAAACCAGAAGTCCAAAGTGTTTCGAACGTGAAATCCGTGATTGCGACCGCAATTGCATCAGCTGAAGAAGCAGAGGGTTCGCTGGTACTGGTTGCTGGTGTCCGGATATGCAGCCACGTAGTCGGTGATTCAATAAGTTCCAGTTTCGCTTCATCAAACTGCTTTTCTGCTGCTGCAATAATTGTCAGAGCTGATCAAATTCGGTAAAAATCATGGGTTTTCGTTCGTCAATTATGATAACGGTATTGCCCCAGCTCGGTTCTTTGTCAGAATCTCCCAAGCCAGCGTTCGGCAAAAGAATCACCCAGGATGCCTAACGTATATTAAACGCTCAAAGCCTGATCCTTTGCACTGCGTCGTGTTTAGGATTTGTGGGGGATTTATGACAGCAACAATCTGGGGATTCATACGCCTTCTGGATGCGCGACTGGCAAGTGGCATTCGGCGGATACTGAAATCACGATTGGCTTTTGGGCCTACAATTTCCACCAATTGGAGCTCACCTTGCTACTGGGCCGATAGGTAGCTCGTTCTTCGGGCCAATCGCGTTCGGGTTAGGCCGCTTGGCCGGCCATTAGCACTGCTTTGGGCTTGCGCCTAACTGGGCCTCAATCCGTTCACACGATAATGGGCTGGACACTTTGGAGAATAGTTCAGCTGGGTCGCATTTAATCACCATTATGAAACTGAATGAGTCGTGGAAGCCAGGTCGCTATTGTTGACGAAAGTGCAGCGTGCAGTTTCATTGCTTCAATGCAACAATGCACTTGGACGAAACATTTTGTACTCTTCACCCTTGAAGGAAGATGGCTATTCCACCTTGTCTAACTTAACGGCTCTATTTCATACACTTTGGAGAAAACTTTTAGAATGGAGCGTCTCAACGGTGATTCCCATATTTAAAAAGGGTACTTGAACATCGTGCTAAGCTATTGCGGCGTCAGTCTATGACTTCGAAGATACTCTCTGGCAATATCCCACGTAGGTTTATCTGTCATGAGGAGAGTAAGACTCGCAAGAATCCTGCCGGATTTTGATCATATCCTCACTTTGCGGCAGGTGTTGGAACTGCGTCACTCTTTCAGACGGCCAACAACAGTCGTATTTCGCGATCGTGGATTGTCAGACATCGTGGCATTATCTGGCGATGTAGGGTGTCCCTTCTAAATTCTCATCTCTTATGAAGACTTTATGGGCGCCTTTCGAGAGTACATACGTGTTTATGACGACTCCACCCCCGAGTTCACCACATCCAATAGTGTCACGCAATAATGTCCTATGTCGCCCTTTCTCTTCGAATTCTCAGTCGATATGCCGTTTACATCTTCTTTACGTGCCCCCAACACCTCGGATGTTTAAATGCTCCCTGTGCTTCCAGCGCTGAACCTGACAGCCCTCTTTCTTCGGGTGGCATGGCAACTGGACACCCAAAAAGTGTTAGAGCTGAGTGATTAGTTATTATCTCGCTGATAGACATTCAGTACAACGAAGATACTTGTCGTATATGACCCTTTAGAAATGCGGACTATTTTGAGTAACCTAGATGATTCAGCTGCACAGTTCGGTATGCCGTTCGGATCTCTAAAGTGACTAGTGGTGCTGCAAGTTTGGGTGGGGCCAGACCCAAACCTCATGCTCACAGGTAAGCCGATCGATATGGCAGATAGATTTGTTTACATAGGCAGGTGCATCAGTTCTGGCGGTCTGGTCTTCCCAAATCAGGAGCGCCAAGCCGCGTTTTCTAACCTGCGGTATCTGTGACGTCGAAGTGACATCAGCTTGACTGTCAAAGGTAGAGTGTACAATGCCGCCGTCCGATCATTCCTACTTTATGGACCAGACATGTGACCGATGCATGTGGATGACATTCCAAGGCTCTCTGTGTTTGACCGTCGGCGCCTTCGGAGCATTGCACAAATCTGGTGGGAACACCAGACCAATAACGTTGAAGTACGACAGATATTTTTTGGGAGAGTTTATTTTCCCTCAATAGATCAGCTGGTCACGCACTATATGGGTTGCGCTGGTTAAGCCATGTGTTTCGTATCCCAGGGGATCTGAAACGATACGTGAAAGCTTTTACCAGTTAACTAAGTCACTTAGATAACTGCTGCCTTCATGGATGGGATCGACGGGACAAGACAAACTAACGGCTTTTGACCCCGACAGATGTAGCTGTGTCATGCAACCAACGGCGGTCTTGCATCAAGGCTTCACTGCGTAGCCCTCAATCTCTGCCACAACGGACAAACAGAAACATCCGACGTCAGTGAACTGATTGAGGCATAAGCTTCAACGTGTTGCTCTTATTCTCATTATCCTTGGCGAACAAAGCTGTAACAGCTGGAACCAGTGCGTTTCGGTTCACGGTTTGTGGGCAGGAAAACTGGACTGAACTGCATCGACCACTTCATTACATTAAGACAGATTCTCGGACAGCCGTGCTCTTTCAAACAATCAGGGATGGACATTTTTCTTGATCTGAAGGCTGATTTTGATTCTGAAGATCATCGGAAACAATGGTGGTGCCCGCCGATCATAAGGGCACTTGTAAATTCCTGTACGAATATACAGGATGATTTCACATCTACTGTAAGACAAGACTGTCCTTACCACTCTTCAACATTGTTGTTGACATGCTACCTGAAACTAGTCTGCCTCAACCTGGCAATATCCCAGGCCTCGTGCTTCCTTCGGGTAGCATGACAGCTGACCTTGGGGATCAAAATGATCTTGTGGCGTTCGCTCACAAATGTTGAATACGCGGACTATGTTGTTTTAAATCCTTCAAAGATGTAAACCATTTAAATAGACCAAATATTTCTGCGGCATGGCTTCGCACGCGCTTCGAATCTGCAAAGCGTAAGGTGCTGCTACAGTGCTTAGTGGAATCAAACCCAAACACCATGCTTCCAGATCAGCCAGTCGATGTGGTAAATAAATTTGTTCGCCGGAGTTCCGGTGGACTAGCTGGAAGAGCGATTACTTCTCGAATCGAGAAAGTCAGGGCAGCTTTTTTATGCTCAACCTATGTCGCTGAATTAACATGAGTTTATCTATCACGGTGTTATCCATACTGCTTCATGGGTCTGAAAAGTACGCGCAGAGGTTAGAAGATCGAATTGACATTGCTGAATTACATCAGATGGTCTTTGCAGAAAAGAACTCTTCGGTGAGAGGTGAGCTACTCACGCTTCATGCGTTACGCTGTTTCGCACATGTACTTCGCATGCCAGGAGATAGTCTACCTCACAGAGCTTTTTGTGCCCAGCTCTGTGCTCAGTGGAACCTACCGATGATTGGAGTCTGACCTGGCAACGAAGAATGAGAGCTCTCACCAGTAAAATCTCTGGATGGAAAAAACTGTTCAACTGTAACACCCTGCCGAGGCCTAGCTGCCATGCCACCCGAGGGAAACACTAGGGCTGGAATACTGCCAGGTTGCCCAAGCCTAGACAGGGGAAGTCGACAGGCGGAGGCCGGGTTCGAACCACGGACCTTTCGGTCAGTGAATTCGCGCTCTAACCACTTGAGCCATCTCGCCCCACTGGATGGGGACCCTGGCACCCAACTCACCAGTGCTTAGTGAGGTTTGCGCACATGGCTCAGTAACGCGTTCAACGACTCTCCTGCATCAAGGTACCATTCACAGTACGCAGCTGTCCAGTTTCCTGTTTCTCCTAATAACTGGACTGAGTCAATACGAACTCAGTTATTATACCATCGCCTCGGGTGTTTGGTTATGCCTGCCCCGCTCCTCCTTTCCGGTAACTGGGACTGTATCACCTGGACCTAACATGCTTCTGGAACATGGGTTGTGGCTAGTAAACTGGGATGAACCGAACTCAGATGTGGGAAGGATTTAGCTATTGGGATCGAATGTGTAGAAGTTAGTAACTGTTTCTGCCCACGTTTGGTCCTCTTCAGTTACCCCGATCTGGTAATCGCTGGCAGCGATACAGAATTGCATATTCCCCAAAATCGCACCTATCGAAAATGCTTAGGTGAGGAGGATTTCGGCCTTGTTCTGTCGCATGTAGAGCCCAGTGATAGGTACCGATTGTTGACGATGGAACGGGTAGTAGTCATAATCAATTTGACATTGTGTTCGATTATAGCTATTCCACGACTCACGTTTACTGTTCAAGAGTCGTCCAAGTCAGCTGATTTACTTAACCTATTGGGTGGCCACTGTGATGAAGATGGAATAAAGCGGAAACAAGCATTGAGATAGTTCAGTGGTTAGGGCGCAAACTTAGTGGCCGGAAGTTCCATGGTTCTAACCCAACCTCTGTATCTCGACTGCTTCTGTCCAGGCTTGGGCAACCTGGCAGTATCTTAACACTCGTACCTCATTCAGGTGGCATGACATCTAGGCACCGAAAAGGTGCTACAGCTGAACGAATATGTATTTTTTAAGAGTCGAATGTTGTTGCAGGGATTCTCGCTCTTCCGTTAACAAAATGACGAGGCTAAGTCGATTGTGTTCACGAACTTACTGAGTTTTAAGCGCGTTTGACTTCGAAAGGTAGGACGTGGGGCAGTTGACTTGGGGATGAGTTCCGGTAGCGAATAATATCTTATCTTAGGACAAAGTGGCCACAGAGTCCCGAAGGGACGACTTCTGTGACGTCGCCTAACATGGGACCTAGTTTGATGAACTCAAGGTTCAGAGGGGACGATCGACGGCTTGATGAGTTATTGACTGTTGAACAGCGCTGAAGCCCGATCGAGCGGAGGTCGAGGTCCCATCGTTAATAGATGCTATGTTGAAGTCTGAGAAGACAGAGTTGGGAGTAGACAAAGAATTGAAGGCGTGACATAAGTCTGAAAAGAGTACGCTTGGACGCGAGGGCGGCTGTAGGCGAGTCCCGCTACAGCGTATCACTTAGCGAGTGGATGGGAGAAACAAGTTCTATGATCATAAGTAAAAAATGCCGAGTAAGTATGTATCTGCCTCCGGTGCGATCACGGGTGGATGCAAAACCATTTAGCTCGAGGAGGAAATTTCTAGATATGGGATAGGCCAAGCCGAGGCAGCATTAAGATAAGTAATGCAACTCGGAGGTTTTATTAGCATCTTATCACAGCTTGTGTAGACGCACTTCTTCACGAAAAGTAGTTTCTTCGGCAGCTAATTTTCCGCTGATGGCTCAGTGGTTCGGGCTCGAATTTACCGACCGGAAGGTCTGTGGTTCGAACCCGACCTCTGCCTCTCGACTTCTTTCAAGGCTTGGGCAACCTGGCAGTATCCCAGCCCTCGTGCTTCCCTCAGGTGGCGCGGCAACTAGGCACCGAAAGGGTGTTGCAGCTGAACATTTTTTATCCCATCACAATGGAAGTTTTTGAGCGTAACCAGCCGATTACATGTACTGGAGAAGATACAGTTAGAACGAACCCAGCCGAATATATTACGCGTAAAATTTAGATGTATGATTTCAGCTATGCCTATACCAGCTGGATCAGTCGCAGCAGAAAGCTCTGGAGAAGGAACGTTCCATTAGGGAGCGCTGCTGCAGAGAAACACGACCGACCTTTGGACCGTCATTGGGAGGTCTCACATTTCTGTGCTCGCTCAAGCTATGTGAGCAACCAATGATAGAGGTTGATGTGTTTAGAGGAACTAAGGACAAGTGGACTTCCGAATGCTCCCTTAAGTAAATTGTGCCTTGAAGCACAATACGAAGGAAATTTGAATAGACACCAGGATCTACCGTCTACCGCAATGACCTTGATCGGCCGCCAGTGTTGGACTTCACGGACATCCCGGCCCTCCTAGAACACTTAAGTCGACGGTGAAAATACTGACCTTAAGCTTGATTATTCTAGCACAGAAATTATTCCTCGAAGATCTGCTGGGACCATGCCATCTCTCTGACTCCTGTTTCACTCCAGAACGGCTATCTCATCTTAAGCTCCTCCCCCCCGTGGTTGCCCCGCGCACAGTACCGATCTCCATAATCATAAGCTTACAGTCTTCCAGTCTAGGTATAGAGACCACGCTCATCGTGATATTTGGCCGTCAGTTTTGTTGCTGCTCTAGAACAGAGTACCTGAGTCGATAGTCTGTGCCAACCTTGAGCCAAACTCTGGAACTGCCTCTTCCCGAACTCTTTGCCTGGATGGCTCGACCTCCACTCTCTGTGCCAGACTGATTCTAATTTTCTATCTTCGTCAGATGCCGCCCAAATTTGTAGGGATCCTTTGGTTTCATCCCGGCTGGTTAGCTTATTACTACCTTTTTTGTCCTAAGGATTTCTCTCCAGCAACATAAACCTGGTTAGCTATCTTAGCCTCACATTACCGCTCTACTCCATGGTTTTAATGGACCAAGAGTTCGCTTGAAGCTGTAGATTCAGGAGCCTGCTGGTCAAACAGTCATCTCATGGTCGCACTTTGATTTTACTTTTATTATGTGTATACTGTCCCTGAAATATGCGTATAGGGCACCAGCTCGTCATATGTTGGATAAATATCGAGGAATCCAGATATTTCACACTTCATTGTTTGATATCCTTTCTGCGTGTTTTTGTTCTCAATGTCCTCTTATTCTATGGCATCATCAAGGACAGCAATATCAGTGTTGACACTGATGTTTCCCTGCCGTACAACCATCAGGCTCGTCTAATTATATTTAGATCCCTAGAGTGAAAAAAAGAGAGAAAGATGCCTGAGGAAGGGGACCTAGTGCTCGCATGTGTCAAGCCTTCTGAGGTGCCTACACCTCCAAGAGCTCAACCAGACAGTCTGGAAAGTAACTGACAGCGTGAACGCCACTGACATCGATTAGCCACCATTTCTTGCAATGTCTCCAGTCAAGCACAGGCTGAGACCCAATCCTGGAAGGCGTACAACAACAACAACACCCAAACTCTTCGTGGTCTCTTTCACGCCCTTCTGCCGAGTCATGCGTTGTTCACCTCGCGGTTTGCGCCGTTCTGAATGCGGCACAAAAAACAACACTAGTCTCGGTAGACGGTGTTTCGACATGCGTAGCGCATGACCGAGCCGTCGTAGTCGGTGGTGATGGATGCTGTCCCCGATTGAAGTACCTGCCGCACAACTAAATACCCGTTTTCTAATCACCTCGTTACTGATCCGCTGATGCCATCCAAAACCAGCCACGCTTCTGAGGCATTGGTAGTCAGAAATATGAAGAGCCCCACATCATCTGTCCACAGAGGCCATGTCTCGCAACCACACAGCGACACAGCCCTAACTGTAGCCTGGTACACACGATCCTTAAGATCTAGTGAGATGCCTTTTTGACGCCACAAGTGACGCAAATTAGCAAACGTGATTCGAGCCTTTGAGATTCTTGCACTGACTTCATCAGACATACTTCCGTCAGAGCTAATAAACCTACCGAGGTATGTAATATTTTCCACAATCTCCAGTGATTCTCCTTGAATTGTAATGGGTATGTTCGGAGACTGAACGTTTTGAAGCATGACTTTACACCTTGAAGGATGGTATGATGGTGGTCAGTCTATTCAACAGGGCTTGTGCTTCGCTTTGGTCTTCAAAGATGAGGGCAATGTCATCTGCGTACTCCAGATCGACAAGGCTCTCACCAGCAACGATTTGAACACCGGGGTTTTGAAGACCTTCCAGCGTTCGCCTCATTATTTTATCAATGACGAAGTTGAACAAGAATGGAGAGAGTGGACATCCTTGTCTGACACCACTTTTTGTAGGGAAGCTTTTGGAGAGCTCACCATACACTCTCATCCGCCCAGAAATATGCAAATATAGCGGCATACCCAGTTGAGAAAATGTGCTTCTGACCGGTCGGCAGAATCGAACGCACCCTTGAAGTCAAGAAATACCAAGATTGTGGGTCGTCTGTACATATGGCGTTGCTCTAATACCTGACGGAGTGTGAAGATGTGGTCAACGCAGTCCCTACTCGGTCAAAATCCCGCGTGATTCTCACGAGTCAAGGTTTCGCGTGCCATCGTAAGACGACGAAGAATCAATGACGCCAGAAGCCTTGTCACAACAGGAGTCAAACTAACACCTCTGTGGTTGCTACATTCACTGCGAGTACCCTTTTTGCAAGTGGGCACTACTATCGATTTACCCCAGTTGTCTGGGACGGTCTACTCCCAGCTGGACCCAAATAGGTTAGACAGGCACTGGTTGAGAAGCCTACCACCATCTTCAAGAAGAGCAGATTGAAGGTCTTCAGAACCAGCAGCACGATGACTTTTGAGTAGTGGAATGCACTCGGAAAATTCTGAGGCTGAATGCGGCTCCATATTCACGGTCCAGCTTTCTGTTGAAGGCGAGGACTCTGGATTGGAGGTAGCAGATGGCCAGCTGAATTGCTGTTCAAAGTACTGTGCCCAGCGGTCCAGACGTTCTGCTTTATTGCATATCAGGGAGCCATTTTGGTCCCTGATTGTTTCGCTGACAAGAGGTTTTCGAGGACCAGTCGAACGAATCAAATAGAACAGCCTGCGCACATTTCCAGCATTCTGTGCATCTTCCATTTCTTCGGCCTTTCGGGTCCACCAAGCTTCTCGGTCTGCGCGGACACTCAGTTTCACCTGGCGTCGGATGATGCGTCGGGTGGAGTTGTGGTGACGGCCAGGGGGAATCTGTCGCCGGGTCTCCAGCAAAGACACGGTCCTGTCAGAGATCCAATGTTTGGATGAGGTCGGCAGGGTTGTACTGCAAACGGACGTTCCGGCTTTGAGTAGCTTTTGAGTAAGCTTTCGAGTAGCTTTGAGTAACTTTTCCCAGTGGCCGTTTATACCGACATCGTACCCTCTGCCAGGCGTTCAAGGAGCTGGTTCTCATAGTTTCGTTTGACTCATCATCATCACCAAACGAACCGCACAAAGGCGACTGTCAACGAGTATCCAGTCAAGTAGAGACGCTTCCGCTCGTTCGCTCAGTTCAATACCCACCCCAGCATACCCAGCTGCAACGGCCTCTGCATCACCAGAGGTGCGCATTCGGAAGGTGGAAGAGAGCGAACGGCAGTCGGTTCGATCACAGTACTTGCGTCCTGCATCCTCGTTTCTGATAGACAACATACATCAATGCAGAGGGAATCCAGCGTACGAGCAAGAACCACCTGTTGACCTGCTTGCTTCAGTTTGCGAACATTAAAGGTGGCTAAGTAGACAGGCTTTCGGGGTTTGAAAACAGACTTCAAAGTGTTTAGGTTTGTGAACGAACTCGGACGTACAGAAGCTGCAGCTAAGTGTGATGCAGGGCGAGCAAGCGGTCAGTCCTAGTGCTGGGACCTGTGGAGAAACTATTCAAGTCTGGGCGGGGGAGGATGGAAGACGGAAAACGTGAAGGTGTAAGAAGGGAGGCGTCAGCAGTATTTGTTTTCGCTTGTCTGCCCTGCTGTATGCAGCAATGGTCTATGGTACCACGCGACGCCAGATGTGGCTAGAGAGGATTGTTAGAGGTAAACGTCATGGTTGTACGAGGGCTGTGATACTGCTAGAATGTTTACATTTAGACAGGAGGACGATTAAGGTCCTCAACCTTTGGCTCAAAAGTCTAACTGCAAGGCAGCGGTGTTGGGCTGGAAATGCAAGTACATTACCATTTTTACGGAACACGTCGCCACACATGTTCCAACCCCCAACCTGGAGGGCCAGGAGACTGTGTTCATCAGACTTCTACTCATTGACCAACCTGGTATGAGAGGCTGTAGGGCTCTCGGGGACACCCCCGGCATAGCTCAATGGGTCGCTGAGGTGCGCAAGCCACCACACCACGGTAAGGTCCAGTCTCTTCGTGACGGACGTGTTTGAGCAATAGACACCATGTCGCAATGACACCTCGATCATTCCCTCGTGAATTTCTGTTATTGTAAGGTTCACTTTACGTGGTATCAGTCATACCAGAAATCTGTCATTTTCACCGTTTCAGGTTGCGTAGTACTACATTACTACTCAGATCTTTGCGTCACACTGAGCTTGGTGGACGCACTGTGATGCCCCTTGGTGTTTCTCAGTTCACGTAATACGCCATAGGAGGTGGTCTTGTTGGTGGCTTACCTTCTCCTCTGGCACGGTTTGTCTTCTTCACAGACGATGTATTCACAACGTATCACTGTAAGTTTCAACTTTTCAATTTCTCGATAGAGCTTAAGGTTCTCTAGTTGTCGTCATCAGTATCTTGTTATCACGCATTCTATTTACTGCCATTTTCGCAAGCATCAAGTTGTTCGCATCAGTCCCTTCATGGTGACTCATATCCATTCTGTCAGTTTTGTAGATCCACGTTTGTCCCTAAGTTTCTTCGCCAAAGTTTCCGGGGTTTTGAAACTGATGCGTCCAAACCTGAAGCAACAATCCACTCGTCAGATGATGCTAACTCTTCCCCGTTGATAACGGCTCGGACTCTGGCTAAATCTGCCTATTGCTCACCTGGCCGGCAACCCCGACAAGCGTGGCTTGAAACTTTGAAGCCAGGACCACACGTCCCATCACTTCATCCTCCTGTAGGGATGGTTGATCTCCATCCAGATGTATTTGCAGCCACTCCCAGGCTGGATTTGGTACATCAGAATCTCTATTGGCAGGCACATTATCGAATGACGGTGAGTCATTGTGTGTACGTTGTTTTCTCACCAAACACAGCTTTCACACAGCATATTGCTTCTGCTTCTCATCTTGAAAAGAAGGTAGAAATGACCATTTCTTAAAGATATGTTATCTTGTTTTTTGCCACTATTCAATGCTCGTTAGAAGTTTGAGGTATGTAGGGTCACCCAATTTTGTACAATCCGAGGATGATAGTCTTTGTGCACTGGATTTCAACTGGATCGTCGTATGCATGCAGTAAGAGATTCCACGATAATCTCACTGTAACAACAAAACAGACGTTTCCTGGATGTTTAAATCCTTGTCAGAAAATACTGCCGAAGTTTACCGGCAAGAGCGATGCCTCTTCAAAGAGAATAATCCCACGTGGATCGTATCTCTGCATGTGAGTTCATGACATTCACGCCACCATCAGGAATTACTAGCGGAACGCCAATGGCATTGATCAACAGCGTCCTGAGTCAAAGAAGGCAAGGTTACGCCGACGACATCTTGGGCAACCTAAAAGTCCCCCGTCCTGTTCAAGGTTGTTTATCGGCAAACACCCGTTTTCATAGATTATGACGGCATACGTAAAAAATGGCCAAACCAACTTACTTCCTAATTTTCCATGACTCGCTTGGAAGCAGATCGCGGGAGAGAGAGAGACGCGGTCAGTTCAGTCGCATTCATCCCCTGGATGATGATCTTCGGATTTTGCATATCCTTAATCACGGGCTTTGGCAATTGTGCTTCCTTCCCAAATCTATTAATGTTCTTCCATTAGAGTCATCCTCCTTTCAGTCAAAGCTTACCTGAATCTAGTGTGTCTACAGCCCTGACATTACATTAAATGGATAGTAGCTGTCGCTTCACATAACCACCAGTGTCCAGCTTCTTCCGCTGGTACGTACTCCTACTTGAACCGTTATACTGTCTTATGGGGTTTAGAACTGGTGATCTTGCTAGCCAAATCGGCTGCGAAGTTGTTCCTTAGGCTTTAAACGCGGTGTCCTTGCTTTTTACTCCTGGACGCTTTCCCAGGCTACCGATTACTCTGAACTCTCTTACGGTAATTTTTGACCAATCCAAGACTTATACCGTAAAGCTAAGAAGCATCGTACCATGTGTTCAGCGGAAGTGGTTTCTATTTGAAAAGCCCAAGTAAGGTTTGCACTGATTGATAATTTTCGGATAGCCTTAGTACAGGCCCTACTCACACGTGGTCTTTTCTAAGGAGCAACGTGTTTTTTATTGTAACTTCTTGTGTGGATACCCTCGAACCGAACTCATATTGCAACCTTTGCATCCTTCTCTCAGCGATACCTAGTCGCCGGATCTTAAAATGTCTATAGAGGAACGGAACAGTCTACCCCACCGGACCTTAGCCTTTCAAAGTACTGAATGGAATGGCTGCACCAGTACTTGTGGTTCAACTGGGGTGTATGTTTAACAGTGCGTGATTCCGGTGTTTGTATTCACAGTCATTAGATGGATATTATTGATGAAAGGCAATAGCCGAACAAGTACTAGGAAGCAGTCTCCTTAAATCTATCTCCCTTGTTTTAGACATCTGTCGTGATTCAGTACATGCTGTTGACTCGTTTACTCCCCTTTGAGGTTATCGTAAGTCACGCATTTGTAGATAAGTTCCTTCGAGATAGTTTCAAGTACGTCCTTTCCATCCTGGAAACTTCTACGAAAGAAGTGTCCAGCACCAGAAGCTGTGTTATTTGGACCGTGTTTTGCATATGCCGAACCATCGTCTGCTGTCTTCCGTGTCCAATCCAAAGAGGCGGCCAACCCTTTACGTGGCAGAGGGGTATGAATGAGATTACGAAAAGTTTGGGTGCTGTCGTTGCTACTCGCCTTTCAGGATGGGGACGCTGCAAGATATGGCTGCTAATCGATGTCAGTGGCGTTCTTGTTGTCAATTTCTATCCAGGTTACCTGAATGAATGCCTGGGGGTGTAGGCAACTCGGAGTGATTGTGATAGGACAGCACCAAGTCCCTTCCCCGTCTACTCTTATTGTTTCCTTCACAATAAAGCTTTCAAATAAATCATGGTTGTACGGCAGTGAAGCATCGGTGCCATGCTTTGTTGATGGTGGTGATGTCCACACTGAAAGCCATCTTAGAGGTCAGTTAGAAGGTGTCCTTTCCCGTAGAGAGTTTACTTTTGAAAATCGCATCAGTAAACCAGCTAAAATTGAACTCTTCCGAGAGGTCCAGATTGGACGTCAGTATATACGAAGCCCATAGTGCTGCTACAAATGGGGAAGAATTATGTCACTACGAAAAATCTGACTAATGTAATATATAGACCGGAATACATCGAGCGACTATATCGGTATGTTCGTGTACACTCGTCCAGCACAGTGCTTCTAGAAATGCATTTCTGTGAACAGTTTTCTCTTACCAAGAGGTGATGATCTCTTAAAACAAAGCTTTGCAGCTTTTCCGGATGTCTACCTTCATGCTTACAGATGGGACGAGATGGCTCAAGTGGTTAGAGTACGAATCTACTAGCCTGTGCTTCGAACCAGACCTCTGCCTGTCGACTTCCCCTGTCTAGGCTTGGTCAACGTGGCAGTATCTCAGCCCTCATGCTTCCTTCGGGTGGCATGGCAGTTAGGCACCGAAAGGATGTTGCAGCTGACAGAGTATAGTTGTATTTATGCTTACAGATGAAAAGCAAATCCATTCTGAAAAAGTACCGTTCGCCCTATGGTCACCGTTGGGAGAATATCATATAACACTTTCCACAGATGACAAACAAAAAACACCCCCAGTCTCTTAATCTGTCCCACATATCCTACATTTAATTCTCCGGCATACGACCTCGCCGTAAAGCATGAGAGCGAACTTCCACGGAGTGAGACTTCGATCGGCCTTGACACTGGGCTGTCCTAGGAAAATCACCATGCTTCCTTCCACCTGCTCAAGAAGGAGGAACTCTCGTCAGACCATTTGGTGTGTGATGGGAATCGGTGCCCTCTGAGAAGAGCACCGTTACATCCTATGTAGGGTGCAGGCTAAGCACAGTGCTGGTCAGCCGGTCGCCCGTTAAGTGTGCTCCGTCCCCCTGCTAAAGTTCAGAGTTAGAAACCTCCATAGGATTTTTTGGGTATGCAAAACGTCTGATTTCCAGCAACATTACGATAAATGGATGGGCTAGACGGTTGTGTGGCCTTTCTTGGCTGTTCACAGTTGGACCTTCAAAGTTTTGAGGCCTGACTTTTTACCATCAAGTCGTGATCCGTGTGGTTGGTGGGGGTCTGAACTAACACTCACGGAACCGACCTTAAGCACAGGGAGTCATCTCTGAACGGGATAAATTCCTTTTGAGGAAGGTGAATTCAAGTGGCGTACGGATGCTGAACCCAGCTTGATAGCATAGGCTATTTTGCCAGCGAATTAGTTCAATCTTAATCGGTTCTAAGCTCACACAACCTAGTGCGAATATTGCTTTTATCCAGTGGTCATTGACGAAAGGAACCTATCGATCCCGTTTGGAGTTGTTATACGGGTCCAGCCACTTCAATAATAGGTCTTTTTTGCACTCTGGATAAACCGTCGTTTGTCTTTGTGACAAAAAGCGAAATTCCTACTACTGTTTTCTTACATTCAGGACTGGAGATGCATCACTACGCGAGCTGAACTGCCCTATCGCAGCCGGCGGAAACCTTGGCCGCAGAAAGGCACCGGGCGGGCGCGCCATGGGAACCGGCGTACTCATCTCTGGCTTGGCGGTGGTCAGTGCAAAGGTCCCAGGGGACCAGAATCTTATTTCTCCACACTCCCATTCGAGGTCCGGTTAGCTGGTCTGTTAACCATGCTCAGTGTTAAGCATACTCAGGTGAGCGAGTCTTTTTCACAATCTGCATAATGTATCTTTGCTCCTTGAGATGTTTTCTCAACCCATGTGCGCTGGCTCTCTAAATGAATGAATCCCTTCAGCATGGGGAATTTTACTTGTCAGCACAGCCGCAGCAATCGATCCAAGACAAACTGCTTCCCTGTGTGCTCTATACCATCACTCGCCATCAGCTCGACCCAATGTGCGATTTCCTCGAAAGGAGGTCATCCCTAGGAGAAAAGTATCTCTTGGCAGTATTACTGTAGAATCGCACTTTCTGTCGAATAAGCAATTGACAGCGGATTAACCAAATCAGCGTTCCAGACCGTCAATGAAAGCATCCAGGAAGTTCCCAGCTGTGGTATCCAGTCACGTGGCTTAGTGGTTAGAGCGCGAATTGACTGACCAGAAGGTCCGTGGTTCGAATCCGACCTCTGCCTCTCGACTTCCTCCGTCTAAACTTGGGCAGTCTGGCAGTACCCCAGCCCTCATGCTTCCTTCTGGTGGCATGACAGTTGGGCACCGCAAGGGTTCTACAGCTGAACAATAACCGTTTGCGGCTCGCTGAATATTGCGGTGAACTGATAGTATTTAGACATCGTTTGGAGGCTGATATTCCGCTTATAATGTCAAATAGTGGTGCAACAATCGTAGGAGATGTAATGATGTTTTTCTCCTGGCCCATAATAATGTGCGGTGAACTGATGGTATTTAGACATCGTTTAGAGGATTATATTCCGGTTATTATGTCAAATGTTGGTGATGTTTTTCTCCTGGCCCATAATAATGTGATTTCGTTTTGTGTCATTCACATATATGTACCAGATTACAGATAACTGGTATCCTGTTCCTGGTGCTTGTGTATCACTACTTGGTCGAAACAAGTGTGCTTGAAGTTTTTGACAAATATACTCCTGTGCATATCAATTCGGCATTCATGGGAGACTCTGTTGAATCTCTCATTTATGCTATTCCTTAATTGAATGTGCTGCACGAAGGCCACCTCATGTTCCAGTTGGTACGATCTTTGAGATATCCCAGGATATTTTCATAAAGGAAACTACTCACAAGGTTGCTGAAAACTGTTCGACAGCCCACGACCGGTTTCGCCCTTCTTGGGGCTGACTCATCAGGTAGACGCAGTCACCGTCAACCTTGTGTTCTATTTGAACCCAAATTGGACAGAGCACTTGCACGTTATATCCTAATCCAGTGATCCTCAACTTACTTTACGCTGAGCCTTAGGCCAAACAGTCTTTAATCACGCTGAAGACCAATGAATTAAAGCAAGTTCTTCGCCCTCTAAACCTGATACACAAGCACAACAAAATCCAGTTTGGAGATTTAAAAGACTTGAGACATTTGTATGGGCATTGTTTTGTAATGAACAGTACTCACGTTATGAGTAGGGGAGTCAAATGGACATAGTTCAGTGGGTGAGGCAGCACCGTTATGAGTGAAGAATGTGACTGACCACTGTCCCAGCTATGAAATACAGCTGGATTAATCTTAGGTGGGGTGACGTTTGGCTGGTGCGATAGATGAAAGAAGTAGCAGCCTCTCACCATGTAACCAGTTGTATATATATGTAGTGAATTCCGCGTATGACGTTGGGTGGACATCCCATGCAACGGATCAGTAGATGACAAGGAAAAACCTGCCTAAACAATGATGCGTGGTGCTAAGCCGTCCATCATGGAGTCTCCCCAGGTGCAGACAGGTTTTCACTAGTAAACCGTCCACGAAAAACTTATAGAAAGTGCAGTTCTCTGCTGGCCATCCACACTGAAATCATTTGAGGAGGGGATTGGCTTTACGCATACTGTGTCGCAGATTGAAGGGGAAATCTTTTGATAACGGTAGCATGCAATGTATTCCACAGTTCCATTTTCCCTCTAAAAATTCACATTCTATATCTGGTTGAACTTTGTCGGACACGCATCGACAGTGGCAGTCGACTGGTCAAGGACAGCGCTCTTACGTAATGGGGTGCAGAGGTACAACCGTGAACCAGCGAAACGGCTCGTTCTGAGACCGCTCTCTTTTCACGTGTTGGAACAGCAGAAAGCGGAAGTTCCAATGGCTGAAGCCATTCGTGGTGGTCCCACAAGATATCTTTGAACGCTCAACGCCGAACCGCCCCATTAATACAGTGCCCTCTCCCTCGGGACTGACCAGAACTGCACACGCTCTTTGGAGAGGAGAGGCATGCTTTAAGCCGTACTCTTGCAGCATCTTTCCGTGCAGTTGAGGTAGAAGCTAACCAGTACAAAGGAACATGCGCTAAGAAGTTGTCCTAATTTCTATTCCGAACACATGGCTAACCGTGCACGCTGGAACTGTGATGGGAAAACTGTTGGTATGTTTTCAAAAAGAACTCTGTATTCCCGACCTCTTGAAGATGGTCTGGTATGCCTAACTCGCCAAAATTGCGTGGAGCGTACAAACGCTATCCACACCCTCTAGGTTCGGCTAGGAGATCCGTATCGAATTCGCACACTTAATTCTGGTAGGCTACCTCTTGTACCTAGGAGACCACGTTGAGGCAGTGGAAAATAGAGGACGCCTTCTCTTGTCTTGACGTGGTTTTCAAGATAAATTGAATTTCCCTTCCCATTCTTGTGTACTATTGTAGTTCCTCGTCGATTTCTACGCACTTTAGCTTTTCCTTGAGTATACAGACTCGTCGGATGATATTCGGAAACTGAAATTTCGTATCCAAAATTTCGAACCAAACACGAAATTCTCATCGGTATCCTTTTTGGTGGGGTTTTATTCCGTAACCTTCACAGATACCGCACTTTTCAAAGTAACCCCATATGGGGTGCCGACTAGGACGGCACCCCTCCCGGCTTGAGGCGGAACTTACGACCTATGGACTTCAGTTCACATTTTCAACCGTCGCACTTGCGTAAAGTGCAGCGGTTAATCGGACTCGCATTTTTGCCTATCAATATTACCACCACTTCTGTTGTGGGGTTTGAATGGTCGTCCTCCTGTTCTGGCTTAATTATTCTGGTGAGTCCACACTAAAGGGCAGCACTGGACTCGAGTCTCGCTCCTATTAGAGCTCATCAACCGTGCCGGGATTTGAACCCCGGACATCTGACATGTGAGGCGAGCGTGTTACCACTACTCCACCAGCGCACCTCGGACGCATCTGAATTTTCACGTCTGAACAGGCGAACATGTTCACACTTGAGCGATCTGATTGGTGTGCCCGACCCAGTAACTGTCCTGGTTGTGACGACCGACTGACCCGCCAGTCAGGACTTCCCAGTCAGATAGCGTCACAGACGCTTGAAACCCAATTGGCAACTTTTGGTTTTTGCTGTGGGGTTTTGCGCGATACATATGTATTGTTTCTACCACTTGTTTATCACTTCCTTTGGATGGACCATCCCTCAACAGTCGTACTCTAGAAGCCTTACCGAAAAGTGCACCCTTGCGTGGATTCAGTGGCATTCGTGGTGCCATTAGCATCCAATGAATATCAGCTATGGTCGTTCTGTTTGAATAGCCAAGGTCATAGTCTTCATTATAGGATGGCATGTGCACAAAACATACTTTCCAACCCGGGTGAACAAGTCGCCCTCCTCCTGGTACTCTGACGGGGCTGTGGATAGCTGGATGCCCTGCATCGATCCCTACGACCGAGAAGATATCTCAAGATTCCTGAGTCACAGTGGTCACAGTGACTGTGACAGTGGTCACGGTGAGTCGCAGGTCTGTGTTTCGAACCCGGCCTCTGCCTCAGCTTCCCCTGTCTAGGCTTGGGCAACCTGACAGTATCCCAGCCCTCGTGCTTCCTTCAGATGGCATGGTAGCTAGGCACCGGAAAGGTGCTACAGCTGAACGAGTCACAGTGCCTCTGTTTGTCGTTGTCAACTACAATTTTAACTTAGCTGAGCTAACTTTTGAACTCATAGCTGCTTTGCAACCCGAAGGAAGCAAGAAAACTGATATAACATCACATTGCCCAAGCTCATTCAAAAGCACGTCAACGCCTGCACGAGTGTGCATAGAATCAGCTCGCTGCGGTCCCATTTTTACTGCTCACACTGCGAAGGCCAATCGTTTTTCTCGAATGGTAGTTGCATTTCACGTCCGATACGTCACTAATCATTCCGAGCGTTCGTTTACGCACCCAGAATGATCTACACATTGTGGACAACTTCGATCTGTCGGAAGCGTTGGAAAGGCAAGCAAAAGAAGTCGCTTTGGAAGCCGCAGTAGCTGCCTTAGAGGATCTTGAGTTGGACGATCCACTGTCCGCCAGTGCCCGAACTCATGCGCTCCGGCTTTCGAAGGCCATGAACGAGTCAGCAATTTATCTGCGCCAACTAGTCGATGAACGACGCTGGGGTCCGTCCGTTCTGTTCGTTACCGAGTAAGTCTTCTGCTGGAATTTTTGTTGTCACAAGCTTTTCCATTAATAAATCTGTTTAGTCAAGGTTGTATTCAGGTTCTATTCTCATCTGACTTGGACTCTAAACCGTGGCGTGATGAGAGTGCTAGAGAGTGACTAGATGAAAGTGTTTAGATAGCCCCTTCAGAACACAACTGATGTAGTGTTTAAGTCATTGTTTGAGCTTCAAATGTATTTCTAGAAGCATGGTTCTCTGGCTAAACATTTGTAGCCTTTAGGTAAGAAACTTGTTTTGATTTGAACTTTTCGGACTACTGTATGACTACTGGTGAGTAGTTGAGACGTTCCATGTAAATAAACCTTGAGCTTTGCATGGTGGGTCTATGGAGCCTCGATCCCCCTATTTTTCACTATTCAATCCAAATAGGAACGGAAACTTTCGTATAGCTGAGCTTTTTTTGGATCCGACCACATGATACATTGCTTTTAAATTTTAGATTTTTCTGCCCTGAAAATAATTGCTCAGTTTCTCGTGCTTTGAAGTCAAAAGTTGTTTTGGACAATCATTCCAAGCTTATTAACACGCGACAAAATGTTTTGTACACCGTATCGGCAGCCACACGATTCCTAATTGCAATTTGAGAGACAGGCTAATAAAGCCACCGAACCAGTGAATGTGTAGTTTATCGACCAGGCCAGCAGACTACTGATCATATGCGTCCAATTTTCAGGGCCTAGGTCGATAGGCGAAACTAATACGTGACCGTAATATCTTCACAGTACATATATATATATATATGTATATATATATATATATATGATCCGATATCGGGGATATTGGAGATCCCATCGTCAGACTTCGTTCTTTAGAATACACAAGTGAGTCAAAAACGGAGTGACTGATGTTTTTTTCAACCATCTCGTCTACATGTAGCTACGTCAATTCATGAAGCGTTGTGACTCTGCCGGTTCCCCTCAACATAACATGTTTACAGTACGGCGTAATTCCTGCGGTACAGTAGAGTTTCCACATTCTTCAATCAACCGCCTGAGTTCGAGTCTGAAAATAATTTTCTACTTCCTAATGCACCTGTGGGACCTATTTCTTTTGATTGGTAGAATCACGTGACACTATGGAGCAAGATGGCGAGATGGCTCAGGTGGTTAGAGCGCAAATTTACTGACCGAAAGGTCCGTGGTTCGAACCCGACCTCTGCTTCTCGACTTTCCCTGTCTAGGCTTGGGCAACCTGGCAGTATCCTAGCCCTCGTGCTTCCCTCGGGTGGCATGGTAGCTAGGCACCGAAAGGGTGTTACAGCTGAACAGTTTAGTTTAGTATAGAGCAAGAATGAAACACGCTGAGGGCCTTCACAACCGAGGTGTTTGAGAATAGTGCAATTCAGTGTCGATCCTGAAATACTATTGTATGAATCTTCGTCGGTACACAACTGAGTGATTTCATGCCAATTTGAACCGCTAAGTGTAGAAATGTGAATGTCAGTTTGCTCTTTTATTTTTCGATGCAGTGTGGCCTTGGATCCTACACTTTGGCTGGCCAACAAAACTGAGCAGAATTATCCTAATCTGGACAGCGTATCGGATCTGGCCATTACTCTTGGATGCAGCGCTTACGCCAATTTCGTTGAGGCTGAGTTGTCACCAGAAGCTGTGCTGCATCAAACTGAAGCCGTGTGCCCTCGTGCTACGCACCCAGGCCGTGGTTTGACCCTGATGCCTCTTCACGGACTGAACGTGTGGTCGCTCGTCCAACACAACACTGTCGTGTTTACTCTAAACGCGCTTGACCGTCTGGAGGAGCGCTTGCTGCAGGCACAGCGAAGAATCGATCGACCAGATTTCGTACCATGGACTCCTCCAGCCCCAGCGGATTGTCTGGTAGCGGTGGAAGATGAGCTAACCCGAGAAGCTGATGAGGATAAACTCACCTATCGTGGTCGGCGACATTTTTCCGGACCTATAGGATCCTACTATTGGAAGAGAGTGACTGTTTCGTAAAGCAAAACATAGTGTAGACACAACCTCGGCATACGCGTAAATGCTGATGCGCTTTTGTACAGTCTGAATGATTAAACGCAATCGTTAGATATTATTTCCGTTTTTACTGGGAAACTGAATTTTTCTGACACTTGATGCAGAACAGCTGTTGGTCGAACGCTGTTTCCGTTAAATTCGAACACATCCGCAACTAACAACTTCACTCAAACCAAGAACAAACCACCTTATTGATAAATAACCCTACTAACGGGGCCTGGTATCAACACAGGATATAAGTGGGTCGAATTTAGGAGACCAAGATCCCGGTCTGTTTGGTCATACAGCTGTAAACAGAGAACTGGATATGTGGATGTCACAAAAATGTAGATCTTACCGGTTTTTGTTGTCGTTCGCTCAGCCGCTACTCACATTGAGGATATCACAAACTGTTTAGCCTCGTCGTGCCCCCTCATTTGGCCGACTCCCATCTCGTTTGTATGAAGGATGAATGCCCACTGAGGATCACTAAACCGTTCGTCGCGTTTCCAGGTAACGTGAGTGGTTCAAAGTTTGCTTTCGCATGCAGTTTTATTTTCAGGCCTCATTTTCAGTGTGTCAACATATATATATGAGCTTGAATGCCGCTAAAGATTCCCCGCTGTACAGAGTTCACGTTCTGCATACCACCACGGGATCGGATTCTTGTAATCTATCGGTCTCACAGGGTCATGGTGGTCACGGCAGGCGAAGTAAACCGATGTTAAACTACCGCTGGTACACCTACCATCCGAGCCAATCACGTAGTATGTTGGTATTCCCTGGGAAACGTTACAACAAAAAATCGTTCGCTTCTCAGCGGTCGAAACAGATGTTCGTTTCATCAAAATTAACATATGTATATTGGATGCATTTTACAGTGACTACATGCTACTCTAATTCGGAAATCCAGTGCCGCAACACCAAAAATTGGTCGCCTCATTGTCTCTTTAAATAAAAACTGCAAACAATTTCCAGACGACATTGTACCAGGTCCTGCTTTTAGTTGATGCCAATCGAACTCTCAGTTCTTTTGCGCTAAAAAACCTATCGAAATGATCCATGAGGTTGTCTTATCATCTTAACTTCATCGGCTGTCGTTTATTGTCTCAGCATCTAGTAAAGGTTGCCTGTCACACCCCTTACAGCTCTCATTGTAGGGACGATCTAAACGCCGCTGTGGCATGACACCACAGTCGCCTAGTTTAAATGGATGTCATTGGTGTTCTCGTTGTCAGTTTCTATCCAGATTGAATGAGCGCCTGGAGGTGCAGGCACCTCAGAATGACTGTTAGGCTAGCAATAGGCCTCTTCTCCATCCACTTTTTGTTACTTTTCCTCGCAATAAGACTTTCAAATAAATGGCGGTTGTACGGCAGCGAAACGTCGGTGTTGAACACTGATGTGCTTCCTATGATGAACGTGTGAGCAATGAAGTAGACAGCAAAATGGTCTGATGTGATAATTGGCCTTCAATTCTGCCTTGGAAACTGCGCCAGGATTAATCAGCCCTGTTTCCCGTAGCTCATCACTTGGGACTGTGGCGTCTCGTCATTTAGTATGGCGATCATCGACAGCATGACATCAGTGTTCGACACGGATGCCCCGCTGCCTACAACCATGATTTATTTGAAAGGCTTATTGTGAAGAAAAGAATAAAGATGGACGGGGAGGGGACATACTGCTGCCATACTACAATCATTCCGAGGTGCCTCCAGACACTCATGCAAGTAATCTGCATAGAAACTGACAAAAAGAACGTCATTGACATCGATTAGCAGCCAGGCGCGGTGGAGATCATGTGGTCTCCATTCTGGAAGGCGAGTCGCACCGACAGCACCCAAACGTTTCGTGATCTCTTTCATAGCCCTCTGCCAGCTCAACGGTCGGTCACCTCTCTGAATTGTGCACGGAAAACAGCACCCACTCTCTTCGGCAAACGATGGTTCGCCATACGCAATACATGGCCTAACCAACGCAGCTTCTGGTGCTGGACACGTTATTCAATGGAAGTCCCCGTTACACAACCAAAAACTCGCTTTCTCGTTGCCGCGTTACGGATTCGCCGGTACCAAACTAAACGAGCAGCGGTTCTGAGACAACGGTTGTCAAACACCTGAATACGTCTCAGTTCCTCTGCTCTAACAGGCCAAGTCTCACAGCCAAACAACAAAACAGCCCACACTGCAGCCTGATGCACATGTCCCTTGAGATTCAGGGATATGCCGCCTTGACGTCGTAAGTGTCTAAAACTAGCGAACACGACCCGAACCTTACAGATTCGTGCAATGACCTCAGCTGTCACACAACAATCAAAATTAATACAACTTCGAAGGTATGTAAAGCGCCCCACGACATCGAGTGCTTCTCCCCGGATGGTAATTGGCGTGTTCAGTGGCTGCATGTCCACGAGCATGACCCGACACTTGGTGGATGCAAAGTGCATACCAAAGGACGGGATGGCTTTGGTCAGTTCATCCAAAACACCCTGCGCCTTCTTTTCGAAGAAGGGAATGATATCGTCTGCATATTCCAGATCGACAAGGTTTTCGTCATAGGCCATTTGAACACCGGGATTTTGAAGACCTTCTACGGCTCGTCTCATTATCTCATCGACCACGAAATTACATAGGAATGGAGAGAGTGGGCACCCATGACGGACACCGCTTTGCGTACGGAGGCTTTTGGAAAGCTCTTCATAAATTCCAACACGTTCAGAAGTCAGAGAATACAAACCTGTTATGTTCACAAATTTCCGGGGCATTCTCTGATAGGAAAGTTTCAAGGAGAACAAATCATTCAACCGAGTCAAATGCGCCAAGGGAATTCAGGAATACAAAAATTGTGGGTTGTTTGCGCGTATGACGTTGTTCTATCACCTAACAGAGTGTAAATTTGGTCAACGCAACCCCTACCAAGCAAGAATTCCGCTTGCTTAACGAGTCAGTGTTTCGCGAGCCACCATGAGGTGGCGAAACACAAGTGACGCCAACAGAGATGGCTCAAGTGGTTAGAGCGCGAATCTACTGACTGGGAGGTCCGTGGTTCGAACCCGGCCTCCGCCTCTCGACTTCCCCTGTTTAGGCTTGGGCAACTTGGCAGTGCTTCCTTCGGGCGGCATGGCAGTTAGGCACCGAAAGGGTGCTACAGCTGAACGAAAATTAAAACAAATTGACGCCAACAGTCTCGTTACCACCGGGGTAAAGCTGCTCCCCCTTTGTGATTATCACACTCACTACGAGCCCCTTTTTAGAAATGGGTATTATCAGCGACTCTCCTCAGGTTTCTGGGACAGTCTTCTTTTCCAAAATGCACGCAAACCGATAAGACAAGAGGTGACCGGTGACTTCACCCCCATCTTTGAACAATACAGGTGGGAGGTCATCCGGACCAGAAGCTCGGTGGCGGTATGACGGTGCAGAATTTGTTTGTTTCCGTCTTGGCCAACCTCCCCTAGTACACCACCTATTGACGCAACTTGGCTCGCGGCTCAGTCTATTTATGACTGCCTACTACTATGTTTGGAATATGCAGCGATTTCTATGAAGTCGACAACCCCCTTTGGGACTTCGTAATCAGATGACAGCTATCAGCTCGTTTGCAACCCCTACCACTGCATAGTACGGATTTGTTTGCGCCCAACTAGTCTAGATGGGTCGTTATAATGGACCTTGGAGTGTTCCTATCGTGTTTTTTTTTATTGGTTGTGGCGGATGTCTTTCCATAGATCCCCACCCTGTTTTTCACTATTCAGTTTCTGCTTCGCAATAAAGACCAATCTCACGGATCTACTCATCAACTTTGAAACATTCATGTTAAGTTTCGGATAGGCCTCGAGCATGGGTGGGCATAATGACATTCGAAACCGTCGTACCATATGAATCGGAGCAACGTTTCCCCTCAAAGAAGTAATTTCGCACATCCTGGACTGGGGTGTTTTCTCACCGGAAATGGAACTAACAAAAGCCATCTCGCATGCCTTGTGTCTGACTCATGGAACAGTTGTTCCGGTGTATTTTAACTGATTTCTTGAGTGCCCGATGGGATGTGTCCCTTACACAACTGCATATCTTTAAATAAGGCATGCTACAACATCGTGGTGAACCAGCGTAATGGTCATCGGTATTTGGGTCACTCTGAACAGAGATAATGTACTATGGAGATGTAGTAATGGGAAGTCGACAGATGTCGAGCTTTGCCTCATTTTTCAGTGGAATCATTTGCCTGTCCTAGGGCAAATTACCAGCCGAATCTGATCAGAGGAGTCCACTGATGTTACTGCGTTAGTAGTGCTTATGAAATTAATAATTGTGCGCGACACTGGACCTGAGACAGCAGGATACAGGACATTTTGTAACCTTTCCTCGTGGATAGTAAGTCAGCCATTACGAAGACCAAAAAGCGCACTCTCCTCGGCTCCGGGAAAATCGTCTCACCAAGGGGCAGACCTTAGTGTCGTCATGCGTTCAAATTTTCGTAAAATGCATCCAGGACTGTAGGTGCGACACCTATATATAGCCAGCCGCATAAGCATAATGGTGGATACCACTAGCTTAAAACGAATACGTGAAATTGTAATCCGTCTTGTGAATTAAGTCCCCTACTATGTACGCACCGCACTTTCAGAAAGCTAGCCATTCACTTCATGCGTGTTCTTTTGGGGACATTTGAAGAGAATACGGAAAAGGAGTTACTTTTTCGCAGGGGATCGCTACACTTTGGAGTTCTTTCTACACCACCACCAACGTCATGTGAAAGTATATGTTCGGTTCTCAAAAAATACATTTGGAATAACAGATTAAAAACTCTGCCCACAAGTTCGGATTTAACCTGCGTGCTAATAACAACATCTGAGGTCAGAAATAAATGCGTGAAACCGGAGATTGTGAATGATGGATGGGGAGGCTAATGATGGAAGGACGTAGCCCCGCGAACCAGCCGTACAAATTAGCGAGATCTCCCACCACCACGCCCACGTGTGGACTTTGATGTGGTAGCCGATTCCGTTTTGGTCTTCTTTTTCGGCACTGACTCTTTGCTTTGAGGTTTCGAACTTGAGGGATGCTTTTTCTTCTGTAACAGAAACAACAAAATTTATCAGCGGCAATCAACAGTTTATAATTGCTTCCAGTTGTCCACATGGCTCGTCTAGTTTAAGAGAACTCGGACAATCTTTATCCGGAGAATATAGCGTATGGGTTGGAGGAAAACTGGGTAAACTAGTTAGGTAACCGAAACGGTGCTGGGTGTAACGTTCAGCTGAACAAAAACAGAATTTCTATAAAGAAATCTTTACTGATGTCGAGAATAGTCGTATTCGTGATGGAGAACGACAACGCCAGGACCTAAACATTGAAATGATTAGAACTCAGTTCCATGGTCCTTCACACACGTACAGAATTAAGATGAAAGAACCCCGCTGGACTCACAATGATCATCGAATCTGTTTGTACATCATCCTCTTCATTGTTCTCAGTTGCGTCAAACAACCCTTCCGTGTCAGCCTCGCCATCTCCGTCTGAGGCGGACGTTTCCGCGGGGCCAGCGCGTTTAGCTCGGCCTTTGCTTACTACTCCAGTGGCATACGGAAGTAGATGTGTTGATTTATTGAACGATCGTGTGAGTGCGGCCTTCACCTGTGGAAAAGGGGACAGCGTGATAACTTTAATTCAGAGAGTGAATTGTGCAACTGTTCGCGGTTAAAATTGAGGACCGGGCTGAATGACGTTGTTCAGGTATATTAAACACACTACAGAGCGAAAACAAGTACATTGAGGCCTTAAATAGTTACCTGCTCCCTAAGATCTTTCCGTCACGAAGAGACATCATCAGAGATCGCCATAAATGTTCATCCAGTAGGGACTTTCACCCAAGATAATCTGAGAGATATCGTTCAGCTGTAGCACCCTTTCGGCGCCTAACTGCCATGCCACCCGAAGGTTGAACGAGGGCTGGGATACTGCCAGGTTGCCCAAGCTTAGACAGGGGAAGTCGAGAGGCGGGGGTCGGGTTCGAACCAAGGACCTTCCGGTCAGTAAATTCGCGCTCCAACCACTTGGGCCATCTCGCACCCTTGAGGAGGCAGCAATCGGCTATATATTCCAAAGATATGCCTAGAATGCAGGTACCTTGGTCTTACTTGATATTTTTCGGGCTTTACGGATTGCTTTTCTCATCATGCCCTCATTTAAACATTGTTATCTTTGGTTGTATGGTTACAGCGGTTGGTTTTCCCGTTGGCACGGCAATACATCCAGTAAAGGGCCCGAATTACCTATCAAAGCGTACGATCAGCCTACTTCTGCCCGAGTAAACAGTGACTGAAATAAAACAACCGGACAAATTCATCGTCTTGGAGGATACATGCGTCGGATGAATTTGACCAGATGTACATTATAACATGTCACTCTATAGAGGTTGGCCCAACTGGTTAGAGCGGGGATTTACTGACCGGAAGGTCCGTGGTTCGAACCCGACTTCTGCCTCTCGAATTCCCCTGTCTAGGCTTGAGCAACCTGGCAGTGTCCCAGCCCTCGTGCAACCTTCGGGTGGCATGGCAGTTAGGCACCGAAAGGATGTTACAGCTGAATGATAGAGGTGTAGAGGACGATCAGGCTGGTACGGAGTTTCAATCAGACACAATCGACTACGTCATCCGGAAACGTTCACCAGGGCAAATGTGAAACCATGTACACATAAACGTCATGGCGGTGTTCATGATAGGCGATTTCGTCTCAACTCATGCCACTAGATTCAGTCTCCTTCGAACACGAACCATGTGGATCGATATTTTCATTCACATGCAGATAGGGACCAAGCTAGTGGCAAATGAGTACTTGCCTTGGAATCAATGTTGAGCATCCGATTAGGTCGACTGGACCAGGTAGTCAGTTCAAGAATGGAATCCAGATCTTCACGTAGCAGTTGATATTTGACCAACATATTGAGCACGCTGTCCACATCGCCTTGGAAAAGTTAAAAATAAGATATGAACTCGAGTGAACGGGAGAGCAGAGGGTGAGAATAAAAGCGGATAGATTGAGACGCTTTGCACCTCAAATTACGCGTTTCCGCCAATCAACATGGGAAAGCGCAAACATGCTTTAAAAAATGGAAATCGTTTTTGCATGGATAAAATCAAAGTGTTCCGAGCGCATGTTAGGAGGAACTAACCTTCTTTCAAGGGCCGCGTAAGTAGATCAGCTAGGACTGAAGCGTAGTCTAGGATGAAGCTACGCGGATTCGATGATGCGCCGTGAGTGGCCAGCCTCATGTGACGTGACAGCTCGGTGGTGACGCGATACATCCGGCCTTGGTTGCTGTTCTTGCCAAACCACGACGGAAAACTGATCCCACCACCAGGCCCACCCCCAGGTAAGGACCCGCGTAGTATGCGCCCGGGACGCACAACACTGAAGATTCCCTGAACTGGCAGAAGTGACCAAGATCCTGCGCCAGCGTTCCGAATACCAGAGCTGATGATATCGCCAAAAGCTATGTCAGTTGAAGCCTGAGCCAGAAGTGTGAGCAGTTGATTGGGTTTGAGGCTACGGAGAAGAATGTTGGGCGAGAGGTCAGCACGTCGAGCAAAACAGTGAGCTCAGTATGGGAGCAACATAACAACTGGTCATCGACATCAATTAAAGATACCCATGAAAATTACAATTGGAGAAGAGACTGGGCGGATAATGGCTTCCACAAAAAAACGCTAGGTTGACAACCCAGTCATCCAAAAGTTCTCGGGGGACATGAAGAAACTTCCTCTCGATTGCGCCGTTAGGTAAGATTCAGAAGTATCCAACTATCCATAGGAGCTTGAGTAAATTTAAATAATAGACTAGGACTGAAATCACACAAAATTAGGGTGTCCGCATTGCCTGAAGAGTTGTTCTGAACTATTGATTTGCTCAACCGACTAATCAGTCCTCCTAGAACACTGATTTGTATCTTGAATTACCTCGTTCCCAGTAAAGCCATAACGTAGTCTACGCATATGAAAGAAGATCTGTTTCCGAAGATGTTGCTGGAAACAATCGATCGAAACAAACGACAGCTGTCCTGCAATACCATATAATGATATATAGGGCTTTAAAGTCAAGCAATGAAACTCACTCAGTCTTCCTTGGCCTCACATTTAAGTAGTTTTCTTGCACAAAGAGCGGAACCAGATTGTAGTCCTGGAAGAACAAGTCTAAACTGTCGTTGATGGAGGCGAGACCACCGTTTGGTCCGCTGATATCAGGTTGGAAGACTTTGCGAATCACGTCGAACGCGCCAAGACGGATGTCTTTTTGAGCCCCACTCGCATCGCTTGTCAGCTGTGCTTGATCAGCCAAACCGGATATGCTCCACATTTGAGTGTTGTTTATCACCTGTTACAGGCCGGTATAGGTGTAGCATTATCGACAGGGTCGTGGGTAGCAAGATAAAAAAGCAGAATCGATGAGGGGACCGAACAATGCACAGAGAAGGCAGGGTTGCTATATACATGACCCGATTACATACCTCATCCCATCTCTCCAGCCACGCCACTACGTGCCCGCGTTCGCATTCCTGTCACCAGCCTTAACGGATGTAGACTGAAATGTATTCCGTGATTACTGCGCCGCCTGTTACCATTAGAACCTAGTAGCCTGAGACAACATGTTCTGTGCCGAAACTGTTAGGAAATGCAAGCACCTCCGTTCTTTTCGGTTACGCATTGAGCCCCATCGGTTCATTCGAATTGGCAGTGCGCATTCATGCTTGAACCGATGCTAAACCTGGGTCCCACAAACAATCTGCCCGAAAATGAAGAACAACCCAGTTGCAGCACTTGTGACAGGTTAATTTTGCTTATGGGTAAAAATGGCTGGTAAGTTCATCTGGCTTGGTTGTCGTCTGCAGGGAGGATTCCCGTTGTAGAACGTTCCCAAGCATGAAAATTTCTTTCCTTAGAATGTTGCTTGACTGGAATTCACTGATAGGAAAAGAACGCTGTGTTTGACGGTCCCGGAGTGCTTCACGGGACCACTTTGACTCCAACGGAAAGTACCAATCGTACCGCGAGTGTGACATTGTAGAAGATGCGGACAACACTAGACCCTGAAAATTAAGTCTCAACCATCGGTAGAATCCCGCAGACCACTTACGTTCTCATGCATGTTTTTTTGCCCTCGGATCAGCGTCTGCTCAGTCGTACAGTGGTCTTCCTCTGTGAAGACCACCGAATTGTCCGACCTGAGGTGGCCTATTCTGCGCGTGATTTCACTTTGACGGAAGCTTCAGTGAAGAGACAGTTGCGCATGAAGGTGGTCCCTTCAGGGGAAACAGCTTGGAAAACGTAAAAATTTTAAGCAAGGACGAATACAGAGGATTTTTTAGGATTCCGGGGTTTGATGAATCACGGAACGAACAGTTAGTTCGACTGTGGGAAGTGACTTGGGAGGGATGGCCTGAAAAACAGGCGTAATAAAGGATTGAAAGGCTGTGGTTGGCCGCTGGATCAACATCGTGTACAGGTACGTGTGGAGAATAGGAAAGACCTTGTCGGCTCATACGGGCGAAAGTCAATTTGCAACGAAAACTTGTACCAGAACACCCGACTGGTGTACTTAGTCAATCCACGAAGGTTAGCGACCAGAAAGATCCTATCTCCGAAACCAAACTGTTCCTTTCGGGCCCCCAATCTGTTAACACTGGTTCAGAAAACAACAGGGAGCGATATTGTGTTGACTGCTACTCACTCAATAAAAAGTTTATTGCCGTCCCCAATCCGATCATCAGAGACAGTAACCCTGATGCTTCACTTTCTTCACCCTCTTTCACCTCATATCACATGCTTTAGTAAACGAACAGCGCGTAAAAATACGGGCAGTTCGCATGAGCCTAAAAACCACTGACAAACGTCTTGGTGTCAAATTCTGAACTGGGTCTTACAGAGGAGCACGGATAAAAACGACCTAAACTCACTTGACGGATGTCGTGACCACTCGCTTCGATTATATCGCCCAGCACGGACGGCTGTATGGTCACGTTTTCCTTGCAAGCGATTGATAAAACAGCTGCCTTGATTTGCTCCACTCGGGGCCGGCTAAATCGTAAGTCGTAGCAATAGTTGGCAAGCGAACGAATCTGTGAGGGATTGAGGAAAGATAAAAAGGCAGTTGGGAGAAGCAGGGGTACAATAATGCAAACTCCGACACCCTAGGTTTAACCTGCATCATCATCATTATCGGCTTTAAGGACCTCGTACTTGTCGTACAGTGGTTATGGCTGCCACAGTTTCGTTCACCGATGATTTGGGGAGGTGGGGGAGGTAGCTGCGCATTGGAGGCGCGAGCTGCGTAAATACACCACTGTCAATGGGCTCTTAAGTGGGGGGATTGGGAAGGGAGCAATGCACTGAAGGCAGTAGCTTGGATGCACGAGCGCTATTGAGGGCGCGACTGGGCCATGTCTGACAAGGTATCTAACCACCGATGTGTTCCGTCTTGGGGTCCCCATCCAGGGAGACGGCGATGACCAGCGCAGCTGAGTTTGCTGGTAGTGGCTTTCACACTTCGCTGGCCTCCCGTGGCTCGTTTTTACCCTTCGCGTGGTTGTGCGAAAAAAACCCCTTCGAGAAAGTCGGTCGACTGGCATACGGAGCTCGTGGCCAATCCAGCGCAGCCTATGGAGTGTAATCTATCGTAAGTGAGTTATTTCTTCCGAAAACCGTCCGACGTTCTTCAGCATTACTGACTCGGTATTCCCACCAGACTCGGGCAATGCTCCGAAGATATCGATGGTCAAACATTGAAAGTCTTTTGACGTTTTCGGCGCCCCAGTATCCATATTTTGTAATCAGTTTGTAACCGGACCATTTAACAAGTTGTTAGCAGGTATGCTCACCGCAGGTTTGTTGTAGTAGTCCAACCCTAGATCCGTTCGCCATCCTTTTGTCCTGCTTTCCAATATCGCGTTTCCGAAGAACTGATCCTGGCGAGGATTTCAAACATAGTTAGGTCTGATACGCTGAGACACTTTGCTCGCACCACTTGTCCACAACAAGCCAGACATTGAATTCGAAAGACAAAAATCATATTGGAATGAAAACTCACCACATCGCGTCCTGCCCGGAGAACACCGGCAGAATGCCGTATGTGTTCAAAGTAAAGTTTGCTCAATTCGGACAGCCTAAAAAAGCACTACGTGATGGCAGAAACTCGTGTCTCGAAAGCTGATTTCAGTTGCAATGTAACCCAAATGTAGTATTCACACAATTAACGGGTAGTGAGTAATAAGTACGGGATCACTCATTTTATTCACCATAGTCTCGCTACTAGAGGATGGAACCAACTGATTTTTGGTCAGCTGTTGACAACATTACCGAAAACAATACTCAGGTCCACAAGAACACCACGAAAACAGTTACGTAAGAACACCAAAAGGGGAAAAAGAAACACGATAAAATAAAGGAACCGCACCCTAGTTTGTCAACCAGTGGGGAAAGCGAGATTTTTAAAAAAAAAAATAATACTGCCTCAAAGATGTGGTAAACCATCGGCTGCGTATGACACTGACTAACGCTACTCCGGATCTGTATCCTAGCAACAACAGACTAGGTATGTTTGTCAAAGACTTTTACACCTCGGAGCGAGATGGCCTAAGTGGTTAGAGCGCGAATTTATTGACCGGAAAGTCCGTGGTTCGAACCCGACCTCTGCCTCTCGACTTCCCCTGTCTAGGCTTGGGCAACCTAACAGTATCACAGCCTCCGTGCTTCCTTCGGGTTGCATGGCAGTTAGGCACTGAAAGGGTGCCACAGCTGAACGATGTTTTTGTTACACCTCAGCGTTCTACTATGTTCCATGGGCTCGTACTTGGGTTGAGATCAGGAGCTGTTTTGGGCGGTGAAGAACAGATAAGTTCTTAGCAAGCAGAGCCTGGCGTACCACCTCGTTATCATCGTGAATGAACCATCGTGTTCTTCCGCTTGATCATGGCAATAAGTGACGGTGAAAATCGTTTCACTGCCTGAATCTGTGCACCTGAGTTCTAAGTACCTTTCAATGGTGGCGATGGTTATAACTTTGACAGAGATGTGCGTGCGTAAGCACCAAGGGAGAACTGGTGGCTGCTTGGGGCGATATTCTGCACAACAGAGTTGACGATCCCGGTTTACTTCCTCTCTCTCTCTCTCTCGAATCGATGGCTTGCACTCCCAGAACTAGTGTTTCCTCATATATTTATCCGAGGTATCCAGCTCCGGTGAGGTCATGGTGGCCGGACGATCTTCTGTCGAGGAAAGTGTGGCCAACCGGAGAGTTTGGTGCATATTCTGCAGTCCTGCTGGATCACGCATAATGCTAGATTTGCTCGTCATAATCGAGTTGCAATGGAACTCGCGAAAGGTTTCTGTCGCCGTCTCCGAGAAGGTGAGAGCACTTACGTTGACGTCTTTCATCAAACCTGACCTAATCGCTGTTTGGGAGTGCCGAGCAGCTGTGATAGACAGTCTCGGATGGGCGTGGAGTGACTGTGTGAAATGGGAAGAACCGCAAGTATAGTACTGATGATTGTTCCCATCATCATCTCAGCCCTACATGCAATTGATTGTGATGTCGACCTTTTGGTAAACCAGCCGACGATCTGCTTATCTCAATCCGCCAAGACTCCTATTGGACTGGGACTTCCTAAGGTCACAGATAGTGACTTGTTTGCTCATCACGTTGAGCTCTGCGTACTTACAACACTTTTACGCGTGGTACATGGCGTTGTGACTATTGACTTTCACACCTGACCCAGCATGATAGACACTTTTTGCCTGATGTGCGAGTCTTGACTGTGCTAGCGCTTACCGCGCCCTGAAGAGTATTTAGCATTTTCATAAAGGAAACTACTCTTCGAAGAGTTTTCAGCAACCTTGTGAGTAGTTTCCTTTATGAAAATATACTGGGTTATCTCGAATATCATACCAAGTGAACATGAGGCGGCCTTTGTACAGCACATTCGGTTGAAGAATATCATGAACGAGAGATTCAGTTGAGTCTCTTGCGAAGACCCAGTTGATATGCAAAGAAGTGCGTTTGTCAATCATTTAGCATTGCTTATCCATTCTTCAATTGCTGGTTTTTGCACACGTGTTTCCAAACCACGCACTCTTACTATATGTTGGTATTCATCCTGTCTAACTGGAGCTGTTTGTGGCACGCCTTCGAATGGGACGTTTCCTTCCTTTTATCCAATATCCTCCTGTACACGCTTCCACATCTATCGCCTGGATTTACTTTTTATATTTGTGGATGAATCAGACGCATGAAACTACCATAAGCACGGCATCCATGCAGAATAAACTGGTTTTGATCGAGAAGTGTCGGTTTGAGATGTAACAACGTCAATGGTATGTGCAGTCTTGAGGGAGGGATGTCGCTCAAGCGATAAGTAACGTCGAAGAAGTGAAGTTTCCCGAAAGTCTGTATGTGATTTTACGGAGATGAGAAGTTTCGTTTGAGTGACGAGAAATAAACCCCAAAATTAGGGACTGAGAAATCGGACAAGCGAAGATTGGGCCCAAATAAAAACTACCGATTGTTTACCAAGCTCTTCTGAAAAGATGACTTCTCAATCGGTTCCAAACTTTTTCCAATAGTTTGTGGCTGGTAGAACGGACTGAATATCCACGTCGTGTATGCTCCGCATCGCAGAACTATGCTTAAAATGAACCCACCGAACTACAGTTTTTCTCGCCCTCTTAAAAAACGGGGCATTTTGTGTTGTGTTCCGAACACACCACAAATCAGGATTCAGTTGGGTTCCAGGTGATTCTCCCGTCAAAAACAAATTGGTATGCAAATGAGTGTAGTTCGTTAATTCCGTGCAATTTGGTTTCAAGTAGAACATAAGGTTGACGGAAACTCGGGGACTGCGCCTAACCGATGAGCCCCAAGAAGGGCGAAACCGGTTGCGAACTGTCGAAGGATTTTCAGCGACCTTATGAGTAGTGTATAGCGTCTATATATATCGCGATATCTCGAAACTGAAACATGAGGCGGCCTGGTGCAGCACATTAAGTTGCTCAGAAACATCATAAACGAGATATTTAGCTGGGTTCCAGGTGAGTCTCTCACAAAACCAAATTTGTTTGCAAATGAATCGAATGGAACATACTTTTGGAGACTGACGATCGTTACACATACAGATGATAGGGATTCGCGTAGACTTGATCATATTGATAAGCTCCTGCATTCCACCACGATCCTCATTTCCAGCCATGCCGTCCACTTCATCCATGAGCAGAACATGTCGCTTGGTGCTGAGTTGTGAAGCTTCAAACAGGGGATAACATCAAGCGAAAACCAGTGCACGAGAACCAGGGTGATGGATGATGAAGATTAAAAAAAAAACACGACGGAACTTTCTATCACATTTCTAAATGGATGTTCTTGGCGGAAGAGAGCTTAACAAGATGTATAGAACAGAGACGTCTACAAGACAAGGTCAGTAGGGTGAAGAAGACAGTGTATCACTTAAAAGCCCCGATCAATAGCTGAATAGTGAGCATCGTTCTGGTGAACTTACACGTTGGTTTTGGAGATCCGAAGGCGCAATATTGCATTATTTACCTTCGAGATGCTTAGAGGAAAGCTTATGAGTAACAACGTCCACCTTCTACTGAATGCACAGTCCAAAATGACTGGCAGTTTACGCCAAACTTATCTGGACCTGATAGACGAACATCAGTAATTTACACCTTCAGCCAACCTGTACAAACACCAAGTGAGTTATCACTCCAACAAAAAAGAAGTGCATCGAAGAACTGCTTCAAGAAGGAACCTCAGTAGTAGCGTTTCAGTGCTGTATTCCCGCTTATTTCTACCAGGGGTCCTTGATCCGGTCTAATTATCATCAACTGTAACATGTTCAGCTGTAACACCCTTTCAGTGCATAGCTGGCGTGCAGTCCGAAAGAATCACGAAGGCTGAGATACTGCCCAAGCCTGGAGCGGTCAACATACTGAGGTTAGGTTCGAAACACGAACCTTCCGGTCAGTAAGTAGGCGCCTCAACGACTGAACTGTCTGGCGCTCAGCTACTATCGTGAATATTCACATAAGACTGGTAATACAGGCAGGTAGTTAAGAAAATCACACAGCTGTAAAATCCATATCATGGAGATTAGAAACTGCGGGAATTACACTCACTACATGCAATGCTCAGTGATCGACGGCATTCTGTGCGGTTCACTTCAGAGGAGATTGCAGGATAACATCCCCATCACATAAAGACATGGACAAAAATTCAAGTTGTTTTTGGGAAACGTCTAGGACGCAAATATCGAGGATTTGAGGCATCTGGATGAGACCCGTTTAACAAGGGTCAGCTGTCTCTGCAGAGGCCGAACGTTTATAAACAAGGACTGTTTTAATCGGAACTATAAGATGATCAGATAACTATCGAATTTTGTCCTGTCACAGCAGAAAAACACCTTTGAACGTTTTATATTTTCCTCGAGATGAGAAGCTCAAGTACATTCCTCTATCTATCCAACGACTCCATCCCTGACACGACTGTGTGGCTGTGCAAGGTTATTCGCCCCTTCACAATGTGACCGGCTCTCTAAAGCGGCCGAAATCGTCCGGTTATTGGAGGTCGCAAGAAGAGACGCCTCCCAATTGCCGGACGAACTCTCTACTAGCTGAGATACCGAGATCACTGTCTCAGATAGTGATAGTTGAAATCCGTAGTTGATTCACAACACCCGAAACTGTTGGTGTGAGCAGTGAACGATTTAACAATGGACCAGATGTGGACATCGTCCATGTACCAAAAGGGCTTTACTGCAAACTGAGAAAGCAGGAATAAGTGGTGAATTCGGCTACTTCATTGCCAACTGCTAATGAAATTCGCCAGAGTAGGCTGTAAGGATAGAAACCCCCATGGAGGATGCTTCCAAAGTGTCCACAGAATCTAGTTTTTTAAGCTGGTGCATCTCAAGAGAGAGCGTATGACTTTGACTGGCCCTGAGGGCGTGCGCCCTTCGACGGCGAATATTGTATGCATTCCGGTTCGAAGTGTTAAAGGGGAAAAACCATCACTTCCAGACGTAGCGTTAAAGTTGAAAAACCATCACTTCCAGACGTAGCGATGTCTCAAAGAGGGTCGAACAACCTTTGGAAAAAACTGATGCAAAGATTTTTTCGCGCTATTCTTTCCAACAAACGAAACTGACACAATAAAAGCAATGAGACTACTGTCGTTAAAACACAGCGACAGAGTCTACCGAACGTGAATAGCCTCACAGAGCAAGTGCCTGACCTTGGAACGACTGAACTGCGCTACACTACGCCACCATTACAGAATCACACTGCATAACATCCAACCACACTGAAGTAGTTCAGCTATTCACACTGCCACACATTAGGTTCCCACGAGCGAATACGGTTCAAACTACCCCACCTTCATTCGGTTCGTCGACGTGGTTGAAATGCCAGCCGGCTGGAACCATAATGACAACGAACGAGGTTATTCATCCACATAAACTTCCTTGACAGAAGTCACTCGCGGAAACAGCATAATCTAGGACCATGGAAAAGAAAATTCCCAAATTTGACCTCACCTTCACCGTAGGCCATCTGCGCCAGGTTCTGCATACCCAAGCTCTGACTAACCACTTCGGAGAGACTGGTTTTCGAACGACAATCAGAAGCGTTCAATTCACAGGTGGAAAATCCCAGTTCCGCACAAGCAATTGTCGCCGAACTGGTTTTGCCTATTCCTGGTGGCCCAGAAAGGAGGGCGGCTCGGGCCCACTTCCCGTCATCCGAACTGGAAGCCCACGGAGGCGCCGAAGAGTAAGCGTGAGCCTTTGTACCTGAAAGTAAGTTTTGCATATAAAAATGTCATGAACTCAAAGAGAGAGTGTGTGTGAAACGATGATGACTTCTAACCAGGGAAAGACTCAGGATTGGGATAAAAAGAGGCCGGGATTTCAAAGATATCTGTTTCTGTTACTCAGAATACGGAGCGTTCAAATGTGCTTGAAACTGAAACTGAAACTGTACCCGCGGCAAAGTGTTGATGCCAAGATGATAACCAAGCATACAAGCGGTTGGCTGGAGAGCTGGGTCCTGTTTGACCAATCAGGGTGCGAAGGGAGGTGGGTTTATACTTATCTACCCACAGTTCACTGCTCGGAGGTCTTGGTGCCGGTAAAGAGCAACTACGAGTCGACTGAAGAGCGGTCGTTGTTAACTGCGCATCCGAAATGGATTGGCTGCTCACGAAGAGCGGCTTTGCTGTGAGTACGGTAGGACTTTCCGTCGACTTCGCACGTGACTTTTTCACTGGCGTTACTTTGGGGGATGCCTTGTATGGGGACTGCTTGACCGATCGCTTGGTAGGGGACTTGGGCTTTTCCACCTGTGGACTGTGAGCCTCGGAATCGTCAGCGGCACCATTGGGTTCCGGCTCATTGGCCAGTTCTCGGATAAGACGGAACAGCTGATCCTCGTCCACTTGTTTGAGACTGAGAGTTTCAGCCTGAGGAGTCGGATAAAGAACGGAGCTATGGTTGAGAGACAGGTAGCACCGATCAGAGTGATGCTAAAGAATCATAGTTGTCGAGGACGGGTGCTTAACTGACACAATCGGCCTACATTATACACGGAATCAACAGAAAAAATCACAATCCAACAAAGGACAGTTGTTACAATAATCTGGTGGTTCGGTGATCACGCCGTCTGCTCAACGTGAACTGGCCACCTTCCCCGAGCACCCAGTAGAATGAAAGTAGCTATGTGGGGCAGACAATTGGCTACGATACACAACAAAGTAAACCTGATACGGCCAACTCTTAAACAAGGTCAAAGTAATGGTGGTTGATCAGATGGCAGTTGAACTCCCTTGTGAGTCATCGGCTGCAAGATCTGAAAAGCTCAGACTGTATCCTTGCTTCAAACCGTCAGAAACGACATAATGCAAGCAACGCGTTCATTTGGGTGGCGTGCACAAGAACAATCTGGAGCAACAGTGGGGTTCGTGTATCCCTACCTTGGTTGGTGCTGCCGAAGCAGTTGTGTGCTAACTGTTGTTATGTTCGCTCATCCCTAAGCCATCCCTGAATAGCAACATTGTATGTATGTATCTTGACGGAATACACTACTCACTAAGTTGCTGAAAACTCTCCAATGATCTATGAACGTTATCATCCTTATTAAAAATATAATAATATAATCGTTCAGCTGTAGCACCCTTTCGGTGCCTAGCTGCCATGCCACCTGAAGGAAGCACGAGGGCTGGGATACTGCCAGGTTGCCCAAGCCTAGACAGGGAAGTCGAGAGGCAGAGGCAGGGTTCGAACCACGGACCTTCCGGTCAGTACGCTCGCGCTCTAACCGCTGAGCTATCTCGCCGATGAGCCCTAATGAGCAAGAAACTTGAATGTTCACTCGACTGTTCACACAAGAGTGATGTGAACACAAATTCCACTGAAATCACAATCGCCTACAACATCAATAAATATCCGTGGGGTTACCAGTCAATCATTGCGTGCAAGGAGTAAAATTTACCTTGGCCAGTTTGCCTTCCCTGGTTCACGCCCAACAACCAGGTAATTGGTGCGTTTGCCAAGCGTTTTGAGCACCTTTCCTCCACAGCGCTCAATGAGTGCCCGGGCATCGTCGCGTTCTATACTCTCCAAAATACCTGTGATGACGAAGGTCTTTCCGCGTAAACATGTTGGATTGCCCTGTAGATGGGGTCAAGGTGAAAGGAAACAGCCACTAGTCGAAGTTTGATAAAATCCAAACATGGATGGACAACCGAGTCCAGATTACCTTTCCAATCATAACACTGAGTTTCGTCCGGACTAACAGAATACCCGGGTGAAACTACCACGTTTTGTTCGTCTGAATGCACATGGATATACATGAGCACTTTCACAAAGGTGTCGCTGAATGAACATCAATCAGTTCTATCGGAGCGACAAAAACGGAGATTGTTGTTCTAGACGTTGGATTCGTGAGAAAACCAGTGGTTCTGAACAAGAACCTGTAAAGAAAAGACACATGCTCTTGGACAGGAATCGAGCTCACAACCTCTTGCTTACCACATGAATGCTCTACCAAATGAGCTGCAGCAACCGCTGACCACGCTGACGGAGACGCCTCACATCATCTGTCCGTAGAGGCCATGTCTCGCACCCATACAACAACAGCCCTTAATGTAGCTTGTTACACACGACCCTTAAGATCTAGTGAGATGCCTTTTTGACGCCACAAGTGACGCAAATTAGCAAACTGCCAGGTTGTCCAAGCCTAGACAGTGGAAGTCGAGAATCAGAGGTCGGGTTCGAACCACGGACCTTCGAATCACGGAGCCATCCCGGCTGATACTCAGTCCTCATAGAGATTTACCCTATCACCGGTAGTTTCTCATCATGGAAGGTTTGAATGCCACATCAGAATTAATGCACGTCGACGCAAGAATAGATCATTTTTTAAAACGGTCATTGTAACTAAATCCCGATCGGTCTTTTTTACAGCCCGAGTTCGAAGCTTCACTCTCATTCCCACAATCACGTAGGCTTTATGTTGAATAGTAGCGCGTGATCAATAATTTTCTTTGATACAATTCTTCGACAATCCAAACGTGGAAAAACACCACGACGGCAACACAGTAATCCAGTTGCACTCTCGGCGTGGGTTAACAGCTGTGAGATGGATCAGCATTCACGACCACCAAGAGAAACAAGCAAACCACATACTGTTGGAGTGTACTGAGTGAAAGACATCGCCTTTGGTATTACAGTATCAGGTGTTGGTGGTTGCTGGATTTTGTAGAATACCTACTGACATGACTCTTGTTTGAACAATCGTCCTCCTGTCCTGGTGCAATCATTCTGGAGAAAGGAAGCATTGGACTCGAGTTTCGCTCTTATTAGAGCTCATCGGCAGAGCACTGCTATAAACTCACCAGGACAGGAGGACGATTGTTCAAACAAGAGTCATGTCAGTAGGTATTCTACAAAATCCAGCAACCACCAACACCTGATACTGTAATACCAAAGGCGATGTCTTTCACTCAGTACACTCCAACAGTATGTGGTTTGCTTGTTTCTCTTGGTGGTCGTGAATGCTGATCCATCTCACAGCTGTTAACCCACGCCGAGAGTGCAACTGGATTACTGTGTTGCCGTCGTGGTGTTTTTCCACGTTTGGATTGTCGAAGAATTGTATCAAAGAAAATTATTGATCACGCGCTACTATTCAACATAAAGCCTACGTGATTGTGGGAATGAGAGTGAAGCTTCGAACTCGGGCTGTAAAAAAGACCGATCGGGATTTAGTTACAATGACCGTTTTAAAAAATGATCTATTCTTGCGTCGACGTGCATTAATTCTGATGTGGCATTCAAACCTTCCATGATGAGAAACTACCGGTGATAGGGTAAATCTCTATGAGGACTGAGTATCAGCCGGGATGGCTCCGTGATTCGAAGGTCCGTGGTTCGAACCCGACCTCTGATTCTCGACTTCCACTGTCTAGGCTTGGACAACCTGGCAGTTTGCTAATTTGCGTCACTTGTGGCGTCAAAAAGGCATCTCACTAGATCTTAAGGGTCGTGTGTAACAAGCTACATTAAGGGCTGTTGTTGTATGGGTGCGAGACATGGCCTCTACGGACAGACGATGTGAGACGTCTCCAGGTTTTCGACCACCGATGCCTCAGAAGCGTGGCTGGTTTTGGATGGCGTCAGCGTGTTAGTCACGAGGTGATTAGAAAACGGGTATTTGGTTGTGCTGCAGGTACATCAATTGGGGAAATCATCCAGCACCACCGACTACGATGGCTCGGTCATGTGCTACGCATGCCGAAACACCGTCTACCGAGACGAGTGTTGTTCTCCGTGCCCTCTTCAGCCTGGCGCAAACCGCGAGGTGGACAGCGCATGACTTGGCAGAAAGGCGTGAAAGAGATCACGAAGAGTTTGGGTGTTGTTGGTGCTGTACGCCTTCCAGGATGGGGTCCCCGTGACCCCGCCTGTGCTTGGCTGGAGACGTTGCAAGAAATGGCGGCTAATCGATGTCAGCGGCGTTCAGACTGTCAGTTTCTTTCCAGATTGTCTGATTGAGTGGTTGGAGGTGTAGGCACCTCAGAATGCTTGACATAGGCCAACACTAGGTCCCCTCCCTCACCCACTCTTTTTCTCCTCTTTTCACTCTAGGGCTTTATATATATATATATATGTATATATATATGATATTAGACGAACTTTAGGGTTGTACGGCAGTGAAGCATCAGTGTCAACACTGCTTTTGCTGTCTTTGATGATGATGATGAACCTGGCAGTATCCCAGCCCTCGTGCTTCCTTCTTGAGGCATGGCAGTTAGGCACCAGAAGGATGCTACAGTTGAACGATTTTTTTAGTATCATCTGTTTCAAATAATCGACAGAGGTGGCTTTCGCTGGTCGCACTATAGTGTGTGAGTGTGACCTTATTTCAACTCCATCGCTTACATCCGACTGAGTAGTTGGGTTGGTGCTCCTCAAAACATTCGGAATAAATCATAGCCCCGAGTAGTCTTTAATACAACAGCACCGAATGCACGCGGCTAGCCACAACCGTACAGAGTGTATCATACTGCTTTTTATGATCGTTACTGATTAGAAATTTTTGACCCAACTCATGGACTGTCTGTAAGGTTGTTTTCATTCCAAATGGAAGTAAATATGAATCAAGTCCAACTTCAGGAACGGACTATACACGTTTTTATAGACACACCTGAGCTAAAACCCGGACTCGTCTACCATTCAGTGTTTCAGTTGGATCCGTTTGGCTAAACACCGCTCACGCAAGAACATCTGGTCACCTGGTCAGATATGGTAATTCAAGTAGCGTGAGCAGCTAGAATAGTTGAGAAACGTTCGCCTCGCAGTTCAGATGTTCAAATCAGGACACGACCAAAGATAAACACTGTTCATGAGCTCTTATAAGGGCGAAACTGGAGTCTAATAATTTGCCCCTCTTCTATGGGTCGTTCGGAATAATTGCGCCAGCATGTTCAGACGAGTGTTGTGAAGCAAATTCTGTTAAATTCTTTTAGATTCGATGGTCCGTTCTCCAAATTCTCCCTAAGTGAGCAGTGTCTTTTACTCATCGATCTACCTCCTACGATGCCAGCCCATTTTCTCGTGGTACGCTGGGGTATAGACTTGATCCGGGAACAATTGTATTCATAGTCCAACAACTGAGCGTCCATTGACCGACTTACTTGTCCGACATATCGACGGGGGGAACAACTGAAAGAAGCACTATTGAACCCACACACAAGGCCGTCTCTCGTGATTGGCTAAGATCTAAAAAAGGTCATGTAGCCGCACCTTTTTGTGGTTCAAAGGTGAAGCTCATTAGTCAGCTCCAGATAACCAATTAAGCAAAACTTGGCGTCAGAAAATCCCGTCCTGTGGTAGTATCATCAGGCGTACTAAACAGTTTTAACGTTTCCGGATCCTGGGGAAGAAGTCATCCGTTTTAAGGCGCGGTGGGTTCAGAGTGGTTGGAACTTCCAGAGCTCTGCTCACGGCAGAGCGCAGTGAGAGTGCTCAGTCGCTAAGTTCGCAGTGTCGAAACAAAGTGGTCACTTCAGGAAGTGCTCACTGACGGATAACCCATCCGGAGAAATTATAGGGCGACGTGATGTGTGACCACCAATTTATATCGCTCGAATTCGCCAACCCAATCAGTCGACTTAGGCGACATTTATAGGTCAAGTAAGAAGCACAAGAGACCGGAAAATAAACAGAGACTGGGACTTACTTTGGGAATTGGTTTTGATCCAAGTGCTCTTGGCCCTTCTCTAGCACTGTAAGACCAAAACGGTCGGCGACTGGCGGGAGTATTCGGTTTGGGTTGATCCGAAACGCCGTCAAATGAGGTTTGTAGGGTCTGCAACGGGAAAGCGGAGTTATCATTTAGCAAGTATATATATACATATACATATATATATATATATGCGTAAAATCCACGTATTTGTGCATGATTCCGAGGTTATAACAGACTATCCTATAGCTATTAGGCGACTCGAAAAAGGCACGGTGGTTGAGATGCTGTGGAGGAGCTCAATTCCAGACAGGAAAAACCGGAAAGTCACCGTTGGCTTCCATGTTCTTCACCATCAGTAGTTCGAGCCTTGACTAAATTCTCCACAAGTACTTGCTCCAAAGAATAAATCTCTCAGCCGTAACACCCTTTTATTGCCGTGCTGCCAAAAGGACGCACGAGAGCTGAGATACTGTCACGTTGCTCAAGCGGGAGCAGTTGAGATGCCGGGGTTGGATTCGAACCACGGAGCTCCGGCCAGTAGGTTCGCGCATTAACACCGAGCTATGTCGAGCTCAGTTGGTTGCTTACAGAAAGTACATCCTCATTTCTAGGTGATCGGTAGTAACGTCGTCCTTAGGACGATCGAACATATATGCCAACCGGACAATTCGCTTTGTCGGTTAAATTGGAAATCGATTTTAAAAAGCCGAAATTCTACACTGCATACATGAACGACCGATTCGACCTTCTGGGCTTCAGGGCACACCTAACTTGAGTGAACTCTGTTAAGCACCTAATCAGGGAGCCGGTCACTTTTATCGGCCACAGCCCGTTTAAAACAAAGCGTGGTAGTTACACGCGCTACAGTTTTTTCAACCGAAGATACGACGATTAAATGAACGATAGACATACATCGGAGGCGACAGTCTTTTAAACGCATTGACGGTAAGCTGTCTGATTTAGAATATAGGGGGAAACAATGTCGTGAAAGTAATCGGTTTGATGCACGATCCCCAATAGTCGCGTGACCCAGTCATATTTCTGAGTTACATCCAAAGATCTTCATCCAAGGGAACGGAAGTTGCTAACGCGACTAAACTGACGAGCAAGGGATTTCACGCTTCCTTCACGAGTTATGAACTAACCACCTTTGGCTGATATCCACCCCACAAATGACTAGACCAAAAGAGCTCGGCGAGGCAGACGGTCGTCTGAGAGTCGGAGTACGTGACCTGGACAACTAACCTTCAGACTTCCCCACCGGATACGCACCATGCTCCAAGTCATGAGGCCAATAAGTCTATCTACATTATACAAAAAGTGATAGTTGTTAACCTGGCGAGAACAATGAGTCGTACCGGATTGCTTAGAAATGCCTTTTCTTTGAAGTGGACTTCCTGTTAAAACGATCGCATCCAGACTTCACAACACGTTTCAATATTAAACGCCCTAGAACGGAATGTGTGTAAAAAGAGGCATGGAAAGATGCTGTACTGATGAAGTTCCGATCAGGTCAATTCAGTTGATCATTACTACTGATGTCCCAGAACCCGAAGAGCCATGCTTCATGAGTTCATTTGCACGGATGCACAACGTACGCCATCTCCGAGATTTACGCGCTGCTGTTATTGTCACACATGGATACCGTTAGTTGTTGCTCGCCATTTGTCCTTTGGTACCAGTGTTCAGTGTCAACTGCTCGGGTAACGCAGCTGGTGTCAGTGGGCACGGCTCAATCAAACGAGGCAAGTTCTAAGCCTTCCAGTATCCAAATGTAGTGAAACGGTAGTTTCGTACGACTCTGACAGTTTTCTTCTGTTCAGCTGTAATACCCTTTCTGTGCCTAGCTGCCACGCTACCCGAGGGAAGCACGAGGGCTGGGATACTGCCAGGTTGCCCAAGCCTAGACGGGGAAAGACGAGAGGTAGTTTCTTTTAAAAACATGCGGACACAGCCATGTCTGTCAGGGTCACTAACCATTGGTTTGTCTCCTTGCCAGGATCCCCATCCGGTGAGGTGGCAGCTAGCAACACGAGTGAGTTGACTGGTTTCATGCCTCGTTGCCAAGCCATCGACTGAGCACCAAGGCTGGGCAAAGAGAGCCGAACGGTCCTGTGGACTAACCAGCGTAACTTGTAACAAGACTCCCTCTCACTTCTTGGTATGTTGTCCAATGAGAATGTGTGTATGTTTCAGATTCACTGAAACCTCAGCGCTCATATCGTTGAGTATGGGAATCTTATCTGATGCGTGTGGCCAAGTGACATCAAACATTTAGTCTTGGGGGAAGACGGACTTCGACTTATACGAAGCGGGTGAAAATCATTCTGTCCAACAGTAAGTATTTTTCAACCATACAATGTGTGATCATGTTTCAGAGAGTTCAAACAAGTCTACTGTGTTCGCCAGCTACTCTCATTTACACACCAATCTGGTTTTAACGGGAAACTCAACTCAATTCAGCAGAACCTCTCGTTTATGATGGTTTTCTTCAACTGGATGTGCCGCATAAAGTCCACCTCATGCTTCAGTTGGCACGATATGCAAATGACTGTATTTATCGAAATCAGTCCAATTTGGGTTCAAGTAGAACATACTAGCCGTCACGAAGAGACTGGACCATACCGTGGTGTGACGGTCTGCGCACCTCAGCGACCCATTGGGCTATACCGGGGGGTCCCAGGACACTCACAGAGTCTTTCATACCAGGTTGGTCAATGGTTAGAGGTCTGACAAACACAGTCTCCTGGCCCTCCAGTTGGAGGTTGGAAAATGTGTGGCGACGTGTTCCGTAAAAATGGCATTGTGCTTGCATTTCCCGCCAAACCCTGCTGTCTTGCGGTTAGGCTTTTGAGCCAAAGGCTTTGGCTGAGGACCCTAATCGTCCTCCTGTCTAGGTGTGAGCCCCTGACAATATCCCAGCCCACGTACAACCATGACATCATGGTTGTACGGCAGTGAAGCATTGGTGTTGAGCATTGATGTCATGCTGTCGATGATGATGATGACGATGATGATGTTACGCCTAGACAAGGCGTACTGTAATCCCGAGAAACTAGGGAGATCAGCGCAATGCTTACCTCAAAATGAACCGATATGAACGCAAAGATCTCCAGAAGTGAAAAGTTTAGGCGCTCCGTTAACTTTAGAGAAAGGCACATCAGCCGTCACGTCTTTCAGCATAATTTTCTTCTGAACTACCAGTGTAACGGTGGGTACTACTGATGAGGCATGCGAGTAGTATGTCTTCTCGTAAATCCGCTTCGCGTCTCTTGAAAAGTGAGATCTGTTACGGAATTTGTGGAGTCTCTTTGTAGCATTTACCTGCATTTGAGTAACAGTCAATGAATATCCAGAAAAGTTCAGGAAGACGCGTTCAAGGAGAAGATGGATATTCAGTTTTGTAAACGAGATGCATATGAGAGTTTTGCTCCCCTGTTCAATAGTCTGTAACTGTTAAGTTGGTGTTCTCAAATAGACAACTCCGCAGCGAAGGCCTTCTTCCTTTCACCAGTATCCATTACAGTATGTATTTGCCGAGGACGACACCGAGGATCAGGTACGTTTGCCGACAAAGATGAGATGGGACTGAAAAGATAACCCAGGAATTTAAAATAAAACCAGAGCATTCATTGCACAGCTCTACTGTGTTTCCTGCTCGATCAGTGCTGTTTTTTTCTTCATCAGAATGTGGGTTAGGGCGTAAACCCAAAGAAGGCTGACACTTGACTTGAAGGAGAGTACGAAAATGTTTTTAAAAAATGCTCAAGTCTGACTTGCTTTTCAAGAGGTCACGGTGACACATCAAGTGAAAAATGTGACATAGGCGCGCCCGTTGTTAGTCTCCCTCTCCAGTGGCTGAAAGTGTTTGGAGGTACAGACATCTATCAATAAATCCGCTCCTTTCTCCTACATTGTGACCAAAATGTTCCGGAAGCCAAATCGTTAGCTTTGGGTGGAAGGTAAGCAGTGACGTTCCTTAAAAAAGATCCGGATAATGTAGGTGTCTTCAGTGGCGTTTGGCCCGGGATCCCACCTTCTGAAAGCCTTATTGTCTTCAGTGGCGTTTGACCCGGGATCCCACCTTCTGAAAGCCTTATTTAGATAGGAAAACAGGCCGGCTGAACAACTCAACCTGCATTCAAAACATTGTTCTCAAGGAGTTGGCCTAAACAATGGTTGCTCCTTGCCATTACAAACCTCTAATTGATTGAACACTACAATCACCTTTTCAGCAAGATACGCAGACCCGATCTTCCAGCGTCACTTGCAAAACTCGTGATGACGATAAAAAATGGCCCAGTAAGCATTCAGGCTACTGGGGTATTGTGTCTAACTCCCGTAAACCAGAGAGATCGAATTCACTGGATACACACCACGGGTAGTAATTGGAACTGTCCGACATTTCGACCACCGAGGGTAGCCTTTAGCGAGGAACAAATGACTGAAATTGCCAGTGCGATTGGCCAGAGACTGATCAGTATGCCCTGTTGCGATTGGGGTGAAATTCAGGCGTGTCTCGTCAGTTGTGTGTGTTATGCTGTGTACATGCTCGATACCTGGTCTTGGAATTGAATTATCCTGTAACGTGCGCTCTGTTATGCTTGAGGCACCTTTCCATGTTAAATTAGACTGAACCAAATGGCAGACAGCTCAACATCATCAGACCTGCCAATGCACAAAGCCGCTATGAAAATTGATACTGGTTCGGCACTACTCATTTGCACATATACGTTGAGATTTCGCTGCAGTGTGCTAAGCTGACCCAATGGTCAGCAGATAATGCATAGAGTGCAACAGCTGAGCCGCCTTTATCTAAACTGCGCGCGTTTCTTGGAGTGGCCCGAGTGCCCTTTCCACTGATTGATTCGACTTTTCAATTGCCTGCTGGCTTGCCCGGTGAAGACAATCACAATCGACAAACTCAACCTTCTATACAGAGTTGGTGAGGTCATTCGGATTAAGTGAAGCTCGTCTGCGAACCAGTCGCCTTCTCAATGTCTCTTTGGAATGTGGTGCGGGTTTGGAGGCTGGAAAGTACATAGCGGATGCTATCCGTACGGGATCCGACCGTCGGTTTGGTCGCCATGCCTGAGTTGGGTGGCCAAACCGTATAGTCAACGGTTTATTAGCCATTATTTCTGTGTTCGTTTACTATTGACAGGCCCGTTGCCGTAAACCAGCATACTAATTAACGCTCTATCGGTACTTAAGGGATGAGCAGCACTCTGTTTGGATCGGTTTGTGATCTCAAGAAGATCGTCGTGTCTCTTCTGTCAGGCGCTTCATGTTTTACAGTCAACCTAGTGGATAAGTATGATAACAAATATGCCACCGACATATCTCAGACACAGTCTTCGGGATTGTTCAATGGCTGAGATTCAGGCTGTACTAAAGGTAGACTGGCTACAACAACCCCATCAGCCTGCTCGTAAGCCTGGTCTTTCAGTGTGAATACAGTGGATCGTAAGCACAAATTCCAGACCTCGTACGCTGAGGTCTCAATGCATTATCTTCGTTTAGAAGGTGTTTTATGTAGTGCAAACTACCAGTAACAGCAACACCAACGAAATAGCACCGAAATTGACAACAGTTTCGTCATCATCAAGAGTCAGTTGATTTATTATCTGAACACAATCATACGAGTTGATAAATTGCCTTATCATGTTACGATGAAGTGGTTTCAGTACCGTCGCAAAATGTTCGTACGTGTCCAAGAGCGGACATGGCGGAGTGTCTTGTTTGTGCATTCCTGATGGTCCGGAGAGTCTCCCGGATAGTTTGACTCGGGGTGTCAGACAAAACTCAGTTAATATTTGCTGTGATGAAGGTCTGTGACGCCTGATTTGGTCGATTTCGTTTAACATCACCTTGGTGTTCTTGCTGTCAACAAGGGTGCAGTGCGGTTAGATGATCGAATGCTTCGTTCTCATAGTTTGTGTGATTCACCACGACTGTGATGATGGTGCCCCAGTACCGTCATGGCAGAAAACCTCAACCGCGACGATCCTTGTGGCTTTGTCTGGGACCCAAACGAACCTCAGTGGACATTAACGACACTCTCGGGCCGCCGTAAGAAACGTGGGCGGACTAAACAAACTGAATACCTTGAGATAATTCAGTAGTTAATGAGCGAACTTAGTAAAGGGAAGGTCCGTGGTTCAAACCCAACCTCAGCACCTCGACCCTTCCTGTTTAGGCCAACGCAAATCTGAATCGTCCCAGTCTTCGCGCTTCCTTTTGGGTGGCATGGCGGCTAGGCACCGAAAAGGTCTGGCAGCTGATTGAATAATAAACAAGCCGAAGCATGACTCAGCAATCACACTCCATGCATTAGCTAAGGATCATCGGATCAACTTTGGTAACCTTCGCACATTGCAGCAAAATCTCAACGTATATATACCCAGGAGTTGTGCTGAACCAGTGCCCATTTTCATGATGGCTTCGTGCATTGACAGGTCTGATGGCGCCGAGTTGTCTGCCAACATGGAAAGACGTCGCACGTTACAGGAGGTAGAAACGCGTACTTGATGTATCTGTCCAAACAGGTTTGGTTAAGCGGATCTTGATGTGTCCCGACTCATTTGTACACTAAGGGGGTATGCAAGCAAAACTCACCGATGACGGACTAGTTATGGAAACATCAGTAGCCTTGGTTGGGGTATTGGATGACCGCGAATGCTGAACTCTTTGACGCGGCTTCTCTTCGCTCTTCAGGGTTGGCGTATCGGGTATCAGATTCCCCGGAGATATGATAGGTGTGTCTGGAACGATTGAAGGACTGGTGTGCGGCGGAGTTGTTGGGGACTTCTTTGGCTCTGAGGTGGTTGGAGACTTTTTAGGTTCCTGATACAGTAAAAATGGATTAAGCAATGGCGCCTCTCAGTTAACGTGGCTTAAAAGGTATCACAATATAGTGACAGAAAATGATAAGTTCAACGATAAACACACTCAAACAAGCTAAGGACGATCATCAGCATTACTATGAGGGAAAAACTGGAGTTGGACAACAATGGTTTGCAATCACGTGTCCAAATGTGATTGGCTGGAACCCCCACAAGATAGGGCTGGTAACCGACGCCAGTAGCAGCCAAATTCTGTTAGGCTTATGCTAGTAAGCGTCTGGATTCGCGAGGGCCCCAGAATGCCTATAGTGAGATAGCACTAGGTCCCTTCTTCGTACAGATGTCCACCTTTAGAAACACTAGCCTAAGGAGAGACCATCCCTCCAGGAAAGGCCACTTCTGGCAGGTTCTTGAAACTTACGTGGAGTTTTATGATGCCAAAGAAATCAGCCATCAGTCCGATCAAGCTTTTGAAGACAATTTCGGTACAAATTCCCCTCAGAAGAGAAAAAAGTTCGTGTGACTTGTGAGTCATTCTGATTTTCCTGAATCCTATCCGCTACACGTTCTAAAGAACACCCATGGCGATTGCAAATCAAATAGCAGTTATCCGTAGTGTTGTGGTCAACTGGTTAAAAAAAGCGGTCACGAATGCGGTACGTTAGTGGAATACTGACATGACCATCCACTGGTTATGAGTACGCTACCCTTCCCACTCCATCTAGGATTACCGGGCACCCTACTGCGCTTGACACTGATTGATTGAAAACCCATTCTCACGTTTAGATTTATGTATTTGATCCGACTGAATGGAGGCGAGATGGCTCAAAGGTTAGAGCGCGAATTTACTGACCGGAAGGTCCGTAGTTCGAACGCAACCGCTGCATCTCGACTTCCTCTGTCTAGGCTCGGGCGACCTGGCAGTATCCCAGACCTCGTGATTCCTTCGGCTGGCATGGCAGCTGGGCACCGATGAACGGTGTGAGATGAACGATTTCGATTTTGAATGAATGAATTCCATCGTAACGGAGTCGTAGGAGCACTGAAGCTCATGGAACATACATCAAGTTCAGCGAGTAATGGGCCGTCTTTGCACTGCAGAATAGGTAAGATTTGTCAACAATCAGCCGCAAATAGTTCAGCTGTTGCACCCTGTCGGTGCCTAGATGCCATGCCACCAGAAGGGGACTCGAGGACTCAGATACTGTCAGGTTACACAAGCCTAGACAGGAGCAGACGGGATGTTGAGGTCGGGTTCGAACCACAGACCTTGCGGTCAGTAGGCTGGCGCGCTAACCACTGAGCTATCTCGGGCTGCCAATAATCGGTATGCTAGTTCCACGCGATAGTTCCATACGATGGTTTCAAGGTGCAAGAGACAATATGGCCTTGAAAGCTCATTTACGTCTTCATATGTGTGGAATTCCACCTCACGAATAAATTCTAACTGAAACCAACCCCTGACTGGCCAGCGAAAAAGCCCGAAATATTGCGAAAAGGTGGGAAGCCAAGAAGAGGTGTTAGTTTATCCAGTTGCTGACTACGGTAGAACATGATTGTTGATGGTCAAATAGTTCTAACTATTCATCGATTCAATCCGAGGAAAGACCTTCGAATTTAACTAAAATTTGATGAGAAAATTGTGATTAGATCCCGAGTAGTTCGACCACGCGAAATCATTTGCAAGTGAACGATCCAATCAGCAGAAGAAAGACCTTCAGTGGCAGAGATTTTCGGGATTCGGCCATATTACCAACCGGTAATGTTCAGCAGCAATTGTTCAGGAAAAGTTTCATCAAAATAGTTGATTTCTCTAAGCACAACGAGTGATTTCCACTAGGGGTCGAGGGCGATGGAGACGAATCACATGAAGCTGGTGCATCAACAACACTGAAATCGCACTGACGGACGCATCTTGGTGAAAAGAAAAACTGTGTGAAGATACAACTGGCAACTTCTAGTAAACGTACAATGGGCGCTACAAGCTATCCAGTGAGAATGACATACCACTAACAATAACGAAATCATTTTTCCCGGGAATGATGCTTTTCATGTTCCCGTTAGTTTCCGTCACAAGAGATAAGTTTTGGTCGACCACCTCATCCCTCAAAAGCAGGACAATCTCGTTATTTCCTGCAACGGTTGCGCAACACTGAAACATAGTTGTTAAGCAGAGGAACGACTACTACTGATATAACTTGAAGCGGTGGATGTAGTGTTGGTAATTCGGATCGCCCAATGAATACCTCGAAATACCAGTTAAACTCTTCTTAGTAAGTTGACTTCAGGATCAAGGCCCACACGACATAGGGCACCTCCAGCCCACGACGTACAGCTAAATGACACATAAACGGTAGTCCCAGCATGACACTGGCAGAACCCACTGATTTCACAGTTAGGAACTGGGAAAAAGGAAACTACTCGGCTGTGGCACTCTTCCGGTTCAGAGTTGCCGTGCAACCCGAAGGTACCGCGAAGCGTGAGATAACTCCAGGTTGCCCAGACCTAAACAGGAGCAATCGAAAAGTCGAACTACAGACCTTTCGGTCAGTACGTTCGCGCCCTAGCCACCCAACCTTCCCTAGTGTTCCTCGTAATTAGCAGCTCACACGTTTGGAAGTTAATCATGTTACTAGGTGTACATGATATGACATTAGTGTCGTCACATTAGCGTATTGGTGACTTGAACCTAGAAGTCTAATGAAGACAGCAAAGTATCATGATATCAGTGTTGAACACTGATGTCATGTTGTCGATGATGATAAGTCCAATGACGATTAGACAATACCGTTCAACCTCGGCTTGCCCTATACTTTTCCATCCCGGCCTGTACAATTGCTAAGTGGGTCTCACCCAACTGCGAACTGACGATGCCACCTCGAATGGTGAAAAAACGTCTGCAAACAAATCAAGGGATGTGGAAGAAAAATTTGTGGTCAGATGGCAGACACCCAGCCGATGCCAGAGTAAACTATCGCATACCAGGCTGAGCCTCGAAAAGATTCGACACCAGTCCTCACTTGTTTATGTTTCTTTGTGGAACTGGAAAAGAAAGCGTCCACGGATATCTCGGTGCGCTTGGGTGTCACGGGAGTCTTGGTGTCTTTTTTGACGAAGTACTGTTCCAAGGTGTTGGTAGGCTTTTTATCTTTCTGCAGATTTTCCTTATTGCAGGCAGCTTGACGCATTGCTTCGACCAAGCTGAGCTGAATCTTTCCTCGGCTACTGGTTGATTCATCGTCTTAATTTAGTAATGAGACTTTTGAACGGAGACTGAAAGAGCATAATTACCAAAAGTAGACGGCGAACGCGAGTCAGAATGCTTCAATTTACTTCGTTTTGGTGACTTCTTCGCGGCTTTCTTGTCACGAGGGAGTTCGAATTCAGATTCTGGAGGATTCAGTAAATAAATGTAACAGCAAAATCAACAGACATACCAGAATCCGACTCGCTGAATACAACCTTACGTTTCATTCGATATAACGGGTGGAGCTGGAAATATGAAATACGAAGTTATAGGGTGTCCAGTAGACAGCGATCATGGATTGAAGCAAGTGAAGACCAGACTAAGAGTACAATGTACGACCAACAACGAACATGTGACTGGTAACACTGAAAACGTCGTTCTAAATAAATTTAGGCCTCCATCTTTGGCAGTGCGATAGTATAATCAACTGATGTTGTGACAACAGCAACCTGATACTGCAAGCATAGAATCTCAACGCACTTGGTACTGATACCCAGCGAGGACGGAAAAAGAGGTGGGACCGTTGCGTCGAGCGAAACTCCAGATGCGGATTCTTCACCAACCTTAGCAAGCAGACGGGGACTTATCGTGATTTGGGATTTACTATATGCAGTAATTTACATTTTTGTATATCCCCGCCTTATTGCCCTGGGTATTCCAAGGTTTCTAGTGGTGATAAGAGCGGCCCCTGTGACCATCGTTGTACAGACCACGGTGAACAATGCCTGGCACTAGCTATCCATACATGCTTGCCCAGGATGCGCCTCCTGAGTAGTGTGGATCACCAGGTGAACTTTTGCGCGCAGTGGGGCTCAAATGCTTAATTGTACCGAATTGGATTGACAACCGTGGGCCACCAGTTGGACACGTTGAAGAATTTAAAAGCGTACTTCGCGTTTACGCCCCGAGTTTACACCACATACAGCGTACCTATAGTGCGCGGAGGTCCACCGGTGTAGTTCGATGGAATAACTCAGTCCGAAAATGCATACCAGCCAACAGTATATGTATATATGTGTGCACGCACATATCATTACCGTGGTAGCGAAGCAGGCATGCAACAGAAATACGAAAGTTCAAGATAGCAGAAGAGAACAAAAAACACCGAAGTCTGGTCTTCATCATCATCATCAAAGACAGCAACATCAGTGTTAACACTGACGCTACACTGCCGTAGAGTACGGTCTTTCGGCACATCCGCCACGATTTCCCGCCAAACAGTCGTTGTAACACCCTTTCGGCGCCTAGCTTCTTTTCACTATTAGGCTTTAAATATAATGAGAGGAAACTTATAGTCGTACGGCAGTGAATCGTCAGTGCCAACATTGGTGTTGCTGTCTCTGATGACGATGATGAAGCACGAGAACTGGGATACTGTCAGGTTGCCCAAGCCTAGATAGGAGAAGTCGAGATGCAGAGGTCGGGTTCGAAACATGAACCTTCCGGTCAGTAAATTCGCGCTATAATCACTAAGCCATCTCACCAGTGAGCATGTTGAGCTGGGCTCTCATGGCGATATTTCTGGCCTTGCCCTCCACTTCGGAGATAGATCGTAGTTGTCCCATGCGACGTGGCTCCATTAAGGGGCGAAAACCTGCTACCTGAAGTCAATTCACCTGAGACCTGACTTGTGTTGAGTGTCTAACGTAGTATTCGACCCGGCGTCCACCGTGGACAGCACTCAAGATAGATCCGAGTCAACACCTGGCCTTCCTGCGATTGCTGTGGTGTCCTTAATGCCGGCCCGTCCCTGCTGACTTTCCGGATAGCAGTGGAACGCTCTGCATACTCATAGGAATTTGGAGTGAAGGATGGGGACCACGAGCGCAATGTTTCAGGCTGCTGGCAGGGTTCGTCAAAACGGACTGAAGTGAGAGGACTACCGGTGTTGGACACAACGAGTTGAATAGCCGCTGTGTCACATATGATCTGACTGGTCTCCAGTTTGACTGTAACTGTGTCGGCCGCAAAATCGTCAGAATGTAGTGCCGCTGTGAACGTATTGCCGCCATCTGCAGTCGATCCGTTACAAACGGCATTGAGAGATTGCGCCAAGAGTTGAAGCTCATCACTCCAATCCAGACCTAAGAGATTGAGGCACGTGCGGTTAGTGAGGTAGTAAGCACCATTGAATTGAACCCCATTGAACGACACGGAGCAGTTCAACCTTCCGGTCAGTCTGAGGCCCCTACCGGACGCACTACGAAGAGTAAACTTTGTGTTCCACTGGTCGAATTTCAGTAACGTTCCGGGTTCATCCCTGGATCAGAGTGAGGCCAGAACCGGTATCAAGTTGAAGGGTAACCAGTGTATCATTGATACATGTTGTGACGAATTTTCATCGATCGGGTGATTTCATTCTCAATGTAGCGGTCACGACCCTGAGCGTGTTATTTTGTCAGTCCGATGTTTGTGCGAGCTCCTGAAGCTGTCTCTGTAACGTTCTTTCTTGGCATTTTTAAATACATTTGCTGCAACTGCGGTTCCGGCAAGGACAATGGGGTGAAAGGTGCCATTCATCACAAAACCAACAGGGTGTGTACGGTTTTCCTGGGGTTCGTTTGGAATCTAATTGTCTTTTTGAAGTTACTTTACATACGATGACAGGGTAAGAGGGCTGGAAATGTTGAGTCACTGCGACACCAGCCTTGTGATTGATAAGATGCTGGCATTCGGTGGTAAGTTTGTGAAATGTCAACTCCGGATCCTGTTCAGTTCGATTCAGTAGCCTGGTCCAAATATGTGCATCGTGCAGCGATTGAACACCAGTCACGAAGGTGGGACACGAATTAGTTCCCGGCCATGGTGCTGAGCTTGAAGTGTTGCACTCTCTGTTGACCACACCGGCATACGTGATGAAATATTCGGTGTCCTTTATGGTAAGCCTGTGACACTTATTACTGTCCACACACAGGAGACTTTCAGGTTGACATTTAATTGATCCCTCAGCTGAATTATGCCCTGAGAGCGAAAAGATAAAGCTTCCTGCTTAGAAAGGTGACAGTGCCCGTTCTGAGAAGCAGTGTTTTCCGCGTGCGTGCCCAGAAAGGTCACAGGTATCAAGTATCACGTAAAGTTTTGGTTACGGCCAGTTTCCTGCGAACAGCCCGCATATAACGCGCTGTATAGTGGGTTTCGGTGCGTTTGCCTTATGTTTGGGTTATAGTACCAAATGTGGAGCTCGTTCCTTGGAATTATCGTAGAGCTTTAATAATGCGCAGATGGCTAAGGTATTCCAGAATTATTGGGAATCAACAACCAACCCGCGCTACCAGTTTCTGATGACTGTGATCAATGTAATTCCAGGGTTGCACGATAGCAAGGAGAGGCCAAGTAGCATAGCAGCGCCAAATGCGTTCAAGCGCAAGGCTGCTGAGGAACAACCGATGACCAGCACAAAGTTACAAAAGATGCTCACCAGTATCATCATGTTTTGGGTCCCGACTAGACGCATGTCTCTGACTGACTAAGGCGCCCTGCATAAGGTGAAGGGTGATTGATTCCAGTGAATATCTTCCGATAAATCAGAGCTTAAACCGGTTGATATAAAAGTGAACATGCTCGTTGTCTCTATATCTATGAGAATATTTGGAAGCGGAAAACTGGAAGGCACAGAGTGACATCAAGACGACTAACGAAGTCGCGGTACGCAAACTGAGGACCACACCACAATCATCGTCATTATCACCATCATATCATCATCACCGTCATCAACATCATTGACGGTAACATCAAATCAAAACTGGTGCTTCCCAACCTTATGATCGAAGGAAGAAAAAGACGGGGAAGGGGGGGAACTCGGAGCTAGCCGACCACAAAATTCCGAGATGTCCACATCTCTAGCATGCAGTCAACCTGGATAGAAACTGATAGCATGAATGCCGCTGACACCGGTTAGACCCATATCGTTCAATGCATCCCTGACATGAAGGAACTTCCCTCAACTCTCACATACTTTTATCTGCTAGTGCAATACAGAGTGCACGACATTTTGGCTGAATTATATAGGTGATGTGAATCCTTCCCTACTGGATTCGACCCATGAACTCTCTTGATGCTTTCCATCCACTGTAACTGTCATGAATAGCTACTTTCGTAGAACCATTATCCCCCGGGCCTTCCACAACAAGCATACAAAGTAATCAACCAGTGTGAGCCAAAGTGGTAGCGAATGCTATGGTGTTGTGACTTGGATCTTTAGATTGACCCCCACCTTTGCGATCAGCCAACTGTGACATATTACAAGGCACGTTAGCTTAGGTAAACCTAAAAGAGAGACAACAGAAGCGTGTTACAAACGTACTTACGGAGTTATCACAAAAGTTCCCACGGAAACGCGCTGGTGAAGGGGCGAGAAGCGCCGAGTTGAAACTGTTCGGCTCTGGTCGACCCCTATTTTGGCCAATCAGAACAAGAGCCTCGCTTGGTCCCTAGCCGGTCTGTGACATTCGTCCAATCGAAGTCAAGTCTATTTTGAGCAGTTCGCCTCCGTACATTGGACCACTAAATTGGTGACGCAATCCTTTTCGCAGGCTACCATTTTGCCCCTTTTGAATATTAGAATCATGGTGGGAGCGTTCCATTACACCATTACTCCGTTCTCACACACGATCGTCCGTAGTGGAGTTGAGACTATCCATCAGGTCTACATCAATCTATTTGAAGCCAACAGGGCGCAAACATCATGGCTAGGCATCGCGCTTGAAGAATGACATCTGGCAGAGTTCTTACCGTTCATCTGAGACCCTTGCCGAGGTTGTGCTGAAGGATGTCAGCCGGATTCCGCTTTAAAGCGTTTGTCTCATTTCCCAAAAGAATGATCATGTGAACAGCCTGCTCTTTCACAAGCTTCGCAGGTGTTTCTGCGGCGAATGTCCCGCCTAGCCGGGACTCATGTTGCGCATCCCGGGGTTGAAGCCATAGTTCAAGGCTCCCCTCGGTAACCATCGGTCATATAATCCAGTCGATTCGATGACCGCCTTGTGGTTCCTTGCCTTCAGGCAGCCGAACGTAGGTGCCTGCCCGAGAAGTTTGTACTCGTCAGAAGTGGCCTATGCCATCGCTAAGGCAGTTGCACTCCATCATCTTCAAGTTTAGGGTTTAACCCAAATCTGATAGCTCCGTTGCTATGCTCCCTTTGGGCTAATTCGTTCCGCTCACTGAGCCGATCAAAGTAGTTCTTCTGGATGTCCACGGCAGCCGCAATAGATCCCGATATAGCCCACCCTTCCCGGCAATAGAATTGCAGCTTGACGGACGGCATGCTTGCGTGAAAAACGCCCCTTTCTCCGGCGATCTTCTCCAAGGTAGGCGACACCGTATCCTCAATAAATTTTGACGTGCTTATCTTGGGAGAAACATCTTACCGTCTTCGCACTACAGTTGAAGGGGTCACACGATTTGTAAAATCGCCTCCTTTCGCGACCGATTATAGTGTGGGAGCCGTTACTGACCGTACGACCTTGACCTCCTTAAGGTGGCCAAGCTTTATTTCAGAGAGTGTACGTGCGGGATCCTTGCAATAATCTATTAATTTAATACATTTAATACAAGATAGCAACTTTTGAATATTCACACGCGCAAAACGGTAATGAATGCCTGGCTCTGCTGTGGATCCAACATTTCTTCAACGGACTAATAGTCCGTCACCCCCAAAATTGTATAGTTTAGACGAAAGCAGATTTGCCTCTTGAACTGACCTCGCCAGTAGCGCAGCCTACCAACACAGTGCCTCTTTATGTTCCCAAGTTGGTTGTGACGCCTTTACCAACTCTCGCGTATTCACCGAATGCCGCACAAAAGTGAGGTGTAGGCCCAAGTTTACCGGATCAGCATTGTTTCTTTGCTGTACGAAAGCTTCCCTCCTCCTTGGGTAGCAGCTTTGCTTTTTTTTGACTTCTTAAAAGGCACGGCAGCACAGAACGGCTTTCCAGGGCAAAGGAAATATAAAACTGTGGATATGTCACCAATGAGACGGAGAATGACGCCAAACCTGCATCCACTTTGGAAATAGAACATCATAGATATGATCGCCCGGGCGTTGAGTAAACGCGACCATAATGTGGAGATAGGGCCATGGATCAGGGTTCTGCGACCGTTCTTAAAAAGGATAATAACGTAGATGTGAATTAAGTCCATCCTCCCGACTTATATGTGATGATGAACATCCAAGGAATGTGTCCAATACCAGTGAGGACTCCTAGACGATAGACAGAAGACCTTGGAGAGATAATGGAGAATGATAGTCAGTCCCCCAAAAATGTGCGTCTAAATAACTTGGGATTTTGAAAAAGGCATAAACCACGTTGCCAATCTTAGCTTGGAGAAATAAAGCAAAGTAACTATTGAATAGTCTCGCCTGTGAAAAATGGTTTTGGAGCAGGCGAAGTAGACCGGAAATGTGTTCTGGTATGCCTGCCGGCTTCGCTTAGGACACATTGGGCCTCTGTGCCCCCAGCCCCCGGAAAATAGAGCAGAGATAATAATAATAATAATGTTTATTCCCAAATTTTGGGTGACATACCGTCTGGCATGATCAAAAGTTTACAGTCAGAATGAAGCCTGACTGGGGGATTTGCGGGTAGTGCGGATTGCGCGAAAAGAGAACAGTGTCATAAAGAGTGGGAAATATCCGATGAAATAATAATAGATTGCTTTCCAAACTTGTAAGGAACAATGGGCATGAGTCCCGACTAGTTCAAAGACATGGACATGGCATGAACTAAAACTGAAAACCATTGCTGGTTATGCGTGACCTTGGGAGTTGGGTAAATGGCCGGAGTCACAACGAGCAAAAGTGGAGATGGAGGTAGAATAATTTGAACTGGGAGCACATGGCTGATTTTTGTCTCAAAAGTGTGGTTTAATCTGAAAATGGCGTGAAAACCGCAGAACCAGAAATGAAATTGGAGAAAAAATGGATTTCAAGGTGGGTCACCGGCTACAAAATGCAGTGAAAACGTTTTCCAGCGTTTTAACTTACTTAATTGTGAGAACGGTATTTTTCTTCTTGAGATGAATGCTAAGGTGGCTGACAACAAATTAGACACTGTGAAGAAAATAATCGCAATGCGGTAGCCAGAAAACATAAAATCAATATAAGTATGGCTCAAGCCTACAGTTCTGGATTCCGAAGTGATTCCGGAAGGGTTGGAGACCGCTTCAAGAGATACATTTAGCAGAAGCTTGGAAGTGTTTTCCCCAACACTAGCTATTTTTAAGCTCTGAAAGCACACGAGTGTTCTGAGTGAACCGAAGCATCCTCCGCAAAGGAATCGGCATCAAGGTGTGTCACCTCTGATGAGTCTCGTGATAAAGCTCTGGCTAGGCAGCTAGCATGGCACTAGAAAATTTGCCAACTCGGCCCGACATTGTGTTTAAATTGAAAGCTCTCACGATTGACTGCAGGCGATGTACCAGTTCTCTGTCCGCCATTACGTCTAATTTTAGGCTTTTCAAGATTTCAACCTGGTGTGACACCATATCAAGATCTCGGAAAATGAACAGAATCTACTCTGAAAGGATGACCAAGAGACACCCGAAGTTTAGGAGACACCAGAATGACCATTCGTATCTGACCTACTTGGGATTTACAGCGTTAAATGACAATATGATTCCGAAGCCGGGGTAGCAGAAGAACAATATTCTAAAGCATGCTGAGCCGCGTAACTGCTAGAGCTGGATGCACCCACACAATAACCGTTCGATAGCTACCTCCCGCGGAAGACCCCGAATCCGTGTATTATTCTGTGCGAGCAAGCTTTCCAAACATAGCTGTAGGTCTACCCCGCTGGCGATACTGCGACATCGAGGGAAGGCACCACCCTAGGTGGATCTCAGATTTCCGTGGGATTGCTTCAAATCCCATCAGAATACGAAGGAATATATTAAGCATGTTGCAAACAGATTTACGAGTAAAGAAAAGAGGTGATGTGCAAAACAAGGCTGTGGAGCGCAGTTGACCGACGCAGTAAGAAAGCTGTTTGCCCAACCGTTACTCTGCACTATGCAGTGAAACGAAATCAGTTTGCCCCGTGGAGCTTCTTATCTTGCGGAAAGCCTCAGTACATAAAAAACACTCGTGATACTTCGCCGTGAAACCTCCCATATGCTACCGGCTGGTGTCAGATTTGCAATGGAGACTTGAGGAAGATTCTGCTGGTCGTGGATAAAAGACAGCCTACGAGCCGAAAGAACTCCAGGCGCTTTCTGAGACAACCAACAGGGTATATTTCAGAACTGCCAATTCTGTCGTATCGAAGACTTTGCCGTCCTTACAGTATTCGCCGGGATATCGGTGCTGAACACTAATTTTATTATTATTTTCGACGAGGATGGGCCACGGGTTAAATTGAAAGTTGCTGTGGTGAGGTCAATATTCAAAAGATAAGATAGAGAGAATTCAGATGTTTGTCAAATTGTTAGCTTCAAATTCCTCTCCCGTAAGTTAGTAGAAGCACTCATAAATGATCGAAAACGCCAGCTTCAACACGATAAACGTTAAGCTTGAGAATATTATGGGCATTTGGAGGAAAGTTGGCCTGTTACAGATCTGCCGCTAGTTATGGAAAGTGAGCCGAGGCAGCCGGAGCTGGTGACAAAGTCGCTGTCATATTTGCTAACGTGAGCAAAGCATTCGCATGGGTATCATATTGGTGGTTTCTGCTCTACCTGTCGTTCCATGGAGTGAACTTAGGGAATAAAAACAGGATCTGGTACTTCATGGGGCGACTTTCAGGGACAGTCGAAATTAATGCTGCCCACTCAGGGTCACGTGTACAAGCCGCACTCCAAAAGAGGTGGCGCCTGTATAACGGTTTTTAAGAGGTCACAAGAAAGGTTCTGTTGAATCCAACTTGACCTCATGATAATTCCCCCATTCGTTTGCTTACTCCACCTATGTGCTTTTGATCTCCAGTTGTTTTGCTTATTCGTACCCGTCACTCACCTTGCCTCAGAGGCCGTCTCGTCCGACACTTGTGTACTGGCATGTGTCTGTGTGTGTATGCGCGAAAATGACCTACGTACCCATGCGCGTTCATGTCCCGTTTGCTGAGCCTGCCTTGACTTGTTTTCTCATGAGTTCCGTGTGATCGCACGTCCAATGAGAAACACGAGACTGTTGTCGGAAGGGACGACCGCAACCCACGCTACTGAGCCATCATTCCGCTCGCCGTTGTTTGGTGTGCGGACGTTGACACTGCACTGTGCCGGTCAGTGACAGACCTGTGAGCCTGTTGACGCTACCAACGTGAACAATTGAGTACCGTAGAATTACGAACCCAATTCTTCCTTTTGATATTCGGGATTGTCGAACCTACACGTCACTCAAAGTTCCGTGTCGGGAACCTTGACAGGTTCCCTGTTCAATTTCTTCTTCTGCTTTCTAATGTTAGCGGATGACTTGAAGATTTAGACGGTTTCCAGTGAGAAAGGTAGCATCGAGAATCATCAGGCTGCTCTCAATAAGCTCCGCGGTTGGTTTTGCGGGTAAATTTCCTACCAAGTTATGGTTAAGCATCCTGGGTTCAATCGTTCGTCCTTAACCACGCAGGATTTACAGCATTGCTGTTTGCTTACTGAGAGATGCTCTTTCAGAGAAGGATGTTGGGGTTGTGGTAGTACCCGGTTCTTCATCCTGTGGTAGGCTGTTACAGAAGCACGGCTGCTGCCACCAGGACTAGATCATTGGCCTATCTAAGTACAGAGTTACTTTAAGCTCTCTTCACTTAACTCGTCAACCCCTTTTCGAAAGATAGAATCAAGTGTGCAAATGCATTGGCAGCTTTTTTTGACAAATGGACTAACGGGGGGGTAAGGCAGGGTAAGCTCATTTTTTACCAGAACGCCACTGATTGACTGAGGAGATTTGACATGAGGAAGAGGCAGAAATAGAGTTGCCACAACATTTCGTTGGCCTTGTTTTGGCATAGGCTCCAACAGTAAGACGTTTTACTTCCACTTCTTCGAGTTCTAACTATTGAATTGAGTGAAACCCCGTTAGCTCCATCAACTTGGCTCAGTGGTAGATAGAAGCCCCACCGTGACAGATAGAAGCACGATTGAAACTCTTCGGATGGCAATGGCGGCACCGAAAACCGGCCGTCCTTAATCAGGCTCAATTAGCCCATTGAACTCTCTTTCGGAGTGGGCTTCAAACATCGCATTTCGGAGGACCCCATAGGTTGACCACTCCGGTCACTAGGGGGTGCATCAGCGCTGGATGTCTTGCTTGTTAGCTTGAACAACTTCTGTCTAGATTTTCTGGTGGCCCCTTTTGACATGCTTGCCAAAACATGCTCTATTCTCAATCAGCTCCCTTAAAATCCAACGGATATGGCGTCCACTGCTCAAGAGTAGCGGAGCTAACGCAGACGACCCCCATAAGAGGACCAACATAATTCAGACACCAATGTTCCTCATCTGTGGGCCTCTAATGATGAATCTTTTTTATCGAATGGATAAGCTAGTCCCTCCTCCAGAGTGGAACAAATATAAACAGAAAACAACCACAACAACAGAGCCCAACAAATAACCCAAGAGTCGTTTAAGCAAAATATCTGGCACCTAAGGCTTCTCTTGTTAGTTAATACAAACCTCTGCTCCGTATCGACGGCTGTCGCTACATTTACGGACAATAGCATACCACGGTTTCCCTTTCGGGCAGCCCCTTCGGTGTACCACAAACCGGTGCAGTACATTTCTTTGGGTTGTAATTTCTACACGCCTAATTGTCGAGAGCTTTTTTGGTTGATGGAGCCTTCTTAGAGTACATGACATGGAAAGCGTCAGGGCCTGCGTGAACTCCTCCACAGCCGTGTTATGTAAAAGCTGCCGATGCCACCGTCTTTAATTTAGCTGCGCACGGTAGACACTTGATCTTCCCGATTACCTGGATCCCAAATGCTGTGCGACCAAACACCACCCCCAGGATTGTACCACTTGTTACCATGGGCAGCAGAAATTTAGCTTTGTTGACTTGACACGATCTGTCAGTCTGCCTGAAATGTTGGCCCTGAGTAACGTGCTCCGAGCTTGACCAAGGGACTCCCATGAGAAAATTTACCAAAGTCCTAGCCGACGTTTGCTTGTATCACGACAATCTGAATCCCAGTATTTAGAAGAGTGATCTGGCTTACCTTCGCAAGAGTGAGGTTTATAACACAGAAGAAGGTTTCTGGAATCAAACCATTGTGTCCAGTTCATGAAGTTTTCAATGTATTGCTGTATGTTGAACGCAAAAACTTGTTCTAAAGCCTTGTCATCAATGAAGGGGGACTGCTACTGATGTCAGATCCATATTTTTCTAAACTAAGAAAGTTTTCCTGTCTTCGAGCAGATGTTTTACCGGTGTCGCTTGTTAGAATAATGGCGGAATTTGCAGAAGTCTCATTTACCTCACTCTCGTTTGAGCTTAAGTCTTTCTGTCCTGCTGCATTTATCTTAGCGGGCCTGTATCAGGGAAGTATACACTAGAATCCTAGGTTGAACTTAATAAGCTTCATTAGCAATACATATCCTTGGCCATACCAGAGCTTAAATTCTTAGGGTCTGCAATACGAAAGAGTGTGTTACCGATGCGTCACCTGCACATGCTGGAAGGGCGGGGGTTTACACCTGGACAGGCCAACGTTCTGCGTTATGGCGGTGTGGTCGGAACGGTTACAGAGGCAGCCCGGTTACACACAGGTAAAGGGCTGAGAAGTGGGACTAAGCCGCTGGAGCCGATTCAACTATTTACCTAGACGTTCCTCATATTTTATCTAGGAACACGAATGAGAGGGCCATCTAGTCAGATCAGCCAGGCGCTCGACACCAATTCCTACAGAATGATAATCGTTGGTCCCTGAAACTCCGACAGCCCGCTAGCTGCCTCAGCAACACCGTTACAATCCAATGCCATCAAGAAGAACACGGAACTGCGGGTTTGGCCTCCTTTTTCACTAGTTCTGTACACGATATCAGCTTGGTCCATATTCAAAATAAGGCCTCATAAATTCTTTGCTTTGCGGAAGCGGAGCGAATCCTGGGTATTGAGTACGTTGTGTCCAAACTATTGAATACTCCGTTGCAAGCGACCCATGTTACCCCCTTTAGTGATATCGGTAACTGTGCGCCAGCATACTTGACGACATGTCATTGGCTATATTTTCGTTTGCGAAAGCCGTATCTAGAAGGACACAAAATTTGCGTCAACATAGAAAAACTAGAGTCATGTCAGAACTCGGCCACGCAGACAAAAGTAGTCAGAAAATCCGGCGGCATTGTCTTACACACGTTACCCGTGACAAACAGTTTCCTCAGAAGCTCACTGCCTGGAAGCTTGTTGTGAGTAAAGCGTTTGATGTCTAAATTTATACATCAGTCGCAAAAGAAAACTTCGGTGGTATCCTGTCTTATAATGATCAGAAGGTTCTGAGGTTAATTATTTACAGAATCTCAATTACGAAGGCTGGGGTTCACGTAAGCAGGGTTAAAGATATATTGTGTCCTTAAGCTTGCGCGTATGTGCCGTACTAAAATATTTTTGAAGAAAAACTCCAGATTTCTAAGGATACAACTGCTTTATAGACAATGGTGGCCTTCAAATCAAATTTAGCGTAGGAATCTTCTGTGTTCTTAGGGGCGTCGTAAAAGTTAACCAGGCATGCATTCTTTCCAAAACCTTTGACGCGTGGTGCAAATGAACTTGACGTAGCCCGCAGTATCACAAATCCTCAAACAAACAACATAAGGTTGACAGAAATTCGAGGATGTGCCTACATGATGAGCCCAAGGAAAAGCGAAACCGGTAGTGGGCTGTCGAAGAATTTTCAGCAACCTTCTGGTTAGTGTATTACGTCTAAACCGAGACAATTATTTACCGCATTCGTTTCTGACAGGCAAGGAAGAGATTTCATATCCAGCTTGTTGTTTCACGAACTGTGCTAAATGCTGTCGACCGTGTGTAGAAAATCCCAAAATTGAAGGGGGAGGCCCCTAGAAAGCTTGTCCGCTGATGGCCATTGCGCAGGTGACTGGTAGGCTATTGTGACATCATTATAGATGACTTGTGTGGCACCACTGAGTTTTAGCGATGACTTCAGGAGTATCCCATGTGGATCAAAACGCGTAATCGCCCGTAGGAGGAAAAACTTTGAAAGTGCGCCAGGGGGTGCCGCGCTTTCGGATTGCCTTCCGAGTGTGCATCACAAATTGTTGCACCATTCTTTAAAAGTTTTAGGCCGGCGGTACTTGAGTTTAACACGTTTGATATTAAAGGCATAAATACAGACTTCCACTTTGACCAACATTGCGTCGGACCTCTCCAGAGAAAGGTTGGAATGATGACGTTATAAGTGCGTGGGTGGAATACTCAAATTACTCTCTGAGATTTTCATCGCTACACATGGGTTCATTATTCAGAGTACGCAGACCCAATTATGTGCAGAAGGACGATAAATGAGAGGAACGTAAAACAATTTATCACCTTTAAACCTTGTGAGAAAGTTGCAGAGGCATACGTACAATAACACTGGGTCAATTAAGTGTCTTTAAATAGTGTTAGTTCAGTTCAGGTGGATGTGCGCGCGGCAGAAAAAGAGCGGATATACCGATACTGATCTTGCCAACTCCATCGGCCACAAAGTGGTTACAACAAAGAATTTGTGAAACACCGGGTTCTTAATGCTCATCTCTATGAGATGTGAACGCGGCTCTTGAATTTTCAAAACCAGCAGAGAGAATTTATGCCTTAAACAGCCGAACCTGGAAGCTTTGTTGCATAGATGCCCGCGTCATATGTATACATAAGCTGGATACACCCACAAAACGCTGGCGGCGTTGTGCGGCAGCTGGAATTAAGCTAATTTATAACTACCTTTGAATAGAAGCCGTTTTCTACCGAATGCAGTGCGTTTCCCACAGGGAATAATGTACTAAGAGATGGTAAGTTTGCGCCAACCGCACTTTTAATTGTTGTGTTAGGTTAGTGGACCCGAATTGTGGTGTCTTACTGTAGGCTGCTTGTTCAGCAACTCTCCGCAGTTCTTCTGTCGTAATAACGGTTGTATTTGCGTTTCAACATGCCCCTTACGTCTTTCCTGAAAAAACTAAAATGACAAGAAGTACTTGAGCTAGGTGACAATATCCTCACTATACAGAGATGTGAGTGCCTTTGACAAAGGATGGTTCCTCCCCGTGGGACATTCTTGGGTCCACAAGTGTTACTTCTACCCTGATATGCGGCCTAAGGCAAATCGGAAAAGACCGTTCCTCATTAGAAGAGATCTTGTTAGATCTTCTCAGTGACACATAAATATCACCGTTCTGTTGTAAGTTATCACTTAACAATGCAATTATCTTTTTTGTGGCATCTACGTTTCGCAGGGGGAGGAAAGAGATCTCGACGGGTAATGTGGTCAATCTGGTGAGTTCAGAGTAAGTTTCAGGCACAAACATTGTGGAACATGAAAACGAATGCGTGCCGTGGCTTCTCTAAGACAACTCAGCTTGATATATTCTATATACTAGTCAGGATTTCGCCACTACAAAATCGTGATTGTTGAAGACACGGGAGGTAGGCCAAGGTATGTAAGAGGCTATGTCCTAGCAGAGAAAAATGGCTCAACAGGTGAATTGACCTAACTTGTAGGCGATACACGCTGCAGAAAAAGCGATGTCACCAACCGAAGAGCGGGAAGCGTTCAGCAACCGGCGAAAAACCGTTCCCTAAAATTCTCTTATCAGAGGCGAATGTGATGGTCCCTTTAGTTGAAAACAAGTCCATGCTTCCAATTCTACCAGTCCTCCACATGAGTCGGTTAATCTTTGGACCACTTCATGGACAACGGTAAGGAGGTGAGACGCAACCTCATATTATCGGAAATACATAGTGAGGAGAACTTAGAAGCTTTTTGTTGCAACCTCGTTAGCGCTTCAAGTCATCCCTGGCTTCGCGCAAATATTTGCCTGTCTTCTTCATCCAATACCCGTAGCTGGTTTAGTCTGCCAGAGAAGCTTTAGGACTTGGTGCGCTCCACTAGGAAAGTTGGTTTGTCGCCGTTACATTGGCTCTTTTTTCCAGTCCAGTATGCTCCCACCATACCTCTTGCACTGGAGCGCCAGGCAAAAATGGTGTTTTAGTGCTGAAAAAGAGAGGAGCTTCTGCTGTTTCCTCCCATTTAAATTATCCTGTTGGTCAAACTGGATTAAAATTCAATGGTCTTTCCAGTCTTCACCAGCATACCAGCTAGCGCAGGCAAAGCAAATATTTTCAACCCAATATTACCCCGGATTTTTTAGATGTATTTCGTGTAAAACACTGGGCAGCAATAGATGAACGTTTGCCAGTGGCTGTGTCGTAGATATGGGTTGGTTTTACTGGCTCATTATTTTTCGTTTTTATTACGTCCAGTAAAATAACAAAACCGCTGGGTTGGTCATGCAGAGCAAGTAATAACCGGAAACATTCCGTAAATCGATCACAAGTACAAGCCATCTAGAATATTTGTAAACAGGTCACCGAGTTCTTTTATTGGATGAACTTTCGTCTTTGGGGAATCGGTTGACAGACCGGACCTGGAAGACCCTCTGCGGTTTAACTGGCGGCTCACCAGAAGCACACCAAAATTGTTTTCGGCTGAACTATAGGGTTCTCGCGGTTGTGACTTTTACGGGTCGCTGGACTAACCCATATGCATTTGTAGGTGATATGCGTTCATAGCATTTTGTTTAAGTGAGCGAAATTTCAAGGTAACGAACCATCGCCCATTCGCATTTTGTTACCGGTTTGTGAGAGATAAAACACAAAATCGCACTTTACCCTATTTTGGCGTTCTTTAAGAATAAAATAACATCTATAGAAGATACAATGCAAATTCAACCCAGGGAAATCGGTCATTGACATTTGCTTTATACTCCCCTAGATTTAACAAACGAGATATTTTTGTTCCGAAAACTTCATCACAACACTTTTCTTATCGAGTTCAGCTTCTATTAAGTATAAAATTGTCAAAAAACAGCATGAATTGTGCAACGGAGATGCGAGGGCCATCCCTGTGGAGGACTGCCTTTCCCAACTATGCATAAATGGCCCGTGGACAATACAGCTCAGGGAAACCATGCGCACCATCCAAAAATATTGATCCGTACTAAGACAGCACGGATGATTCTTAGCTTTAACCGGTAAGACCAGGGCAGGTCAAAAGATTTTGTGCCCTCACACCAATTGATTAAGTATACGCTAAAAAGATGTGTTTCTACAAACTAACTGACTGGTATAAACGGTCGGAACGTACGGTAGAAGTGATCACGACACAGACAGGACAGTAGCCCGCAACCACAAAAACAATTTGAACATATATGAGGACACTCAAAAAATCGACAAAGTGACATATACTCCAGGTAAGTCGCATAAAGGTTAAACGCATTCTCCAGCGCGTCAAACACACAGTCTTCGATCATGCTCATAGTACCACATAGGCTAATCGAAAATCTATCGAAGGCGACGATGTCAACGCCAGGCTGTGCAAAAGCACTTCTGGAGAAAAAACAATAATTGATTTCCAAGAAGAAAACGAACGTTTCATCGTCACGGGTACTGTATTCGCCGCGAAATACTGGTCCGTGCATAAAGAGCGTTGAAAACATCCAATTAGGTATTGCGCACAGACAAAATAGTAATCAGTGCTGAAGTTCACGGATTGTTGGACAAACAGAGTAAGAGAGGGTACTTCAAAGAAGAGAACACGTGAAGGAAAATTGACTTATACGAACGGTGTACATCAACAAACAGTGAATAATCGTTCAGCTGTAACATCCTTTTGGTGCCACTCGAAGGAAGCACGACGGCTGAGATGCTGTCAGGGACGGCAGCCTCCACCTCCTCCATAATACAACTTTGTTGGACACATAATCAAATAAGGTTGCACTAGAAGGGTGAATCATGCTTAAGGCTCAGCTCTTGTGTACTTGAGGGATTCAAAAACACATGATGCCTATTGTTTGCATCGGTGCAAACGTAGTGTGTGGCCAATCCAGCTCTCGGTTTCAGGAAGCTGCTTTCACTTGGCAGGATTTCTGAAAGGAAATATATATGACCAATTACGACTCGTGCACACCCCGTACACATCATTTAAAAAATATAATTAAACAAAGTTGTAGTGGCCAACCCAGCAAGTGCTTACTGAATCCGTTTGTCCACTATTCCACATCGGTGTCCACACTGAAGCTGGAGTCTTACTGTTATAGAGGTTAACCCACCGCTTGCTCACTTAGTCCCGTGTGTACATCGATTACTCAATAGCGGGGTTTGGCAACCATATGCATTATTGGGCGCGGCGAAGTTAAAGCTAAACGGGGGGTTGTACGTGTCGGTCGTAAGACCAAGTAGTATAGACTTAGGCCCCAGGATCCAAGGGCTACGTGCGTCACCAAAAGTGCACCCATGGATGCAGAGGTAAAGGGCACCTAGTGAGTGGGCGGGTACTTCTTGTCAATTCCGCTCATTTAGAGCTCTAAGCCCCAACTTCACTCCACTTATGCCTCCCTATACCAATAGCACGTAACTTAATATAGTCGGCTCGTAGCCATCCTATAATGAGCCGCAGTAGCAGTCTCGTCAGCTAGGGGCTACTTTCTGAGAAACTGATCAGCTAGGATGCTTGCGTTTGCAATTTTCAGCAGCCGATTTTATATAGATAAGCTTCCACATCTCGGGCATGTACTTTGGAACCTGCTCCCTAGTTCAGGCTCTTCTGAGGTCGTACCCCATGCCTGTCCCTTAGGTTTCGGCCTCATCCAAATAATCGTTTATGCCAAAGTGTTGCAATCCATCTTCACTTCCAACATTATGTCTACATATCGCCGAGCTATGGTTGAGACAGTGTTTGTCAAACACCTAAAGACGCCTTAGTTCCGCTTCTCAAACAGGCCGTCTCACAGCCATACAACAAAACAGCCTGTGCTGCGGTGTGATTCACACGTTTTTTGATATCAAGGGATATGCCACTTTTATGCCATAGATGTTTCTAATGAGCAAACGCGACCCGACGCTTGTAGATTCCCGCATCAACCTCATCTGTCACACTAGAACCAGAACTAATGCACACATAACGTTTCACAAATGCGTATGCTTCCCCTTGGACTGTAGGTGGCGTGATCAGTGTCAAACTCAAGTAATGAATTCCAGACAAACTGGTCCGTCATCTCGGAGGTCCTACTCCCGTTAGTAATTATATGTTTGATTTCCCTAGCCACACGACCTCTACGCGCGTGTACCGGTTTGCTCTAGATCTCATACTATAATAGCATTTATTAGCAAACTCAACCCGTGCTTGATCTCTAGTCTAATAGGTACAAATCTACTCCTAACCTCTCTCATGTAGTCACATGTCGTCAAACCTTGCTTGGGATTAACGTTAAGTTTTTATCCTATCAGCTATCTCCTTAAATTCACCGGGCTTTACTGACCTCATCCCATTCTCTAGTACGTCCAAGCTTCGAACTTTGACAATACCCGGTTTGGACGCCCTGTTTGCTGTTATCCACTCCACCTGGCCAGTGATTTAATCCCCAGAGATCCCCGAACGGACCAGAAAAACCTGCGATCTTACATTCGCTTCGTCCTACGTCTGCAAATTCCCTTGGCCAACTCAAAAACCCCGCTGCTCACAGAATTGCACATCCCAGCCCAATCATCTCAAACATGACGTCCATCACGGGGCTGTCCAGAAACCGAAGAACGGCAATGCAATGATGGCACGGCACTGCCACACCCAGTTTGATAGCACACCCGCAACTAGGCCCTTCCTACTCTTGAACATGCCTCCTCGCCAACTCGGCCCATTAGCTACAACTACGAACAAACTCACGCTTCACCCTGAATGTAATCTTATGATCACGCTACCCACCAGTTTTGAATAAACATTATTATTATTACCTTACACTGTGAGTGCAAAGGACGGGATGACTTTGGTCAGTTCACTGAAAAATAACTGCACCTTTTCTTCTTCTTTGAAGATGAGAACGACGTCTGCATGTTCCATATCGACAGGGTTTTCGTCAGATATTTGAAAACCGGGGTCCAGAAGACGTTAGTTAGTCAGGAATTGTGATCACTTTTGGCCACTCGTTTTTTTGGCCGCAGTATAACCCTCGTCATAGTGCCTTCTAGAAGTCTTTCTGAGACTTTTCTGTATTATGTGCCGGATGTAGACGCGGCTTTCTTATTGCCTCATCTGAATGACAGAAATGAACCACCGCGCGTCTTCAGTGGACCCAAAAACATCCTTAATACATGCCGGTCCTAATTTGTGACGATTCCTGGGCGAAATCCAACTACAACAATAACACAAAACGACTCACTCAAGCTGTTCATGTACGGGGCTGTCCACAGACCTAAGTACGACGTTGCGATGGCTGTACCGCGACTACCATACCCAGTCTGATGGTTTGCACGTAGGTCACCATATCCATAATATTTACCGGATGAGGGTGTTACGCGCACCCACAAGACCGACTCAATCCGCCTAATTTGTGCCAGGACTTGAAACCACTGCCACCTTATTGTGCTGCATGCTTTTTCTGCCCATAAACACACTAATTCTCCCAACGTCACTATCGACGGTTCGATATAGCCTTGCGCTCGCTATAGCGCGTACCGACCATCATAAAAAAAGCAAAAAAACTCACTAAGTATGGCAAATTCCTTGGCTTGGTTTTGCAGCACAACTGCCACAACTTTAGGAGACTTTTTCGTACACAGGTCGTTAAAAGCTGCTCAATTTTGAGTTTGCGCGAAATAGAAGGCGAAATTATTGTTTTCGTCGTTTCCAGATTATTTTCAAATGCAATGCAAAATAAAACACGTGAAGAAACCGGTTCCTCCACAAATGTCCCACCGTCATCAGAGATACATCACGCAAAGCCATTGGCGGCCAATAAAATATAAATTCCGCGCCCATGGTGGACTCCGAGTACGTTTAAGCAACCTCCAACAAAACTGCCCCCGCATGAAAAGATCCCAAGGGACCGAATAAATGCCATCAAGTGATGAAACTTTATGTTAAAGTTTTCCTACTCCTAAATGTGGTTTCAGGTAAAGTTTGGGTGTGCATCTAAGGCTCGATGTTTAACTGTGCAAGGCCGTGCGTCTGTTCAAATTTGTCAGGACATGTATTAAGGGCGCCTCTTCAAGACAGTCCAACCAAATCTTGCAAACTGTGCATTCGTATATCATTTTTCCGCACTGTGTGACAAGCCACAAGAAAGCACGCACAGTGGTGTGTAATTGTAATATTTTTCAGAGTCAAGTTACTTAGGTCTTTGTGTCACTGGCTCTAGATTTATGAACCCTACACGGTAAAATGAGAAAACCACTTTTTGTATTACTTTCCTTTATTCAACAGGCTATCAAGAATGTTGAGCGGTTGCTTTCTAAGCCGATCTAGAGTAAGTCAACCTATTTTTTCGGATGGGCACAAGCTACTACTACGGATAAGACGACTTTCGAACGTTCTCACAGGTAGTCCGTATTGTTGTCTGATGGCTACCAAAAATGAGTATGATCAGTACTTCTGCTGGCAAAATCGACGGTGTGGTCGTTCTGAGTTTAACTCTTAAGTCTTAACTCTGCCCCGGAAGATTTTTCTTTGGCCATTACCACTGAAGCCTGTAAGCTCCACAGTTGCGTTTGTTAAATAATATAGTTTACCATCTGTGAGTTTAAAACTGGAGTGAAACTGGCTCCCAATGTGTTAGGCTCCGAAGTTCAAAACTTGTCCTGGAGCGCAGAAAAAATTCATGTAAAAAGTTACTCTCCGTAATTTGCGAATTCTCGATTTTTGTTGTTACTGTGTACCGGTGTGCTGTGGAGGAGCAAATACTAATAATGCTCATTCCCAACCTGTGGGTGGCATGCCGTCAGGCACGATCATAATGTTACAGTCAAAATAAAAGCATGACTGGCAAGGTTTGTGGGTACAGGGGACAGCGTTGGAGGTGGTGGGTATCATCCGATGTGGACGTCGTCACTCCTAAACCGGCACGGACAGGGAAGCACAGTCACTACTGATTTTTGAAGAGAATATCGAGCAAGATCAGGTCGTTAGGGTTTAAAAGTGGCGGACAAAAAGCGATAGATGGCAAAACAAGAGACTCCTACCTGATACATGACAACAAAATTGTAAACTGTAAAAAAAAGGATCCAAAACATCAGATCCGGTGAAGCAGCAAAGTTGGCGTCGTCGAGCCGGTCAAATTGAACTAGAACCTAAAACCACCTCAAAGGCCTCGTGGCCTTGGACTGTTGGGCTTACAACCTGGGTCACAAAAGGCGTAAGTGGGGATGATGAAGTAACGGGGTTAGCAGTGCGAATAAATGGTCACTGGAAACTCAGAATCATGGTGCACAGTGACTGTAGAGACTGGTGTCCCTCTTGTGGTGGAGCCGAGCATAAAAGTTCCTTGGAAGGACCGAAACGCGAACTGTATAAAAAATATTGGTTTTGTGAAAAGCGCAGACTAAAAGTCCACCTAAATGGTTAAATCAGAATGAAAGGTTCAGCAGATTGGAATGAACGCGTCATTGAAGCAGCTGGGGCCAGGTGAAATGCTTGTACCTGTTTGCGGTCAATGGAACGAGTGGGAGAGAGGGTACGGTCGAGAGCAGGAAGGGAATAGTCGCTGGCGTGCTATCAAATCGGGCATGTTAGCGCCGTGCCATTATCGGGCTGACATACTTCCGTTTTTGGACAGCCACGTAACGGAGGCCATATATAAGGTCATTGGGCTGCCATGTGTAATTCTTCGAGTAGCGGGAGTTTTTCAAACCGGCCAAGGAAACAAAGTCAGAACGAAGCCGATATAAGATCGCAGGGCTTTTGGTCCGGTTGGGGATCCCTGTGGATGTGGATCACAGGCCAGGTGGAGTGGATAACAGCCAACCAGATTGTCCAAACCAGGTATTGCCGAAGTTCAAAAATAGATTTTTGTGGTTAATTCATTTCCACGCGCAGCAGGCTTTCACTGTTATATTAGAAGTTTATGTAGTTAGTAAGGAATCAAGCAAAAGGCGTAAACAACCCAAAGGATGTGACAGCGATGAGAAGGATTGAGCGAGGTTGCTAAGCTATCTATACGTAGCTGTTGGTTGGAAAATCTGGAAGACGATGTCGTTGCTGAGCTACAGTGGCATCAGCCCTGATTTCCGTACTCGACCAACATATCATAATAGTTTGCGAAAAGAAAAGATTTGAGTGAATATTGTGTAGAATAATCAGTGGAATGACATCAGACGTTCAAGATGAGAAAGGAAGAAACTACGGACCGCAGAAAAACATCAACGTGTATAAGCAAGAAGCTGGACCCAACAGCATACTATATGGAGAAACTAGGGAAATGGAATTTGGCTGTAGGTGTGAACCATGGTATGGCAGCAGTCCTCCTCGAGTTTGCCGGCGGACTTTTCAAGCACTAAAGTCAGCCCACCTGTCAAATTTATGTAGTTCGCTACATGAGTTTCCTTCACGAAGTCCAAGCACATTTCGCTAATATCTTTCCCACAGTCGGCTGCGGAAGTTTCAACCCCTAGTACAAGCAAGATAGTTGTTATGCAAGGTCTCCGTTTGTCGGCAACAAGCCGATTTTTTGAGGAGGACGGCCACTGACTCCATATTAGGAACTTTTGTTGCATTGGAAACACTTGTAAAAATTTCATCGGTCCACAGTTTCCTGACTCTTAGCGTCGTACACCTTAATATGCCAGACTCAGAGCAATGGCACTCCACAAGGGGGCAAAAGTCTCTCCTAGAGAACACTAAGATAGTTCAGCCGAGAATGTGGAGGGTTCAGAGGCAGATAAGATCTGGTGCCTCAGGGAGTATTGTTTTGACCGACGGAGACTTTACATCACGAGAAAAAGTTCACGGACACAAGTTCAGGAGTAAAATGTGCCACCTACTGTGGTACTACAAGCCCTAATGGCGGGTGAACCATTCAGAGCCGCAGTGTGTTTTATTTACAAGCAGCTACGTGGTAGTCTTGGACTGCGTCGACTACCTACGTTGCAGTTGGGAAACTTGCCACGTAAAGTTTGTGGTATTGGTATCTCTTGTATTGCTTTATAAGGTTTCTTTCGGTATGTGCTTTTATATTGAGCTGCCGCTGGACGGGAATATAAGTTGATCTGATGGAGTGGTTTGTGCTTGTGCACAAGTTCGTCTCACGAATTTCTCAACATGGCGTATTTTCACCAAGGTTTATTGTTATGGGCAAGTTTGTATTTAGATGAGTGACACCGCAAAGTAACAAAGATTTTTGCGGCCTCAAATGAAATAGGCCTAAGTTTTACAAATCGGAGGAGTTTCAATCCTAATGAAGCCTGTACAAGTTTCAGCATCTGGTTTAGGCAATGCTCTCTTTACCGATTCCAAAGTGTTCGTTTGGCTGATCGTTTTCCGTTGACCTTGTCAACAAGTTTTAATATGTCAGTGTTTGCAATAACCCGCAAAGGCGTTTTTATTTTTGAATGTTTTTACCTGGAGGGCACTCAGAGCCAAGTGACACAGATACTAATCCCCCAGTACAGTGTGAGAGTTCTTCCCGGATCATCACCGGGGTTGTTTCTCAGCTCAAAGAGATGAGCGAAAGCGTTTTTACAGTGAGGTGTTGAGCAGGAGGATTTAAGTTTGGAGGTGGCAGGAATATCGAGGTTGCCCCTCAAAAGAACACGACTTAAGGAGGCTGGTTTTGAAATTCGAGGTTGATAGACCAAATAGACTTTAAATTGACATATTTCTGCAGAGAATACTATCAAAAACATGCCCATTGGAAAACGATGAATTGTGCACTCATGAAGGAGATTAAACCCGTAGAATGGCATGAATCTACCGCATTTATTTGATCCAACGTTCACTTAGATGCACAGTTTTAGCAACTGTGTCATTTGATCAGCGTGCTGATCGGTTAATCCTGGTCCTATTAAAGGTATAAAATCACTGACGCCGTAGATTTGTCAGCAGCACAGCTCAAGTCGTTTTCTGAATAGCACTTATACATTTGCATGTATTTGGCACAGTTTGACTATCCTAAATCATTTCGCCACGAGTGGAATTAAAGACAATAATAAAAATTTGTCTGATGCAAAATGGTCTGCATAAAAGTGACTCCTTGCGTCTAGAGCTGTGAGACTTCCTATCCTAGATAGCGGTTTGTTTTTGAGTTGACTTTTTAGCCGTGTGTTAGAAAAATAAAATTCATAGTATTACATGATAATCTTACACCAATTTCCAAGTGCGGAGCGCTAGTAAGTCGTGTAATGCTACCCGCCCTTCGGGATCAGCAGCTGTGCGTAGTCGGATCGCCAGCAAAACATTTTTATCACATCACAGTGCCTCGGAAGCCATACGTTTAAGTGTAGACTAATTTTATCGAGCAGCAGCTCGTTGAACTAATTTTCTGGAAATATCAATATTTTTAAGCCGGCCTTGACTATGTCACTGGCCGTGATTAACTTTGATCGAGTTTCTCCTAACATTATGGTTGTGGATTTTTTAGGAGACCACGGGACACTAGAAGCGAAAGTTTGGAGAGGTTCAGCGCCTTTTGTATATCTAGAGAGACTCAAGGTATACTTAAGCTGCCGACATCTCCGTGGACTTTGCTGAACTAAGATAGCCAATGCAAAGTACGAACTGTGGAGGACCCCTACGTTACCCATAGCTTCCATTTGATTGCCGGCCTTTGTGGTAACCGTACTAAGGAGGTCCCTGGGTAAGCAGCACTTTAGGACAGGTGCCTGGTGCCACCAAACGTCCGTTGCTATCGTGTGAATTTGTCACCCGTAATAACTAAACAACGTGTTGCTAGTGAGTTTTGTTGAAAGACTGCCTCTTGCACCCCATCTGCGTTGCAATATATAACTATGATAGGATACGGAGTGTTTCCGGAGGAGGACACATCAGATTTAAAAACATCTGGACCAAATCCAAAAAGTGAATTGAAGGATCAGCAGAACGGTATCACAAATAATGCTCACGGCTACAAAATTCCTCACCAGTTTTTTCTGTTTCTGTGCTTGGATGAGTTCATATGCAAGCAGAAACAGACGGAAGTATTCATCGAAAATCTCCTAAGCGGAAGATGCCAAGAGGTACTGCTGAGAGTGTTAGGCGGAAGAACACTTAATCATTCATCAGAAAAACGATTTTGGACTTGACCATAACCACACGAGGATTTAATTATTTTTGCCAGATGTTTCGGGTTAACTTGGATTGTTGACGACAGTTTCGCTTCCTCCGCGAAGATTCCAGAACGTCCGCACACACCTTTTACCATTTGACCAGCTCAATTTTGGACTCGGTCGATCAAAAGTCCCCAAGTATTTAAATACAGAAAGGTCATCTACAACCGCGCATGAAAAGTCCATAACCCACCAATGGAATAGTGACATCATCGGAGCAGTCGGTCTGAAAGAACTTGAATCAGTAATCGCTATTACCTCCTCCAATTGCACCAAAAAGTGTACATTAACAACGTCCTGAAAACTGTGAATAGTACGTCCCAGTAACCAACTTTCTTCCCTTTTGCTGCACACGCCTCGCCGGGCAAACCGCCACCTTTGGCATCCCATTGCGCTTGCCAACAGCATGAGCAGGCCTGGAATCGGTCCTCAAGGGCCAGGCAAACCCCTGGTTAAGGTGCGTTCACAAGATTCTCCGCAGTACTTGTAATTACATTTGTCACTGGTTTGTACTACTCGTTTATCAGCGACCAACGTAGGCAGCCAAAAGGCAATTTTTCCTAACGCCAAACTACCTGAGCGGTTGTGAGAGCTTAAATGTATGCTGCATTTGAAGCCTTGGCTTGATGCTCCATTTGGATTGTCATCTGTCTTGAAGACTCTGTGTTTAGTGGCCAGGAGCAAAGAGAGATAACCCTACAATAATCAGAGCTCTGTGCCCAACAGTACGTGGCGCTATCAGAGTGGCAGCGAGTGACACAAAAGACGTGCTGGAGCCCAACAGTCCTAGCCCAGGAGAAGGACGGTGCCAGTAACAAGGGTGTTGCCCTTCAACGCACCTGTGCTTCCACTTGAACAAAAAATTGGGCAAATAAAGAGGGGGTACACACCTTTGCTGGAATCCGGATTCCGCCTGAATTGGCGCCAGAAGTCATAAAAATGGCTGAAGAAATATAACAGTTGATTTCCTCTTGTCAGCCCTGGCGGTCACAGTGACGCAAAAAGACTAAGTTATGACTCCATGCTGATCAGCGGTGATTGACTCAAGTAGTCCGATAAAATGAGCTTCAAATAGTACGCATTGACGTCATATCCAGGGCTTTGGCAAGAGCTAGGTGCCTTGGAACTCTGAAGCCAGAAGTCAATAATTGGCGGGTAAAAGTGAAGAGGAGGTTTCCCCAGAAGCTATTTTTCGGTATCGTTGGGGGTCCACAAATGTCAAAAATTGACTTAACCTTAGTGGATGACTTTTTATCACGTACTAAAAGGCCACCCGCTTCAAATTTATCTTAGGTGAGTGAGGCACGTCAGTTGTCCGGTGCAAGTCCGACTTCGAGCCACCTAAGACCTCAAAGGACTTACAGGACATGTGTAGAGAAGTAAAGCCAACCAAAAGTGCAAGTACCTGCACCAGAGAGCTGTACCAGTTACATAGATTCCCCTCAAAAGTCTTAGATACCGACAAGGGCAAATCCAGTCAAGTATATAGTGGTCAGGACCGCAGAATCAGGAAGGAGTACGTGGGTTTCGGGACTACGCTGTTAGTTTGGTCGAAATGCGTGAATATGCCTTCCAGTGGCTAAAACTAAGAGCCATGACAGTCACCGATTTCAGTTTCGCCGCACAGATAAGAACAGCTTAGCTGATTTGTACTAGATAAGGTAACTGGGTTTGTTATTGGGTTTGTTTGAAAAAGGCATGACGATGGGGAACAAGTAGTGCCTGCGACATTCGACCTTCAAAGGCAAACGAGTGAAGACCACTGCTCTAACATGTGTAGACCCCAGAGCTATTCAGATATCCCTAATTAGAAGGCAGTTTGGCAAGATGAGGATTAACGGCTTTGCAGGTTGCATGCAATTAGGGGTCAAACCGGCAAGTCGCAAAGTGGCTGCAATCGTCTATGAGCATAACGGTGATTGACCCCATATGGGTAGGCTACAGTACTTTCCAGACGGACGAACATGAATCCAGGAAATTCGTGCACCCGCCACCTAGTACGTAACGGATATAAACACTGAATAAACAAATCAGTACAGGTAGCGAAATATGCAATCGAGCGATTTGGAGTTAAGTTTAGTCCATGATGCAACCAAAAGCATAACCAACTAGCCAAATGGAAGGCTGATACGCGAAACGAGTTACGGATGGAGGTATTTCTAAGGTGCGAGCTGATGGTGATACCCGATATGGTCTACATGAAGTATGAACTTATTAGTGCACAGTTGATGATAGCCATAATATGATTCAGAAGGTATATATGCACTAATAACAGTCGTTACTATGGTTGACAGTGGAGTTGCAACACGTATAAAAATGAATACAATGCGGAATGTGGAGCAAGACAAAAAGGGGACTTATCGGTTGTGAGGGTCCCTTGGTGAAAGTCCGGACGGAGGTACCGTGTGTTCTCCGCAGCATAGCTGCTACACGTGTTCCATAATTGTCCGTGGACTTGTGGAGACTGGTTGACTTCCTGCTCCCTGCGCGCGCGCTAGTCTGTGTGTCTTGACTATGCTCGGCTTTCCTATATGTAGGTGCGTTTGCGTGTACGTGGGTGTCAGCACATGACTTGTTGCTACGTTTACTGGCCGGTAGAGACAGTCAATATCAGATGAGTCACCCTTGTGTCGCGATTTGTGAGTGTAGGGTAAAAAGCGAGTCTCGTGATCAAGGGAGCGATCGTGAGCTGTGTAGTCAAGTGAGTCACGATTGTGTAGCGTGGTTTGAGAGCGTAATAAAAGGACAGATCTCGTGATCTAGTGAGTGGCGGTGGGCTGTACAATCATGTACGTTGGTGAAGGGGCCGCCACAAACCCCCCTGCACGGCCGGGTTTACTGGGCCAAAAACGCATGCTCCAGAAGTGCTCGATTGGCTACATTAGGAGTTGGAACGCACATATATAAAATCAAAAACGCGCTGTGCACAATCTCCAGCGATGGTCGAGTTAACAACGGGATCCTGCTAATTTTTGCAGTCAATGTCAAACAGGCAGAACTCAACGAGTCCAAAAGGAGTACAGCTCCATACAACGAAAGTCAGCTATCCAGAAAAAATAGTGAGGGCTGACGTCTGAGGACCAGTAGAGGCAGTGATTATGTGGGACAGTCACAATCTCCTGACAGCGAATTACCTTACTAAACAATGCTGGGCGATGCAACTTCGTGGGGTCAATTGGACTACTGGATCTGCCGCTGTAGTGCATCCGGTTATTTATTTAAATCTAGCGGCGTATTTACGCAAAATATGCATGGCTCCGTGGATGGAAAAAAACTCGTACTACATTCTGCACCACGTCCGGTTTGGGGAGGAGGGTCAAACTTTCTATGGGTTTCTGGCGTGAGTAAAACCGAGAAAAGTGCGCCACCGATAAGGCATTTCCAGTTTTACTGCCGCACAAACACTCAACCCCGATTGACGCGCAATTCCTTCGTCATCGTCCGTCTTAAAACAAACATTTTCCCCATCATCTTCAGTCCGTCTCGCTTTTTATCTTTTTCTGTGTCCAATAGATTTGAAACTCGAAGACCAGAACTAACCTGCATCTGCACACAACCTTTTGCTTCTTCACAGTTATGCTTCAATCATATTTCCATCATGTCCGCGCAGCGCATTATACCCTGTGTCGCACTTATCCTTTTGTGCTTTCACACAATTTAACCCGACCGCCCTTACTGGAAGTCCCTGAATTGAGCCGTATCTCTTCGTGGAAACCACATTTGTGGGATATGGAAAAAGTTGATGTGTTCTCGTTTACCATTGTTTCTGTGGTAGACCATATTCGCTGCCTTGCCCGCCCGTTCTAGCACCGAACGAAGGGTGCTTATGGGACAGTTTGTGCGTTGGGTCATTGTAAACTGTATTGCTGATTTGAACAACGTGTGTTGCAGATATAATTAAAAATGTTAAAACGGTCTCTGTTCATTCCCAGGGTGAACTCTAGACAATCCACTACGCATCTTGGCACTAGTCAAACACACCTAGCACCCATTCGAGGGGACGGCATCAGCACGCGGTCAGGTGGGTGGCAGTTGTTTGGTGCTAGTGGCTATGTTGCTGGCGAATAGTACACTGAACTCTAGGTTGGTTGACTTCAAATAAATTTACCCGGAGCCTGACTAGTCGGTGTGTGATCCCCGCTGCACTGTAATCTGCCTCCGTGTTTGGTTGGTCCATTATGTAACACCTAACCGTTCTTCTCTTCCTGTTCTGAGCAGTCTATTTGAGAGTCGTGCTGCTTCGTGGCCTGCACCCCTGTTAGTTGATTGGCAGTTTTTACTTCCCACATTTAACCATTTGACCCCTTCATATCGTTGTACCAGCCTGCACGCATCAGAATTCTCATCCTTCCTCAAAAGCAGGCATTAAAGATTTTGGAATTAGGTGAACTCTCAGTTTGTATATCTGCCTGCAAGGGATGGTCAGGCCATATGAACAAGGCAGACGCTTCACTCAGTACGACCTATCACTCAATCGCCGATAAGCAAACCAAAAACGCCTAGAAAGACCGGAAGCACGAAAAATTGCACAACATTTGATGTACCGCACAATTTAGAAACAAAGGCAAATACTACATGGGAAACGAGAGCAGCTCCAATAGGTTCCTAACATTATGATTTTTTACCAAGCCCGCAGTCCAAAGCTGTAAACCCGCTCTAATACTAGCAATCAGTCCCAGGTTGTGGATCCGTAAAGTAGAAAACACTTCTGCCATTACCAAAAACAGTGAGCCGTGACTAAAAATCCTGTCGATAAAAGGCGTTTTTGATAATGTTTCGCGATAGAGGAAAAACGCAAGTTGATAGTTTTTGGACCTACTCGTCTCTACATTGCCAAATAAACATATGCAAACAGAATCCCACAGAAGTACTACGCGCATGGCTCAAAGGTAAAACAACCGGAGCAGCCACTCCACGTGTCACAAATGGAACCGCACTCGGATACAGCACAGTCGAGTTAAAACACCACAAAGCTGTGGGATCGAAGGAGAAAGAGGAGGAACGACAGCGCAAAACGTTTCAAGAAGTTACTTGAGGGAACTTATTGGGAGGTTTCAGGGAAAATACAACTCAGCCGCCTCCACAGCCCAAAGGTATGGCAATATACTTGCACTGTCACATAGCTAAGGCACACCATTGCAGCACAACATAAATGGCTGTAACCTAAGTTGGATATACGGTCGACAGCTACCATAACACAGGACGCCCGCGTACGGTAGGATAACAGAGGAGGTCTGAGTTGAATCGAATTTAGTGCTGCGCTGAAGCTGTTGGCACCGATGAAAAACCCGACGGAGTAAAATCTACGGGGAAGCGTACAAAGTTCTCTCGCAAATCACCAACTCACCTTCCACGGCAGCACAACAATAGGCACCAGCTACAGTTACGTGTTTACCATCGAGATATTGGCACTATCCATCAGGTTCTTCAAGTTTCATTTACGACCAAACTTGGGCACTCTCCCAGAACAGCACCGTGCCAGGTTTTTCGGGGGCCTCCCGGCACCACACCTTTAGGATCATGATTGAAACATGGCTGTATTCTACTAACCCTGAAGTTAGTGCCACATTTCAAGTAACACTCTCAGGTGGGTAGGTGGGATAGACCTTGTTAGGTAAACCGTCGGTTTGGGGTGAGAATTCGCCAAAAAACCACAAGCCCACCGCAAGCGGCGCTACCCAAACCTAAGAAGGCTTGTATTTTTGGAAAGACTGACATTAACCCTAAATCTCACTGCAAGTGACAAACACTAATTGGGATAAATGAAGAAGTTATCAACCAGAATCAGCGAACACAAGTTTGCCACCAGAACACACGATCAACTCCCTTCATCCTCTAGGATAAAACAGCAGGAAGGACACGAATTCAGGCAAAAAAAGTTGACGTACCGGGTCACCTTGGACAAAGAAAGGGCAGAATGCATAGATATCCTCCCTGTGTTGCAGTATACGAGGACAATGAAATCGCAAGCTATCAAACTGCGAGCGGTACAAAAGCTCGGAGAGGGAACCAACACAGCCCGAACAACAAATCTGCAGATCCATCGAACAAACTGATTGAACTGGTGTGTACAACTTACAATAAGAGCCAACAAGCCCGAAAATCAAACAGAACAACATAATGTGGACAACGCAGGAAAATCTTGCAAGTCAGCCAACAAATCCCAAGAACCAAAACCGAGATTCGAGAATGGGTCATTTAGTAGAAAGACAGAAGACTACTAAGAATGAAAGGTCAAAAAATAAGAGGTCAAGCTACGACGCAAAGCGATCCACTAACTGACCAAACAGAACAGAACCAACCAAAACAAAAATGATTGTGCATAGAGAACCAATTGAACGCAAGATGCAGACCACAATGCAACATACGGAGCAAACGGACAAATCAGGCACTGAGGAGGATGATCGTGAACAGGCGGTCACCTTGGAGTTCAAAAATGCTCTTCACAAATTAAATGAGCGCAAGCGTGAAGATAGAAATTATCCGCCCAACGGCGCCTTGGTGACGTTTGTCCCAATGGTGACGAAAACTCTACCATTCAATTGTCAAGCGCGGCGAACAGTCACCTGACCAACCACTGACAATAGTTTCTCAAAGGAACACTCTTCGTATGAGGCGGGTAACAATTCTTCGTCGGCCACCTAATGAGTGGCATGTATCGTCCAGTAAACACTGCGATATCTGGAATGTCGTGTTAAAAAAACACGAGGTGATCTTTGCGCAACGCATTCGGTTGAAGAATACCATTGATAAGAGGTTTAGCTAGGATCCAGACGCGTTTCTCGTTGACTTAATTAACTAATTAATTAAGTAACTAATTAATGAATGATTAATTAATTAGTTACTTAATTAATTAATTACTACTTAATTTGCAAATGAGAGTAGCCCGTGCAGGAATAGTCTACTTTCGCTGACTGTGATTCCTCTGTTTGGGCGGAGTATTTCGCTAGACGTTTGTCGTATTTTGGCAGCATCGCATCGGAAATACACTTCTTCTTCTTCTTCTTCTTCATGTTTTGGCGCCTACATTTGGCAGAAAATAAATTTTCCATGCAGACTAATATTCCGTGAAACTTACACATACCACTCTGGTTTGAACGGTTCTCATCCATTGGCCCATTTATTCTTGGTAGAGCACGCCAAAGAAGTAAGTACTGGGATAAGATTTCGCATTTAGTGTGGCTTATCAGTAGTGTACAACCTTGACCTCCTCAGGACATGAAATTACAGTGCATGAATTTGCTTCAAATCAATTGGGATCGTTTGTTCAAGTAGACAACAAAGTTCCGTTCGACAGAGCTCTTCTCTTCTCGCAGCACGCTAATTACCCGCATATACTTTCTAAGCCGTTTTTCCCACACGCTTTTAGTAATGTATTCTCAACCACGGTCTTACACCATTATTCCGTTGCTGAAGTACTGGACCGTATAGCAAATATATCCTTGGGTAAATTTGCCGTACGTTTCAAGATAAAAAGTACAAAGTTACTTGGAGATTTAGAAACTCGTCAGAACACGAGGAGTAGTTGACGTGAACTTAACATCTCCCATAACCAACCCCATCGAACCACAATAGATTCATAGGTTTAATCAACATATAAATACCAGGCCCAATCAAGGTCAGCTCACAAAATTGAACTTAAATAACAAGCCATCAGCACGAAATTTCGTTGTGATAAAATATACACACCCCTATTACATTATTCGGTGACTTCTGGCGATCTCCTGATTTTTTCCGTTTGATTTAGAACCTCCACGTTCAGCGTACTGCTGAGAAACTGGACAAAGCGCCCAGGTGACCAGCAATACTGAAAATTCCCCATGGTTGTCATACCAAAATCTCATTCTCAGCAGCCTCTTTGTTTTTTTACAGACAAAGCTCGTTTAATCACGACAGTATTATGCGCTTTGCGTCTGTTATAGTGCGATTCTTAACGGCGGCCGCCTAGCAGGTTAGGTGCCACCTGAGCTGACCGGTTGGGTGGTGTTCTGAACCATATTCCTACAGGGTACTTTACCGTAATGACTTCAGTAGGAACCTTTCTAGTTTTCTTTACAGAAATCAATAAATTTTTAGACTGCAAATGTAATGAGAGCCTCTCCGGGTAAACTGCTAATGTTGATCATTTCTTATTTTGCTGGAGTCGCAAGCAGTTATGTAGCGCTTGGAAAGTAACCACTTAGACTTGCACATGTTACCCAACTAAAATCAGAAGGCTAGATAATAAGCTAGCTGTTTTACGATCAGATTAGTTATCTCAACAGTAAAATGTAGGATTTTACATTGATGTGAAGATTCCCGCTGCTATAAATATCTGATGAATGACTCAATCTGTCAGCGAAGGAGCTCATTCACTCTGACATCGAAAACATCGTTGTCAATATTCACCAATCTCACCACTAAAGGCTATGTAGCAAACCAAAATGAATCTGTGACGAAAACAAATCAAACCGTGTACCTCAGCGACAGAACAAACCGGTCCGATGAATGTGGTCACGACAACATAACAAGGAAAATTAATGAGGTTGTCGATGTTGAAAACTGGCCAATATAAAAGAAGTTAACATGATAGTACACATTCAACAAGTAACTGGTTGTCGGTTAGCGTAGCAATCAAATGAAAATAAGTCCGGGAATGTTACACTATGAATGGTTTGAATGGACTGCAATTGGACCAGCATCAAAAAGGAAAACTCCAGGGGCCTAGCACCAAGCACAATTGCCAGTCTGACATGAATATATCAATTATCATGACGGCAATCGACAAGTTTTCAAGCGACACAGCTCCTCAACGGTTGTCTTCTCAGCTGATGCAATATATTTGCTGATACCCATGGGGATTCCAAGAATTTCCTCAGATTGTAAAAAATGACGGGTAGGTTAGCACAAACGACTCCTTAAAGACGGACGGACACCAAAAAGGACGGATCCCACTGGCAGTTCCTTCCGCCACAGATAGTTGACCGTCTTCACACAGATCAAAAACGTTTCAGTTAAGGAGTCAACGGCTGACAAAGCTTTGAGGGACAACCATCCAGCACGCGAAGCCACTTCAACAAAAGCTCACTTCCCTGCTAGAGAGAAGGTAGCATGGTAAGGGTTACGAGAAAAGACAACTTCTGTAAGACTAGCACAAGCAATATAGTACTAGATATTATTGAGTGGTCTGATGACATCACATTTTTCCGCCACCAACAGCTGATTTGATAGAGTCATCTTTTTCCCCGGTAAGCTAAGCCTCCCAGAAAGTTTGATCCTGTCCATTTTTAATAGCATTCCAAAGTTTTCCAGGTCAGGAATTCAGTTTTACATGACAATCGTCAAGATCTACAATCTGGCCAAAGCATATTTTCCAATGGTCCTCCATGGTGAGGATCTGAAACCAAACGTTAAAAGGTCATAACTATGATCTTGTAACGGACTAGGACCTTATCAGCGTGTTCGAACAAAATTAACAAGCAAAGTAACCAATACAAAATCACAATGAGAAAAGAATGAGTAATCAAATGAGGACTCACGAATGCGTCGATCCAATAGTCCCCAACACCGATCCAACTGCAGTAACCGGCTGCGAAAAAAATATTCACTCGTTGCCATTTCCCACGGAATGGCTTACGTGTGAGTGATATATTCCACGATAGGAAAGTTATTTCACGGCTGAAAAATGTCACGAGGATTTATTGTGACGTTCGACAGTTGATGCAAACACAGAGATCTAGTTCCACTGGTTCAGCAGTCGGCAAACAGTCCAACGGAGCGTAAATACACTCGTTCAGCAAGAAGCCAGCAAGTCGCGCCGGAAAATTGCGTATTCGTAACATTAAAACAAACGTCATGATAAAATATGTACGACAGTTACAAAGTGTAGTTTAAGTTCAGGAAAAAATGGTAAATATGACAACGGATTACAGACGCTACAATCTCGACAAAAGTGTACAGGGATTCAGAAGGGCAAACTCTGAGGAACAACAGTGTTCATAAGAGGGAGAGACTTTTTGGGTGAGCAGCTGAATCACCATCAAGATATTCCTCACCCGTGAAACACCCGAGAAAATCTCAATATGGAATGCCCTGAGTCCTAGCTCTGGAAGAATACCCACAAGAGGGAACTGAAATGTGCTGGGACTGTTTCAATACCGACTTGAATTTAGATTCCCAAGTCATAAAGATCCAAAATGAAACCAATAAACAAGCGCCTACAGTGACAACTTTGCCTTTGGCTATATGAATGGGTAGATTGCGTCACTACACAAGACGCTCCCCCAATTTTTAACAAGGGATTAGTTAGCTTTTTTGCTTGTTCCAGTGCCATGCTTAAGAATTCAGACGGATGTTGACTCGTGAACATGCGCAAAATTTAGATTTTGAGCAGTTTACTGCTTTTCACTTGGAAGCAAAACTAAAGATGCCGCGGATAGAAAAAAGACACCTTTTGGAAGCCTACACGATTAAATCAAGGGTCGTGTACTTACGAACTGTCGAAAAGCTCGCTACATGAAATCCCAACAGATGAATATATCAGAGCAATTCTTGTCACCCTAGAAGCACCGGGACCGTTAGTTAAGACCTGAACGTTGTCAGGCAGTTGCTAAACTCCGATCTGTGGACGCACTGGAGTCTCTACCACCAAGCAATTGTTCCGGTGAACACAATCAAGATCTGATCATGCTCCTGTATCTGACATAGGAGTTACAAGAAGGGAAACAGCGAAATTTGGCCGCGAAGCAGGTCACAAGGCAACCGCACTGTTTTGTTTCCACGGTGCGTGATTCATCTTGTTCATATTTGTGAATCTTTAAATCCCCAATGTGTGGAAGATAAATTTCCCTCTGCATCACCTTGAGAAACCACTATAAATATCCCCTAACTGTCCACCAATGTTCCAGGAGATGGAAGACCTGATTGTCCAAGTGGCTGTCTCACAAGATGGGAAAACACTGTGCCTATATAGGACAAAATCCCCAACAGCTGTCGAATCCGATGCGGTGAGATCTTAACCAACCACATGCTGAACTGGCTTCATTCGCCGTCATATCTTGGTGACCGTATGCATATGTAGACAAATCTATTTGAACACGAATTTTTGGAAGTCTCAATAGTTACGACTTGAAGGACATATACAAGAAAGGCGATTGTGTGAAGTAAACTCCGTCAGGGAATTTCCAAGCCTATACCACGGGATCGAGTTTTTCATTGACAGCCCTGGACGTTTACACTACTTAACGACTAATGTGCTCGTCGTGTGCCAGCGTCGTGAAGTGGGACGGTGACTTTGTTCTTGGGGACGAATGGGGACAGAGCAACTTACCGTTACTTGATTTCTCTCTTTGCCCAGTTGCCCCAGATGTTGTCTGCCTCCGAGGCAATTCCGGACAATCGAATTCAAGTGCGACAGCTAATGTGCTCCATCAAATGGCATTGGGTGGGTGAAACATCAAGTTTAGCTGAATCCAGTCTTTGCGTCACACAAAATCAGGGCGTCTGGTGAGTGTGCCCTTTAGCCACACAGCAGTAGAAGGCGATGATAAACGTTTTATCGTGATACGGAGGGTCCCTTAGATGCAAAGGATTAGTTGTATCAGTTGTTTCAGGACGACTCGTTTGAGCGAAAACCAGTCTCTCATACATTCAACGATGATATGCACCGTACTCATCAGAGTTTCCAGATGTAGCCAACAAGTGCCTGTTGGCCAGCAGAGTCGATAACCTGTAAGACTTGGAGTTTCTCGAAGAAGCACTAAGTAGAATGCTGTTAGAATCACTTCGGCGACTCCAGACCCGTTTGGCTCTTCCTGAGGCTAATCAGGTAAGGCTCAATCTCTGAATTTCTGTCAATCTCATGTACTACTCGAATCCAAAATTTGCGAAACTCGTTAGATATACTTAGTTGCACAACAGTTTCCTTTTAACAGAAGACTGAACTGAATCCCTCGGTTATAAGATGGCCAGCACATTCAGTTGTTTGAGAACATCCTAAACGAGAAATTCAGCTGGGATTCAGTCAAGTGTTCCGGTACAACCAAATCAGTGTGCAACTGAGTGTATGTCGCGGTTACCCAACGTACGCTCCATGATGTACTGGTTTTACAAGGCGGGGGATCGAACCCAGAGTAAGAAGAGGTACATTGCATGGCCTTCCCTCAAATATCTGTACGGGAAAGGTTCTGTGCACCAATCTGCACACGATTATCCACAAACTCACGAGGATCATCATCCACCTACGGCAGAAGTTCAAGCTGAAGTGAATGACACTCGATTTCCATGAATAAACTAGAGTGTACGTGTGTGTTTTCTGATAGGAACAGTGTTCGCTTAATTCGGCATATTTTACCATCACTTGCTGATCGATCCGGTGGACCGTGACCTACAAAGGGTTCAGCATACATCATGTGGAGAGCTTGTTGAAAGCTGCGGGTTACTGGACTGAAAGCGGACTTCATCTCAAGGGTTGGGACATCTAGTTCTCCAAGTTTCATCCAAGGACTCAACAAGTCTTTACGTTCTGTCCTAGAGAACAAGTGGTTAGAGCGCGAATGTACTGACCCCAAGGTCCGTGGTTCGAACCCGACCTCTGCCTCTCGACTTCCCCTGTCTAGGCTTGGGCAACCTGGCAGTATCTCAGCCCTCGTGCTTCCTTCGGACGGCATGGCAGCTAGGTACCGGAAAGGTGATACAGCTGAACAATTTTTTATACGAGTGCCTGTGTCGACCTGCATTTGCCTTGTGTTCGATTCACCTAACGCACTCTGAACACGAGGCCACTGAGTGGTAGAAAACGTTAATTTTAAAAAGCTTATTTCCTTCGGCTGCGTCACTAGGCATAAAAGTCAAAATTCATCGCCATTTCCCAATAGGGAGAGGACAAGATAGAAAATTCCTCGTTTGATAAATGGGCCCGTTGGGAATTTCGGCAACTAGTCGTGTCTACCTGAAAGTAATTACAAGTGTCATGCTTTAGGCCATAAAAGCCCGTGTTCAGGGGTTGCGGTTCTGATAGTGAGTGTCTGGTAACCCCCAGGGAGGATCAACTCCGCCATGTAATCACTCGCTGGGTCAGAATTACCTAGGATGAACAAATGTCAAAACGTTCCAGTTCGTTCTTTACTTATGGCTTAAATGTAGAGGTTCACTCGAAAACCGTTGGACGTGATTTTACCCCTATTGCGAGGAAAAGTAAATCGGGGAATGCAAGACCAGTTCTTCTGGTGCTTTTTTCAGGAAGCATTCCTTCTGACCTTCACCATACACCAGATAAGTACTTAGGTGTTGTATTGAGCATACTATTTTGGATGGTATTCTTTGCAAACAAAATAGAATGTCAACTTTGTTGTATGCTTCGAAGCACAATACTCTGCAAAGTCTCGTCCATGATATTCTATTTTAATCGCTGGAAAACGCGTTCTAATCTTTTCATAGCATCCACCACAATTTCTCAGTGACTCCGCCTGCGTCCCAGACGTTCTGATCACCAAATTCTTAAGCGAAATATCCAATTAATCTCAAACCTAGAGTTGGCAAGACCTTCAGCTGTCTAATTCTTCAACCACTGTCTACAAACAACATTGAGTAAAAACGCTAGTCTACAGAGTCAGTAACATGTTTGAGATAACAGTGGGATTTCGTACCAAAATCTCTCGCAGGAGAAAGGGTATCAACTGCATAGTGACGATGTCTCCTCGACTGGGGACGAATCGTTTACAAGCCAACTGCCAAGCTCGGCGAACAGTGCAACTGTCATCTAATCAACCACCTGAAAGGGTACCCAGAACAACTCACCTTGCCGCACATTAGGAAAGACCCACCAAAACAGCTTACTTATGAATCACACTGGAAGATGTCTTCTTGTTCTTTCGTATAAGAGCGTCCTGGTGACTCTTAGTATTACAGAATGAACACAACTTTGTGGAAAAGATCCTTCTTACTCAACAGCATCCTATGGAATAAACCCCCTCCAACAGTACTTCACGGTTCACCTACGGCTTCAGTGGGAACCGACTGACTTCTTTCATCAGTGAAAGTCAAACAGCTCCCAGCAACATCCTCACGCTAGACAAAAGACCACACCATGGCATCATACTGAAATGGAACGGCTAATGCCTGTGAACTTGTCAGTCCCCTGTGAAGAAGATGCACTACCACGGAACGAACATCCACACCGTAATCGACAAACCCTATCAGCAAAGTCCAAAAAACGAGGTTTCCAGTTATACGACGGTTAGTTGACTTTCTTTGGGGTTAAAAAGCCACTTGTAAACCACGCTCGTAGGTTATACAACCGACTGATAACTGTCAACTACCCGTTTTCGGCGGTTATTGGACGGTTAAACAACCGTTATTTAGCCGCATTTCGACATCAAGTGACGGTTATATATATCTACAACGGTTATTGGACTGTTATTTAACCGCATGATAACGACTCTTTGCCGTATAAAGAACTAGGAAATAAACGTCCAATAACCGCATTTTCCCGTTACAGTGATGTTCAATAACAAATCTATAAATTAGTTCTTCATACCTCAGTTACTTGACGATTACTGAACCATCTGTCAGCCAAAGTTTACGGTTAAATAACCAATGGGGAGCGGTTTTCAGGTAGTTGATGAGCAGTCATTTAACTGCTTGTACACATGCTTTTTTACGGCTAAAGTCAGCAACGTAACTACAACGAAAACGAGCTATCCTCATAACCACAGAGTTAAGCGTGCAAATCGTTGCACCAGTTTTCGCGATCAGGGCCTGACAACCAAATGTTTACACATATCTATCTCTTGCGACGACGTCTTGGCTATTTTCTACCTATGCTTAAGTACGTCTTTGGTACAGGTATCCGTTTTTCTGCTTCTTCCGCAACTGTTGAGGGTAAAGACGTCTTTGTCCACAAAACTTCTTGATGGCTGACAAATTTATCTATTGCTATGTGATCGTGATCCAGATGAAGTTATTACGGGAGGCCTATTACAGTAAAGATTCTTTACTTTAGATCAGTTATCCAGTTTGAAGAGATAACTTTAAATGTCGCCTCAGGTGTGCTCTGAGTTTTTGACGTGACACGTTTGTGGTTGATTCACTAAGCCCCGTGGGTGGTAAGCATCTTTCGGAGTCCATGTCGATTCTTTTGACGTTACCCACGGAGATTTCGTCCTGTAATGGAAGTCAGTCTATAACGAATAGCCGAGAAGCAGTGCACAGCTGTTTCATCCTCACTGGGAATCATCAGCAATGCTTATCTCACGAACCCACGAGCTGCCGGCTAGTGGACTGTCATCAGTGTACGGTCATCAGCGGCGGTCCAACAGTGTGATTAACTCGCACTCAGACAGGATATAAGCACCGTTTTCCAGAAATCGGGTGAAGCGGTCCCCGTTTATATCGCTTTTATTGGTAAATAAGATCCGACAGCCTTGGCTTAATCATGTCCCACATTTAGGTGCAATGACACCCTACGCGTTTGCAGAAGTCATAAACTGGGACTCACCAAAGAGGATTTCGTGTGTGCTTCAACCGTCCCTCCAAACCAGTGGGATGTTTCGCATCGTACCATCCAGATTCGCCGCTCCAGTTAAAGTCACATGTCAACAACGACCCAAAACAATATGGCGTCAAGCCAGATACTCACTGTCAAGACGCGCCCAGACAAAAAAGCGCATGTGCAGAGAATGACTCATTCCCAAGGTCAGCTGCGGTATCACACGTTTTCGGATAGCAGGTGCGTTGGTCGAGTTCACCAAACATGGCTTAGCAACATACGACCAGCGGAGTGGGGCTGAAATTGTTCACGACCGGAACACCGCCATTGGCTGTACAGAACGAACAAGTGAACGACCATAATTGGCCATTTAGTCATCCTATATATTTACGCAGAGGCTCTGTATGTTTGTCCTGACAATACAGCCGTGTTCCGAGTTCTCTGTCTTCTCCTTATCGCGTAGTCTGGCAGGCTCAGTGCAGGCGTAACCAACAGACGGCCACCCACGATACAACACGCACCTTCGTGTTGTCTAACAACAGTCATTTCCCTTCATCCCCTAATCAGTGTTGTGAAGTGAGATGAGCCAGAAAAAAACCATGATTAACACCACTGCTGGGTGATCTTTCTGATTTCGGCGCTCACTTGGTCTTTCATTAGTGCAGCTTCTCAGGTACGGTTTACCACCGGACTTGGACGGGGTTTCTACAGACTGAGCTCGATTTGCACTGCTGCTGACGGACAAGACTGTTACATTTGATGTTGGCTATTTACTGTATCGATTTGATGTGAGCTTCGACGGAAAAGTTCAGCTGGGCGTTTGGAAGAGTAACAGTAACTTGATTCCAACAGATGGAGCAATATACGCGTTGGACTCGATCAGGTACACCATCGGGACCCAGATTTAAGGATACAAACGCCTGGCGTGAAAGTCACTAGAATTTCGGTTAGATTGCAGGATCAGAGCTCGGTCCGAAACTCCGTACGAATCCACAACCCAGCTCTAGACGAAAACGAATGTCTGATCCCTACAGTGCATTTTTAGTGAGGTGCAGTCTCGTTGAGGGCTATAGCACTTGCTAGCTATCCTAAGAAACCATTCGTCCCAACTGTCGTAGTTCTTTAATCCGAAAAGATGGTTCATGGTATCTCTTTCGAAATGGCCATCTCAGAGACAGCGGTAAGCACTCATCCTCCAATGATTTTTCAGCAGTTGTTTTACAATACTACCTCGGGACTGCAGCTTCTTGAAGCGCTTCCAATTTTCCCTAGAATTGGAGTATCTCTGTCACTTTCGCTTCCTTGTCTGGTGCCTGTTCCTGAGCCTCAATTCCAGGTGATAATTCTTCTATGAACTTGGATAGTCTAGTGTGGAAAAGCCTCTATAAAATGTTCCCTGTTAACCGTGCTACTCGCCAAACTAGCAGGCATCTTTTTACGTCAATAATATTCAGAACACTACGGGATTCAAAACACTGCAAAGTGACATCGAAGCCATATCACACCTTCGCAGTTCAGCACATGGAATCAACTCCTCATAAGTAGTATATTTAATAAGTTGCAATACTCAACGGCTGTGGCACCTCAAGCACCAGATACCAGAGGTGAGAGTTCTTCAGCACTCGAATAAATTCGTCATCGGGTAGTTGTGGAAGTGGTGTCTGGTCGAAAACGAAGAGTACCTGTAATGTGCTGTTATCCGACGTTGTGCTTGCCGCAGCTTCTCAGGCAGCTTTGGTTCACTAGTACCAGTGAAACGGAAGAAGACCTTCGCTGCGGAGTTGTTTATTAGAGAAACACCAACTTAACAGTTACAGACTATTGGACAGGGGAGCAAAACTCTCATATGCATCTCGTTTACAAAACTGAATATCCACCTTCTCCTTGAACGCGTCTTCCTGAAATTTTCTGGATATTCATTGACTGTTACTCAAATCCAGGCAAATGCTACAAAGAGATTCCACCAATTCCGTAACACATCTCTTTTTTCAAGAGACGCAAAACGGATTTACGGGAGGACGTACTACTCACATGCCTCACCAGTAGTACCCACTGTTACACCAGTAATGTGAACTTAACTCCTGAAGAGCATATAGTCGGATGAATACAAAGTATACGGATCAAGAAACAGGATATCGAGTAAAGTCAACCACCGTTTTGGTGCACGATGCTATAAGAGAACTGTGCCTGGTTAACACCACTCTTTGGTGGTTACCTTTTGAACACGTATGAAACAATACCTGGAACAAATCCACGTCGTGTTGAACGTCAAACAAGCTGGGCTGATGACTTTGCACTCTTTTCAAACGTTTCAGAAGAGCTTGGTAAACAATCGGTAGATTTTGGTTGGGCAACGTTTCGCTTTTGATACAAAAGCTTCATCAGGCCAAGTGAACAGGTCACCAAGTTGGCCAGGTTACAAGGCAGATGGGGCACCAATCAGGAAGTCCTCTTCAGATTATCACAACAGGTCAGTGATGAGTGTCAATTGACGGCTCTTGTCGGCTAGTGTGTTTGCCAAAATCTTGAATTGATGGGTTGGAGGGGTTTCAAAGTAGTTCCGATCGGCCCTTGTTCCTTAATCTTCCACTTGTGTTCTACCACAGCCGTTTTCCAGCAATTTTTCAATTGCAACTTCAGTGTTATGATGTGCTTCGGTCACATGACTGCGAAGTACCATGCTTCGGCAGCGCCGACAGATTTGCAGGTTACGTGGAAGATCGAACTGTTTCGGCCTCACTAAGACTCTTGTTTCTTGATTAGACAGATCAAACATACATTGACGTGGGTGACTGCTGAACGATACGGCTCGATCTTTCCAAACGTTTTCCAATTGATTGAAGACTTTGCACTCTCTTCTGAGTTGGGCGGTCACAAAATCTGTTCCACCGACTTGGTCCGTGAGCCAAATGGATGGGGGTTTTAGGACCCCCAATAGAGGTCCCAGATGCCTTCTCTGAAAACAAGCGCCCCGGAAGGACTGCCGCACTCCAGTATTTTGAAGATGTAAAAAGCCATCCAGATTATTTCACCTTCGCCCAAGACTGTTACGCTTTATAGGTATGAATATTCTTGTATTATTCCGGTAGTTACGTAGAGACATCCTCTAAGAAAAGCCTCGCGTGAAATGAGTAGACAAGCCGCCGCGGACGACATCATGAGCTCTCTATCACCGTACATCAAACATACCGTACTACACAGGCGAAACAATGTAGTGACCACAAAAACAACTATCATCCCTGACCTGGATTTAAAGTTAAATGCACAAAAGCCCAGAATGCCCTTACCTCTTGTCCATACCACGCAGCCCGAATCTGAACTGTATCCGTACTTAATGGGGGCAACGCTTCTGAATTTTCCCATGTTAAGACGTCTCCCCGGATGACTCACCGGTAGAAACTAAACCGGCTGAAAGATGTCCCGATGCCCATGGCGAGTAAGTTCGCACCTCCTCACAATGACATCTTAACAAGCAGTGGACAACACGTGCCGCGTTGTTGCTTGGAGCTCCCTTTCATTTGTTCTTGTGACGGGGAAGGAGAACAGACAGCTAGTCAACGCCTGTGTATCTGATGGTGATGCCCTGCATATTCTGCCCGTTTCGCACCCAATCGCTGATTTGCAATGGACAAGAGGATCTCTTCTGATAGTTCCCCGGGGGATATGTTCCATTTTGGTTTCGCCTGGAAACGATAGACAGTTCTCAGTTCAACGGGACAGAGATGACGCACTTTTACACGAACCGTAATTTAGGGCTTAGGACGAGGAAACACGTCGTGACCCGGGCGAATGTAACGCCGCTGACCGTTGAAAGGTGCAATCACTCTACTGCCTCCGAAATTAACGTTGCCTCCTTTCGACGTTCACTATAACGGATAACCTGAGCATTGACAAAGTTCCACCCGACTAGGCACACAAGACAAGATGAGAAATTCAAGAAAAACGGTTCTAAACAAAGCCTGGATTATTACCGCACAAAACAGCATCTTCAACAGCATCTTCAAAACAGCATCTACGAAGAACGATCAGCGATAAATCGCATTCGAAAATGAAAGCGCATGAAAATCGGGTTAACAAGGGTAGAAAAATATCAACTTAGACAAAAAATCAAAGAGCCCACGCTGTTAACTTATCCCCAGAGCTAAAACAGAACCGAAGTGCGGGGAAAAACAGCAGCGCACAAAAAAATCACAAAAAAATCTGGTGAACATCAATTCTGACTAGTTATTAGCACAAATAACGAAAGAAAAACACAATGAAAACAACGGAAGCCAATTATGCAATTTCTCAAAATCATCCGGAAGAAAATCAATCGAACGGATCGTCCACGTATACAGACGTGATATCGTGAGCAAAACGTACGGCGGGTTCTTTTGAACAAGGAAAGAACCTGCTAGGGAGAGTCCAGTTCTTTCACGAGTTCTGGTAGTGTGTCACCAGTGACGGGGACAAATGACTGTGCCTCTCGACTGAACATGTGAAGTTGACCGGAATGAATGTGGAACCATAGTCCGTGAACGTTCAGTGAGCCGTTGCGAAGTCGTTCGGCCAAGAGGGGTTGACAGTAGAAGTTTGTCATCTGTTGCACGACATTCACCTGAAGATAGGAGAGAAGAGAAAGAACGAAATTGGATGGGAGGAAGAGAGAGAGAGAGGGAGCTGTGATGTCAACACAAGCTGAGCTGATAATCATCATCATCATCATCATCATCATCATCATCATCATCATCATCATCACATCATCATCATCATCATCATCATCATCATCAGCTGTAAGAAACCGTGTACTTGTCGTACAGTGGTTGTAGCTGCCACAGTTTCGTCCACCGATGATTTGGGGAGGTGAGGTAGGTAGCTGCGCATTGGAGGCGCGAGCTGCATAAATACACCACTGTCAATGCGCTGTTAAGGGGGAATTGGGAAGGGAGCTGTGCATTGAAGACAATAGCTTGGATGCACGAGCGCCATTGAGGGCGCGATTGGGCCATGTCTGACAATGTCTCCAACCATTGATGTGGCCCGTCTCGGGGTCCACAATCCAGGAAGACGGCAGTGACCAGCGCAGCTGAGTTTGCTTGTAATGGCTTTTATACTTCGCTGTCAAGTCATTGTTTGACCGCCTCTGGCTCGTTTCCACCCTTCATGTGGTTGTGCGAAAAGAACCCTTCGAGGAATTCGGTCGACTGGCATGCGCAGCACGTGGCCAAGCCAGCGCAACCTATGCAGTGTGATCAGTTCATCTATCGAGGATGAATTATTTATCCCGAATACCATTCGACGTACTTCAGCATTGCTGGTAAACTTTGGATTATAGTTCTCATCGAATCAACCAAGGACAAATGCTTCGTTTTGATCCTTCCAGCAATTGTCACTTCGTTCAGCCGCAGCACTCCGTCAGTGCTAGCTGCCATGAGAACGGAAGGAGGCACGAGAGAAGAGCAGTCGAGATGCTGAGTTCGGGTTCTAGCCACGGATCCTCGGTTGGTAAGCTGGCGCCTTAACTACTGAGCTGTCTGAAGCCCTGTCCAGGAATAAATATTATGATGTATTGCAGCCGGGTCACACACTTTGTGATACAAACATCACAACGCCATCATTCAATTTCTAAGGACCCACACCATTCGCCACGAGGATAGGGAAGACCTTTCGGGTGGATGCAGCACAGACCTGAAGACAAAATCTGAAATCTCATCATCATCACCATCATCAAAGTCATCATCATTATCGACAGCATGACATCACTGTTCAACACTAATGCTTCGCTGCCGTACTTTTGTATGTGGGTTATGATACTGTCAGGGTACCCACACCTAGACAGGATGACGTTTAGGGTCCTCAACCAGAGTCTTCTGCTCAGTAGCCTAACCGCAAGACAGCGGTGTTTGGCGGGAAATGCAAATGCATTACCATTTCTACGGAAGAAGTCGCCACATGTTCCAACCCTCAACCTGGAGGACCAGGAGCATACGTTTGTCAGATCTCTAACCATTGACCAACCTGGCATGAGAGACCCTGTAAGTGTCGCGCGGACAACCCCCAGTATAGCTCAATGGGTTGCTGAGGTGCGCAAAACACACACCACGGTAAGGTTCAGTCACTTCGTGATGGTTCAGTCTCTTCTCTCTCAAACGAAAGCAAAAGGTATTCCGAAATGAAAATTTCAGACCACACGGTCCCGACCGTTCGACTAACATACACTGGTAACAGAAAGAAGTTGAAAAGATGTTACCGTAAAGAACCCCTGAAGGAGACGCAATGGTTGGTTTCTACGCCGACTCGCATGACGATCACCTTTCCCTGTTCCCATAAATGTTTCAAGTGGATGGAAATTAGACCTTACAGTACCTCGGCTGAACGAGTCCGTGCACTGATGAGGTCTCCACGTTTGGTAACAAGACGCTTACAAGTAACTTGCCAAGGCCGGCGAGCAGAGGAACAGACATCTGATCAACAACCAATACTTTCCACTGACTCGCTGGTTGCTACATATTTTGTTGGACTGGTCCGCGTATAGTCCGGGTAAACAGATCATGGAAACAGCATACCTCCGGACTAAAAAATACAATCTACAAAAGGATATGAACAGTCGGATGACAATTTAGGATTTCCTGTGGACTGCAGAAGGATCGTGTAGAAGTCGAGCAAAAGCAAAACAAAGGATTGAAAACCTGAGTCTTGACTGCTAACGCCGCGCCGCACCATCTAAGAAACTAAATGGATGCTTGAAATACACTCACTTGTACAAGAATTCGATTTTAACAGATGACGCAGCTGAATCTCTTGCGTATGATATCCTTCGGCTGAGTGTGCAGGACAAAGGCCCTCTGTTCAATTTGGGACGCTATTCGAGATATCGTGGTACATCGTCCAGACGGAACACACTAATCATAAGGTTGCTGAAGACTCTTTGACAGCCTACGACGAGTTTCCTCCACTTTGAGGCTTATCAGATAGGTGCAGCCCATCTAAATGATGTACTGCGATATCTCAATTATCGTCCCTTTGTGCAACATATTCAGTTGAAAAATAGCATAACCGATGATTCGGTTGAGTTAGCCAAATTAGTGGACAAGTGAGTGTACTTCGCGAATTGCATTCAGTTAAGATTGGAGTTGAACATAAGGTGGATGAAAACTCGGAGACTGCATCTATCTGACGAACCATCAGAAGGGCAAAACAGACCATGAGCTTCCGAGGAGTATTCAGCATCATATGAGTAGTATGTGCCGTCTTGACGAGATGGCTCAAGTGGTCAGAGCGCGAACTTACTGACCGGAAGGTCCGTGGTTCGAACCCGACCTCTGCTTCTCGACTTCCCCTGTCTAGGCTTGGAAAACCTGGCAGTATCCCAGCCCTCGTGCTTCCTTCGGGTTGCATGGCAGTTAGGCACCGAAAGGGTGTTACAGCTGAACGATTCTAGACGAAATAGGACGATTATTTCAGGGTTCGTGCAGTTGATCCTAGGTTGTACGATCAGCTGAGCAAAAAATGGAACCAGACAAAATGAATAAAACGGGTACCTCAACTGGATTTTGCATACCATATTAACTATTGATTTGGGTACACCCGAATTTCGGCACACGTTCGATGAATAGACTTCGATTGCCTTTCGGTTAAGGTTGTTGTACAAGGAGAACATCAGCGGTTTTTGTCTCTACACATCAGGTCCAAACACTCTATCCAGGGTGGCACTGACCACTTGATCGGCTGAATGTTGTTTCTAGTTTGTAAACAGCACACAGTACAAATAGTTGGGTGGGGTGTGACAAATCATGGCGAAAACAACAGAGCTTAAACGGAACAGGACCACAAACCGATTCTGGAAACAGTAGAACAGAGGTACTGGTGCCACCGAGCACAAGCAGGGCCGATGTTGGTGCATATCCACAAGGGAAACTGTCAGTTCACACCCTAATCAGGCTATGTAACGGAGCCAAAAATGCAGACAGTTAGGAAAATTCATCAAAGGACAAGCATCGACTGCACTACTGACGCTGGGAGTTGGAAGCAGATTTTCAGGAAATCGGGTTTGCATGATGAGCCGCACGACTCTGGACAGAAAGAGTGTTTTTCAAGCAGAGATACACTGCATTCCATTGGGACCGCCTGAACATTTCATTGGCTGCAGGCTTCTTTCGCCTCGAGGAATGAATTGTTCCTGATCGCCGCACAATCGTTCAGCTGTAACACCCTCCCGGTGCCTAGCTGCCATGCAGCCCGAAGGAAGCACGAGGGCTGGGATACTGCCAGGTTTTCCAAGCCTAGACAGGGGAAGTCGAGAGGCAGAGGTGGGGTTCGAACCACGGACCTTGCGGTCAGTAAATTCGCGCTCTAGCCACTTGAGCCATCTCCCCGCACAATGTTGAATGTGAGCCTTTTTCGATCAAGTGAGCATTCTGTTAGACTGTCACTGAAAGTGTATTTCACAGTCTGAGTGTGCAAGTGCACGGCGAACTCACAGAAAATGAAGTCAGAACCAGGTGCCCAAGTTAATTCACGCAGTAAAAAGAAGATTTGCTGGCAGCAGGAAGCACCTGGAATCAGTGAACTGACAGGTGACAGGGATGAGAGCAAGAACGATCACCATGTAGACAATTGGGACTCCATTCAACGATCACATTGTGCTTCTGAGTGTTTTTTAACCCCAAGTGGTGCAGCCTATGTGGTTCACCACTATGACAACAAAGGACCAAGATACAGTATGTTTCGTTCTCAAGAATGACGCAATCCATGAGTTTTTCCAAATTCTTAGAAAGCGAAGGCTTCACGGAAGGTTGATCACCGAAAGAAAGGAGATATACACAGCTGATTCCACCTCTGGTGAAGAGGCAAGTTGGTCCGGTGAAAACAGGCGGTCGTGTCTCAGAATTTCTCAGAAAACACGTTACAGCCAACTAACTGTTGACGTTTGAAACATGCATGATAAAAACTCGTTTCAAAATCACTCTGCTTACTTGTGAAAGACGATCACACTCTTCAAAATCCTTCAAACTTGAGAGTTTCAGGTTGAAATTCGACTTGCGAACCTGCGGGTCCACTACAGGAAAGTGGAGAACATCTGAGGTGAGAGTATGCTTTCTGTAGCTGGCCAAGCCATTCAGCGCAACCCATTTCTCGATAGGACTCATCTGCGAAACTGGCAATTCGCCTCTGACAAGCGAAGGTCCGATCGAGTTCAAAAGATGCATTGCCTGTCGTGATAAAGTAAAAAGTTTTGTGTTTAGGTTTAAGTTCAAGAACTCAATGCAAATACCGGCAAAATACAAGACATGTGAAGAAGAATGAGGCAGTGAAATATGTTGTGGAAAACTTGGTATGACTTTTATTAAGGTTGGTAAGCTGTTTTCAAAAAAGAGGCAAACTTCACCCTAAAGATTACATTTCGAGAAGCCAGATACGGCAGAACCCCCCAACAGTGGCCACCCCTTTAGTTGATATTTCCGGCCAGGTTACTGGTTACCACAGCGAGTTGTGTTCATAAATATGCTAGCTATGTTAGAGACAAGGATAGAGCCAGAAATATCATAATTAATCAATGCGGCTCAAGCTGTTAGCTGGCAGGTTTCCAGTCACGTCCACCAAAAGTTCTATGGTTTCCGTTGGTTCGGCGACAAAGCAGTCATCATCACCAGAGACACAAAGTCAGTGTTGACACCGATGCTGTACTGCCATACGACGATTAAGTTCATCTAACTATATTTAAAGTCTTATGGTGAAAAGAAGAGGAATAGAGTAGGTGAGGGAGGGGACCTGATGCTAGCCTGAGTCAAGCATTCTAAGTTGTCTACACCTCCAAGCGGTCAATCAGACAATTTGGAAAGAAGATGGCAGCATGAACGCCACTGACGTCGATTAGCCACCATTTCTTCCAAAGTCTCCAGCCAAGCGTAGGCTGTGTTACGGGGACTCCATCCTGGAAGGCGTAAAACACCAACAACGCCCAAACTCTTCATAATCTGTTTCAAGCCCTTCTACCAAGTCGTACGTTGTCCACCTCGCGATTTGCGCCATTCTGAAGGAGGCACGGAGAACAACACTCGTCTCGGTAGACGGTGTTTCGGCATGTGTAGCACATGACCGAGCCACCACAGTTGATGATGCTGGATGTTTTCTGCGGTTGAAGTACCTGTTGTACAACCAAATATCCGTTTTCTAATCAGCACGTTACTAATCCGCTGACGCCATCCAAAACCAACAACGCTTCCGAGGTATCGATGGTCCAAAACCTGAAGATGCCTCACATCAGCTGTCCACAGAGACCACGGACAGACGATGCGAGGCGACAAAACGGTGGGTTTAAAATGATCATCGAAAAGCAGGATTTAATTGACATGTTTTGTGTTAAAATGTCTCAGGATGCCGCGACAAATCAATACGTATCGATATCTCGGAAATGATCTTTTGTCTACCTGCAATGACCAAGATGACCACTATACAAGTTACACCGTCACGGATAAGCGAAGCCATCAAATCACTGGCATAGTCAAACCAGCTGGAACGAATTAGTGGGCTCGCATCTGGCCCGAAATACACCGATGATCCCCGCGCCGGAAGGATAATGCCACAATTGGTTGGTATGGCACGGTCCAGCTGAGCGGTCTTTATCCGGTGTCAACCAGGGAATTTAAGACCGGAAGGGACGGAACAGTTTAGGAAACATCAGCATGCCTCACTGATGGCTCGCAACTAACAGATCATTTGGGGACAACGAAACGGTTAAAATTCACGGTGAACAGGGTAGCCATGGTGGCTCACAACGCACACCTGATGCCAACTAGTGTCAGTTACCAACCAGTTTGGTCCGTACAACGCGCTGGTGAAAGAAAGTTGCCTCCAGAACCTCTCGTTATTCAGGATGGATCCCTGCTTTCGTAATCAACAGGATAATCCAGCATTCATGATACTCTAACTCAATAGGAAGATTATCAAGGTCTGATGGTTCAAATGCATTTTCAAACCATACACTGTTCATGGGCAGGGCTCAATGTTGAGTGATGAATCAATCGCCCACATGCGAATGGCAGGCACTTCCGGAAAAGTGACGGACGAAAGCGCGGATAAATTTCAGCGTTACCGGTCGGTTACATCCCATTTTAACGGAGAACACTGAGATTATATCAACAAACTGGCCAGTTCCGACGACATATCTGATACTCGTTAGTGCTCGAGAACAAGGCCACTGGACAGACAACCGGTTGAATTTCGTCACCCTCGATTAGTTCACGTATCGTCGAAGCTGACCACTTTGTTTATATTACCTCAGCGTTCTGCATTCTAGTGCAAGTTAACCGATCGATAACAATGAAGGTCGTTGAGGCCTTATTGATTACTCTCATCACTTTACCGGAAGTGTCTGCCAGACACGTTGCGCCTACCCCACTTTAGTCTAGGTTACATGTGTTGCGAACGACGAAGCATATCAGTTTGCTTTTCACGCCTATGGTCAAAACGAGCTGTCGATCGACTTAAACCTCCCATCTGTCGCTTTGCCTCACGTGACCTTTCCACCATGAGTGTGTACTTCAATAGGCTGTTCCCAGATAACAGCTGTTACATCATGTTTGTACCTAAAGGGACAGAAGTAACCGCTGAGTTTTGATCGAAATGTCAATGAGCAAGACCTCTCACACCACAACCCTGACTGCTGTCAACTGTATCCGGAAACTGTTCAACCTGCAGCAGATATTGAGTGGAGTGGTTGGACCGTGTTGCATCGGTAGTTGACACACGTGTATCCATGTGACACCTCACTTTTCATCACACGATGGTGAACCTTACATTTCAGCTGATGGTTAGCATTTGACCGTATCCAGATGAACACTGGAAGCTGACTATCCGTCAGATAACCACACGTTGGTTTCTCTTGTCGCTACAAAGCATGATAGGCGTGAGTGCTCGAGCTTTACCAGTAAACGTTTTTTAATCACCATCATATCCTAGAATGTAGGGCGAAAAGGCAGCTATGCCTGAAATCGTCATTTAGGAGAAAAATCGACGAATAAAGATTACGGAAATCTCAAATGAAGTAAACCGATGTGAGGTAAGGGTTCGGCGTGAAAAAGGAACACTTTCATATCAGAATGCGCTTAAAACAAGGTATGACCAGCATGTGGTTAAAACAAAGTAACCCGAAATTGCCTGCTTGCTACAAACTCAATCGCCAAACGTAAGAAAAAATTCTTCAGAATTAAGTTTGGTGCTGTGTAAGGATGATGAAAACAGGCGCCTGGGGGGAGCAGAAGGAATTTCGGCTTGAAATGCGAACTTTCATGGCTAAGCCAATCAGTTGAGGGGTTGTTGCTGTTAGACTTTGTTAACCCAGAAAATTTCATTGATATGCCCGGTGCTGTAACTGGTAATGTGCTGTAACTGCAGTGCGTACGTTAAAAATGCCCTTGACAAAGGAACCGACGTCACGCCGGGGCCATTGGTGGCCGATGTGGGGTTAAATCTGCCCTGGTTACCCCGATTCGTAATCTCGTCTTTAGCCAGTCTGCCAGAACTTATACAACTACCCAGGTAAACAAACTAACTTACCATGCCCATTGGCTGGTCTGGAAACATAATGTTTGGGTCTGATCCCATTCAGTTTTGTAGCATAATTTTACAGTTTGCACGTGTGAAGTACGTACCAAACCCTGCGGCAGAATTACTTAGGTCATTTAAAAGGATCTGAACCAAGCATAGCAATATCATCCGCGACCTAACACCCCTGGAGCACTTCGATCTGCGAGGTTTCTTTAGAAACACCCCCGAAAGAAACTGGATCTGTGTCGCAAAACGAGGCAAAGAAAATCGTTAAGCAGAGTGGACGACCAGAATCTGCGAAAATTAGAGGACAAAATCATGACGAAACGTGCATTCGTTGCCTGTTCGCCGGGCCGGAGGGCCCACTTCATGAAGGCCATAGTTGTGCCGGAATGAGGCAAACGTTTTGATGAAAACTAAATGAGATTATCACATCCCATCGACAAGCAGCTGGACAAAACTGCAGAGGACCAGCAAAAACGCAGGAATTTACTAGTAGTTCCACGATAGTTAATTTACTTCTGCATAGTGATCTTAGCTAGCCAAAACGTTTTTGCCACTAGTGACAGAATCAATCAGAATCACATAGACAGCAAATATCTACTAATAGAGGGTACTACTCACAAGGTTGCTGAAAACTCTTTGATGGTCACTGACGTTGAACAAATCACTCACTTACATATAAATCGGTCTCAGCGAGAGATCCAACCAATTCTGAGGTACCTATGAGTTCGTGTGCGTCGACAAGCAGTACAACAAAGTACTTTCTCCTCACGAGTAAAACGAAACATAAAACTTGTGTTCGGTAATATCTCAAAGGAAACTGTTCTGAGACAAATTCGCTATGAGATTGTTCCACGTCAGTTCGTTAACAGTGTTCATGTACCGTCGTAGAGAGTAACCAACCATCGGACACTGACTACTGATGGCAACGAGAGTGGATTTTTCCAAGTCTGCAGTCGACATGAAATATCCCCTGTCAGCAATGAGACAAGTGATTCACATGGACGTTGTTGGTTGTTGCGGGAGCTACTGAATACTTATGGGATGCCTTTTTGACCTAAACAATGCTGAAAGGACATCCCAATGAATACCTTAAGCAATTGCAGTCGTGCACACGACCATAAACCACATGAAAGTGCAGTTCTACGGCAAAACAGTAAAAGCAGGAATTTTCTGTCTTTTTCTACAGAGTGCGCGTATAAATATGCCGGTGCCTATCCGGGTTACACTCCAATCAATCTAAATGGGACAGACACTGGTGCCGGTTTCGTTAAAAGTACAATGGTCAAAACGTGATCAACTGAACTAGAAGGTAGAAAAAAGCCGGCACCAGAACTAACACCGGACCAAGAAGTAGCTGTGAATGGTAGTTTTCACTAATACATTCAACGGATATTCTGTCTGCAGTTAGTAACATCAATGAAGATATCGCCGTCTAGCAAGCAGCTTAACAGGTGACGCGGAAAACGCTACCATTGTCCAGTTCAACATCGCGCTTTGAGTCGTTAAAACCGCATCTGTTTCTGCTATCCATATACAAGAAAGCGGCGCAAAAAACTTTGTAGCCATTAGGTTGAAAGTTTGTGCTTCCTTACCAAGAGAGTTCGCTTCCGGGAAAAGCTTGACTGACCAAACGCTATCTTGATGCACAACCTAGCACAGACGTTCTAGGACATCATATATGCACTTGTAATCGGTGCACTTGTGCTAAACTATGCGAAGCTACATAGGTCCGGATTAATCACGTGATAAGGGTTTTGAAATAACTTGTCAATATGTCGATAAATGCAATCAGAAGACCAGTGTGAATCGATATTATGGCCGCACAGAAAACACATGTGTAGCCGAGTGAATGTATTAGACTTTCGGTCAGCTTCACCCGTGAGATATGATGTCATCTGTACAATCACATTCATGGATTTGCGATCACTGGTGTAATAACCAAACATGTGCAACTGAGCGTTTACAATTGGGTAAAAAAAAGCACGTCCCCGGATATCTATCGGGTGTGCAGTCTCATTCTCCTAAAATGAATTTGGGAGAGATGGGATCGGAAAAAGACTGCTCCTGGAATCAATTCAGACCGGAGACCAAAAGTGTGTATATATACTTAATAAATAGACTGTTGAAATCAACCTCGTACATCCGTGCTCTGAACTTTGGCCCTATAATACCTGCTACCCAAACAGCTAGTCATTTGTGACAGTTGTTCCTGTGAGTTCACCTCATTGGTTACCGACAGGTGAGGCTAGTAAAAAGTAGTAACCGGAAGTTCAAACTGTCTTCAACAAATGACTTGCTGAATTTGTATCGATCGTCACGTGTCAGAGTAGCATAACCCTTTAGAAGTGCTAGCAGTTGGAGAAAGCTGAATCATCGAGGGTGACTTAAATGCAATGGGTCAGACCACATAAGACGCGCGAAGGGACAGCGCACCAAAGATGAAGTGATTTGTTCACATTTATCCGGAAAACGACTGCGCACCACAAAGTGAGTTTATGGGGACGCCTGCTGTAACCTTTTCGTACTAGAGACCTTCAATAAGCCCAGCGAATTCAGTCATTATAAAAAAGAGTCGGTCGGACGAAAAGCCGGAGTCCTGCGAGTCCCGCGCACAATCACATAGTCTGGTTAGGCAGAAGGACCACTGTACTGAATAATAACTCTCCTTTTTAAAGTCGTCCTCTTTGGCACGAACATGTGTCGGTGCTCGTCAACTCGCAGTGCAGCTATTCCTTGGCTACAACCAATTCATCCGTTTTTCGCACCATCATAGAGAGGCAGTGCTATGTGATAGAAAGAATTCAAAAAAGGAAAGCCTGAAACTTTACGTCCACCATGTTAGCCTAACGAGTGGACAATGTGGGTCGGTACATACTGATGTAACGGCGTATACTACTGATGAAGCATGCGAGTAGTCTATGGTCCGGTGTCCAAGCTTCAACCCCCCCCCCGTGGTATTTAACAGTTCAAATCACACCGCAGCACATATTCATAAAAAAAGAACGCAGAACCTGATATCTGTACTGGTACAAAGGATTACGCCGTGCTAAGAGTGAGTTGGTAACAAGTCGTCCACATCACCTGTTCAGGCAACTATCCGTTTCATTTCATTCACCACTGTGATTCCACATACTCACATGCTGAACGGAGTGGTATTCAGAACTCTCGTGCATCGTCAATGATTAATGAGGCTACCAGCCCAATAGTACGCACAGGGAAACGGTTAGAAGTGCATGGATAGAACTGGAATGTAAACAAAACAATGCGTCCAGCACAGACGCTGAGGTTGATTTGAAGCACTCAGTATGATTTTGAAAGCAACTGAGCACGGTTTCCTTTCCGATGTACTTAATAAGAGAACTACAAAAGTAGGTTAACGGAAACGGTTTTGTCCTGACCTCGGTGTCGAACGACATGTTGGAAGCAAATCTTCACAGCGGAAAACAAAACGTGTCAGCAACAGAACAATATGCATACCGTAAGTCGTTATAAATTATGCAAACAGAGTAAAGCAATTTGGAGATTTGTCATCAAGTCACGCAAGCACACCCTTTGGATATCATGGTTGTGATGCAGCGGAAAACGTTTTGTGAATTTTCCTCAACTGTCCAACAGAAAACTTCGTCTAATGCTTAGACCTGCCTAATATACGTCTGTCCCCATTCGGGCTTGGGGTCAGCGGCTACTGTATTGTAGCCCGTGTTGCATAAACAGTTGTAAATTTCCCTCGTTGATCTCATCCCTGACCTATGTCCTCGTGGGGGTTCCACCAAATATTACTCTTGGTTTTGTGTTGCACGATAGCAGTAAAAACCATTCCTTCATATTTTAAAACGGCCGTAGTTTTCATTTTTTTTCGAATGGGAACCGAAGGTGGACTGAGTACGTCAAGATTTACTGTCTGTAACGTTCTTTTCGAAAAACACATCGGTATATTGTCTGACCAGGTAAATACATCATTTCACATAGATGTTCAGCTGTAGCACCATTTCGGTTCCCAACTGCCATGCCACCCGAAGGAAGCACGAGGGCTGGGATACTGCCAGGTTGCCCAAGCCTAGACAGGGGAAGTGTAAGGATGATGAAAACAGGCGCCTGGGGGGAGCAGAAGGAATTTCGGCTTGAAATGCGAACTTTCATGGCTAAGCCAATCAGTTGAGGGGTTGTTGCTGTTAGACTTTGTTAACCCAGAAAATTTCATTGATATGCCCGGTGCTGTAACTGGTAATGTGCTGTAACTGCAGTGCGTACGTTAAAAATGCCCTTGACAAAGGAACCGACGTCACGCCGGGGCCATTGGTGGCCGATGTGGGGTTAAATCTGCCCTGGTTACCCCGATTCGTAATCTCGTCTTTAGCCAGTCTGCCAGAACTTATACAACTACCCAGGTAAACAAACTAACTTACCATGCCCATTGGCTGGTCTGGAAACATAATGTTTGGGTCTGATCCCATTCAGTTTTGTAGCATAATTTTACAGTTTGCACGTGTGAAGTACGTACCAAACCCTGCGGCAGAATTACTTAGGTCATTTAAAAGGATCTGAACCAAGCATAGCAATATCATCCGCGACCTAACACCCCTGGAGCACTTCGATCTGCGAGGTTTCTTTAGAAACACCCCCGAAAGAAACTGGATCTGTGTCGCAAAACGAGGCAAAGAAAATCGTTAAGCAGAGTGGACGACCAGAATCTGCGAAAATTAGAGGACAAAATCATGACGAAACGTGCATTCGTTGCCTGTTCGCCGGGCCGGAGGGCCCACTTCATGAAGGCCATAGTTGTGCCGGAATGAGGCAAACGTTTTGATGAAAACTAAATGAGATTATCACATCCCATCGACAAGCAGCTGGACAAAACTGCAGAGGACCAGCAAAAACGCAGGAATTTACTAGTAGTTCCACGATAGTTAATTTACTTCTGCATAGTGATCTTAGCTAGCCAAAACGTTTTTGCCACTAGTGACAGAATCAATCAGAATCACATAGACAGCAAATATCTACTAATAGAGGGTACTACTCACAAGGTTGCTGAAAACTCTTTGATGGTCACTGACGTTGAACAAATCACTCACTTACATATAAATCGGTCTCAGCGAGAGATCCAACCAATTCTGAGGTACCTATGAGTTCGTGTGCGTCGACAAGCAGTACAACAAAGTACTTTCTCCTCACGAGTAAAACGAAACATAAAACTTGTGTTCGGTAATATCTCAAAGGAAACTGTTCTGAGACAAATTCGCTATGAGATTGTTCCACGTCAGTTCGTTAACAGTGTTCATGTACCGTCGTAGAGAGTAACCAACCATCGGACACTGACTACTGATGGCAACGAGAGTGGATTTTTCCAAGTCTGCAGTCGACATGAAATATCCCCTGTCAGCAATGAGACAAGTGATTCACATGGACGTTGTTGGTTGTTGCGGGAGCTACTGAATACTTATGGGATGCATTTTTGACCTAAACAATGCTGAAAGGACATCCCAATGAATACCTTAAGCAATTGCAGTCGTGCACACGACCATAAACCACATGAAAGTGCAGTTCTACGGCAAAACAGTAAAAGCAGGAATTTTCTGTCTTTTTCTACAGAGTGCGCGTATAAATATGCCGGTGCCTATCCGGGTTACACTCCAATCAATCTAAATGGGACAGACACTGGTGCCGGTTTCGTTAAAAGTACAATGGTCAAAACGTGATCAACTGAACTAGAAGGTAGAAAAAAGCCGGCACCAGAACTAACACCGGACCAAGAAGTAGCTGTGAATGGTAGTTTTCACTAATACATTCAACGGATATTCTGTCTGCAGTTAGTAACATCAATGAAGATATCGCCGTCTAGCAAGCAGCTTAACAGGTGACGCGGAAAACGCTACCATTGTCCAGTTCAACATCGCGCTTTGAGTCGTTAAAACCGCATCTGTTTCTGCTATCCATATACAAGAAAGCGGCGCAAAAAACTTTGTAGCCATTAGGTTGAAAGTTTGTGCTTCCTTACCAAGAGAGTTCGCTTCCGGGAAAAGCTTGACTGACCAAACGCTATCTTGATGCACAACCTAGCACAGACGTTCTAGGACATCATATATGCACTTGTAATCGGTGCACTTGTGCTAAACTATGCGAAGCTACATAGGTCCGGATTAATCACGTGATAAGGGTTTTGAAATAACTTGTCAATATGTCGATAAATGCAATCAGAAGACCAGTGTGAATCGATATCATGGCCGCACAGAAAACACATGTGTAGCCGAGTGAATGTATTAGACTTTCGGTCAGCTTCACCCGTGAGATATGATGTCATCTGTACAATCACATTCATGGATTTGCGATCACTGGTGTAATAACCAAACATGTGCAACTGAGCGTTTACAATTGGGTAAAAAAAAGCACGTCCCCGGATATCTATCGGGTGTGCAGTCTCATTCTCCTAAAATGAATTTGGGAGAGATGGGATCGGAAAAAGACTGCTCCTGGAATCAATTCAGACCGGAGACCAAAAGTGTGTATATATACTTAATAAATAGACTGTTGAAATCAACCTCGTACATCCGTGCTCTGAACTTTGGCCCTATAATACCTGCTACCCAAACAGCTAGTCATTTGTGACAGTTGTTCCTGTGAGTTCACCTCATTGGTTACCGACAGGTGAGGCTAGTAAAAAGTAGTAACCGGAAGTTCAAACTGTCTTCAACAAATGACTTGCTGAATTTGTATCGATCGTCACGTGTCAGAGTAGCATAACCCTTTAGAAGTGCTAGCAGTTGGAGAAAGCTGAATCATCGAGGGTGACTTAAATGCAATGGGTCAGACCACATAAGACGCGCGAAGGGACAGCGCACCAAAGATGAAGTGATTTGTTCACATTTATCCGGAAAACGACTGCGCACCACAAAGTGAGTTTATGGGGACGCCTGCTGTAACCTTTTCGTACTAGAGACCTTCAATAAGCCCAGCGAATTCAGTCATTATAAAAAAGAGTCGGTCGGACGAAAAGCCGGAGTCCTGCGAGTCCCGCGCACAATCACATAGTCTGGTTAGGCAGAAGGACCACTGTACTGAATAATAACTCTCCTTTTTAAAGACGTCCTCTTTGGCACGAACATGTGTCGGTGCTCGTCAACTCGCAGTGCAGCTATTCCTTGGCTACAACCAATTCATCCGTTTTTCGCACCATCATAGAGAGGCAGTGCTATGTGATAGAAAGAATTCAAAAAAGGAAAGCCTGAAACTTTACGTCCACCATGTTAGCCTAACGAGTGGACAATGTGGGTCGGTACATACTGATGTAACGGCGTATACTACTGATGAAGCATGCGAGTAGTCTATGGTCCGGTGTCCAAGCTTCAACCCCCCCCCCGCATCTGCTGGAAGGTGAAGTCTGTTACGGAAATTATGGAACCGCTTTGCAGTGTTCGTTTTTTATTGTTTAATGGTCAATGAATGTCCAGGACAGTTCAAGAGGATGCCTGAGAATATTCAGTTTTTAAAAACTCTGTGCAGATGAGATGTGTCTGATAGCTTGTAACTGCCTAGTTCGTATTTGCGACCAATTAACTTCGCAGTGAGGGAATTTCCTCCTTGGTAGTCTGTAGTATACACCTCGAAACAAAGCGCAGGAAATACGAATGAGGCAGCTATGAGACGAAGTCGTTATCCACCACTTCGCTAGTTATTCTGAATGCAACTTCGTGAAGACAAGTAGTTTCCCCGTACCTCAATGCGCCATTGTACGGGCACAAAACTGGCTGATCGAAGACTGTAAAACATAAGAGGATAAAAAGAACGACCAGTTTAATCTGACATTCATACACATCAGCTAAACTGGTTGAATTACGATGGAACAACCTACGTATCGAGGTGAAGCCCTCATAGTTTTGGTCACGGCTGGTGATTTCCTTCGGGAAAGGAATGGTCAGAACTGCGACCATGTCACTCCTGAAGGTCATCCGTGGTGACTGAAAAATCAGGTAACGGAATAGGATATACAGAGCTATGTCCTTCCGTCAACAGTGAACTAACCCGGATGTCTCACACTGCGTTCAAGCTGGTTCATACTGAAGTTGGTGCAGCCATTCTCGCACATTGGTTAAATTTTCAAAACGTTGGCGAAATGACAAGAGCTAGAGAGAACTGGCTCATTCTTCGACAGGTCTGTAGATTCAATACTGAGTAGCAGTTAAGTGCAGAAACGTGCGTGTCACTCTTATCACAGTGAGGGGCGAACGTCGCCCGGTACGAATACTTCGAAGTAGGAAAATGCGGGCTAGAAAATCAAACACCCCGGGTTTGCACATGGAAGTCCGGATAGGACTGGGGACGAACACGTACCACGTGTGAGCAGGTTAAAGTGTTCTCGCTTGAAAGGTGTGACTGATTTGGCCAAAGCCTCGAACAACAGCAGTCCTGAGTGACCTTTCCACCAGTCAAGACTTTCCAGTTACATGGCGCCACGGACGTTCGACATTTGCTGGACAGCTCTAAGAAGCTGTAGACTCTGCAGACCTTGTATTCCTATCATATTCTCTTTTGAACGACCCTCCTTCTGTCCTGGAGTAATTATTATGTCTTGTTCAAATCAAAAGGGCAAAACTGGAGTTCCGCGCTTTGCTACCTCGGTTTGAAGAAATAGGAATAACTGCGCCAGGAGAAGGGAGGATTGATCAAATGAGATTTATGGGAACACGACATCATGCACCAATTGGTCGGAAAATGCGCGTCCATACCTAACGGTTAAATTTATTCTGGTCACATGCGAAGAGAAAACGGCGCATCGGCGCGCCTGGTAAAACTCGCTAGAGGAAGAGGTTTGTAAAAAAGGGAAACAGTCACACAAAAACCTACTTTGCAATCGGAATGACCACAAACAATGAGTTCGTTTGCTTTGCCCCGTATGCAAGCCAAGTCTAGTGTACCAAGCACAGTACAACTCGATTCTGAATGTGGTTCCCCACAGGGAACAAAGTTTCCCGCGTTTCTGATTGTAAACATTCGTCCTGGCTGAGAACACAGGAAATTGGTAGGAGAGACGCGGGGGTCCACACAAGATATGACCACAGCGCATACCTAGAGGTCCAATTAGGACAGAAAAAGACGGATACATTGGGGAGGGATTTCAACTGATTGATAAATTGTGTTCGTTGTCCATTTTGAGTGAATACAAGTGCGCGTTGTAGCAACAGTTCCATTCCGGATAAAATTAGTCACTAAGACGGTCAATAGCAGCCCAGCTGGCTGATCAAAATAGTGGAATCAATGCTTGACGGAGTTGAAGCTAAAATGTGAAATCGGAATGACGATACAACACAGTGATACAGTGAAACAGATAGCCGACAAATGACGAAGTGGTCGAACTGATTCAAGATTTTGTGGGATACCGGTACCGTTTAACCTGCGATAATTTAGCTGCCACAAATCTCGAAGGCATGAGACCTGAAATACTGCCAGACTGTCCAAGTGATTACTGGAGCAACCGAAAAAGCGGTATCGAGTTCGAAACACGAACCTTTCTAACTGTAGCTTCGCGCCTTAAATGCTGAGCCACCTAGAACCTCGTTTGTGACGAGGCTCCAGAAAATGTGATCGAACTCAGTGACGTGTTGGCATACGAAAAATCATTCAGTTGTGGGACGCTTTTGGTGCCTAACTGCCATGCCACCCGAAGGAAGCACGGGGGCTGGGATACTGCCAGGCTGCCCAAGCCTAGACAGAGGAAGTCTAGAGGCAGAGGTTGGATTCAAACCATGGACCTTCCGGTCAGTAAATTAGCACTCTAACCACTGAGCACAGCCTCGATAACGACTAATTAGGGATGTGGCTTCCTTATCCACTCAAGATTTCCAGGTAGTTTGCCAAACGCTACTAATGCAATAGCCACCCTGACAATGACATCGCCGACGGCGCAATCAACCCATCAGCTTGGATAATCCATGAGTTACAGGAGTGTATTTACTTACGATCCGTCTTGCCGCCAATATGTCGCATACTAATTTTGGGAGCACTGGCAACCGACAATGATTTGAACACCAAGCGCAAATTCATTCTCAGAGATTTGAATAACAAGTGTCGAGTATGACTGGGAAGTCACCCACGATGATTTCAGTAGGTTCTGGTGTGACAAAATTACCAGAGGGGGGGTTCTCCTCTTCCCACGTCAAATCAAGAACAATTCGACGTAACTGTAGGCAAAACTTCAGCACGCAGTATCACAACCGTAGATATAGGAGAAGAGAAATCACCATAACCACCATCATCATTTGAAGCAACACCAGATGAGAACACTGGCGCTTCACTGTCGTATGTCAATTTATTCCAATACAACCTTGTCTTAGAAAGTAGAAAAAATGGATGAGGGGGGGAACCTAACATCCAACCACAAACACTCGAGATAGCCCCACCACCAACACTCAATCAGACAATCTAGATGGAAGTAGGTAGCATGAACGCCACTGATACCGGTTAGGCACCATATCGTTCAGTGTCCCCAGTCAAGCACAAGGAGGGTCACGTGGATCCCCTCCTTGAAGGTGAACAGAACCCAGACGTTCCGTGACATCTTTCATCCTCTCCAGCCGTAACAAATTCTATCCACCTCTAGGTTTCCCCCACTCTACAGTAGGCGCAAAAAACAGCACCCATCTTGGCAGGCGGTAACTCGACATGCGTAACACATGGCCCAGTCACCTTACATTGCAGTTCCGGATACGTTTTTTGAGTGAAGTACCGCCTGATCCATAAAGGACTCTCGTGGTCACATCAATCCGAAGTTGTTGATCCCAACCGACTCCATCTATGGATGGTGTCCCGGCAATATAAAGGGAATCGTCTGTAATAACGGAATCCGGAGTGAAGTGATCAAAAAGGGGTGTGCGGGAACGAAGATAACTGGACTTTGAGCCTGAAGAACTCGCACGTACATGGTTCACTGCTACATGGAAGTAAGTCTTCACGTTCACATATTAAGATATAACAGACTCTGAACCAATAGCTTCAACTGTTGCTGCAGGCTGCTGATTGTCTACCCCTGTCTACGAAGATTGTCCCGCGAACTTCCTAGCTAAGGCGACTTTCGCACATTTCTCGCCTGGCCCCGGCGAGATCATGCTGCAGCTCTTCCTAGTTACTTTGGGTGCCAAACTGCATAAAGGGCAAATAGAAAAGATTCACCTTTCATTCGACAAGGTGGACCATTGATGCAGAAAAAAGCAACAGGAGTCGCAATACCAACCGTTTCTGCAATCCATTGACTCCTGCAGCCGTGCACAGTAGAGCGCCTACACACGAGACCTGGGAGCTTCGTTCCAAAAAGACTTCTTGGTGAATAATCTGATTGTCACTGATTTCACATGCTCCTAGTTTGGCACTCAGAAACCGACAATTGAGCGAATCGAATGTTTTATGGTAGTTACGGTAACATGCCTCTATCGTCTGACCATGTAAGGGAGGATGCGATTGTCACATCTGGCTGCTGTTCCCGCTGCAGTGCTTAGTGCCGGAAAAAGACACCGATAAGGAACACAACAGGTTCATTGCGAACAAGCGAGTGCGTGCGAGTGCAACACTTACAATAGACCTCACGCTGTTTGAATTGATTGAATGCTTGATTGGCCTGGATGCTTGCCGGCTTTCCTATTGAGATGTTGGTGAAGTTTTAGGGTCTCACCATCATCATCAGCAGCAGCAGCAGCATCAAAGACAGCAACATCAGTGTTAACAGTAAGGTACAACCATAAAGTTTTTGTTTAATTTCATATATATATATAAAGCCCTAGAGTGAAAAGAAGAGGAAAAGAGTAGGTGAAAGAGGGGACCTAGTGCTGGCTTATGTCAAGCATTCTGAGGTGCCTACAAAAAAAACGTTCAGCTGTAGCACCCTTCCGGTGCCTAGCTGCCATGCCACCCGAAGGAAGCATGAGGGCTGGGATACTGCCAGGTTGCCCAAGCCTAGACAGGGGAAGTAGAGACAGAGGCAGGGTTCGAACCACGGACCTTCTGGTCAGTACGCTCGCTCTAACCGCTGAGCTATCTCGCCCCTGAGGTGCCTACACCTCCAACCGGTCAATCAGACAAGCTGGAAAGAAACTGACAGCATGAACGCCACTGACATCGATTAGCCGCCATTTCTTGCTATGTCTCCAGCCAAGCACAGGCTGAGTCTCGGGGACCCCATCCTGGAAGGCCTACAACACCAAGAACACCAAAACTCTTCATGATCTCTTTCACGCCTTTCTGCCAAGCCATGCGCTGTCCACCTCGTGGTTTGCGCCAGTCTGAAGGAGGCACGGACCGAGCCATCGTAGTCGGCGGTGCTGGATGATTTCCCCAATTGAAGTACCCGCAGCACATCAAAACCCGTTTTCTAATCACCTCGTTACTAACACGCTGACGCCATCCAAAACCAGCCACGCTTCTGAGGCATCGGTGGTCGAAAACCTGGAGACGCCTCACATCATCTGTTCGTAGAGGCCATGTCTCCCACCCATATAACAACACAGCTCTTACTGTAGCCTGGTACACACGACCCTTAAGATCTAGAGAGATGCCCTTTTGATGCCACAAATGACGCAAATTAGCAAACGTGATTCAAGCCTTTGAGATTCTTGCACTGACTTCATCAGACACACTTCCGTCAGAGCTAATACAACTACCGAGGTGTGTAAAGTCTTCCAAAAGCTCCAGTGATTCTCCTTGACTTTTAAGGGATATGTCTAGAGACTGCACGTTCTGATGCATGACTTTGCACTTTGAAGGTGCAAGACGCATGTCAAAAGATGGTATGATGGTGGTCGGTCTATTCAACAGGGCTTGTGCTTCTCTTTGTCTTCAAAAATGAGGGCGATGTCATCTGCGTACTCCAGATCGACAAGGCTCTCACCAGCAACGATTTGAACACCGGGGTTTTGAAGACCTTCCAGCGTTCGCCTCATTATTTCATCAATGACGAAGTTGAACAAGAATGGAGAGAGTGGACATCCTTGTCTGACACCACTTTTGTAGGGAAGCTTTTGGAGAGCTCGCCATACACTCACCCCGCCAGAAGTATGTAAATATAGGGATCGGATTATGTTTACAAACTTCTGGGGCATACCCTGTTGAGCAAGTGTATTTAACAGCACTGACCGATCGACAGAACCAAACGCACCCTTGGAGTCGAGGAACACCAAGGTTGTGGGTCGTCTGTACATGTGGCGATGCGCTAATACCTGACGGTGTGAAGATATGGTCAACGCAGCCTCTCCCGGTCGGAATCCCGCTTGATTCTCACGAGTCAAGGTTTCGCGTGCCATCGTAAGACGACGAATAATCTTGTCACAACAGGAGTCAACCTAACACCTCTGTGGTTACTACATTCAATGCGAGTACCATTTTTGAAAATGAGCACTACTATCGATTCGCCCCAGTTGTCTGGGACGGTCTCTTTCTCCCAGATAGACCCAAATAGGATAGACGGTCACTGGCTGAGGAGCCCACCGCCATCCTTGAAAAGAGCAGGTGGAAGGTCGTTAGGACCAGCAGCACGATGACACTTGAGTAAGGAAATACACTCGGACACTTCTGAGGACCGAAGGCGGCTCCATATTTACGGTCCACCTTTCTGTTGAAGGCCAGGATTCTGGATTGGAGGTAGCAGGCGGCCAGCTGAATTTCTGTTCGCTCCAAACGTTCTGCTTTGCTGCATATCAGGTGGCCATCTTGGTCTCTGATTATTTCGCATACCTCAGTAGGTTCGGAGCGTTCTGGGTTGCTTTCAGGAATCTGACCTTCCTGATAGCGACCATCTGAGGTCTTATCTGGGTCTAGGTTCATCATCTCACTCCTACTGCAGCCGGTGTATTGAAGAACTCACGCATTCTACAGGGAGAATCAAAGACAGTCACTGCGTGTATGGGTTGGCAGTGGTCGGCTGGAGGAATGAGGCCTTCCTGATAGCGCAGCCGGGTTCGACGGTATCGGGGTACGTTCAGTCAGGTTCAACAGGTCGTACGCAATAATCTATTCTAGAATTTCCGAGTGACCGGGTCTCGTTGAGACCAGAGAAACCAAAGTGCCCAGATATTTTCGATTCTAAATTTTTCAAAAGTCCCGGCCGCTTTACCTTCATCCAAACGGCCTCCAAGTGTCTAGTGGCCAGCGGATATGTCTTTACCCCTTCACAGAAAGTGGGCACTAATCCTGACAACCTCCGCCGACGTAGATGTCACAAACACGTAACCAAGTGTTTGCAGTGCGACAACTGATCTAGCTGGTAAGGTCAGAATTGTACAGTCTGCTAAGTAGAGGGATACACTGAATCGCCAGAACCATCCAGTGGCTACCGGTATATGATCTGTATCACTAAGGCCATCCAGGGACACATAGCTCACATTTCCTTGGCCTAACACCTTCAGCCTCCTCCTGTGCCCCAATTCTCATAGCTGCCACCCGGACACAAGCTCCTAACCAAGCGCCTTCCAACCCACGTCCTTCTACCCAAATGGTGACCACCATCGAGCCTAGAAGGGTATCTGTCGCCAACTTTTCGGCTGGAATAGCTAGTCCCACCCAGTGGATCCCTCTGCTGGAAACTGTTTTTAGTGCCTCACCCACCCAATGGACCATGCTGCCGCTGCAACCAATCAATCTACACAGCGCGTGGTAGGGGCTGTTGCTTGTGTTCATGCTAGTTCAACCAGAGGAGTAGCCAGCTCTGACCTCAGCGGCCTCCTGCATTGCCCTATAAACCCCTCGACTAAGGATAAAACCTTCTCGCGACTTTTCTTCCTCCCCACTCAAAACTGAAGAGCACACCCACGAATCGATTCTTTAGGAGAGACTCCGCCGACCTCCGCCCACTGCTGGTCACCTTCCCTGCTCAGAGCACCAGGGTCCTGAGACTCTACCAATTCGCTGCTGGTCATCTCTCTGGTTTTACCATCCAACCCGACCTACACGTTCTCAACCGGAAACACCCAAAAGCCTATCAAAAACCCTGGAATATCCCTCTTCCCCACATTTTAGCCCCACAGAGTTATCCTCATAACCTCCAATAACAAGCAACTCTTTACGCACACCAACCATTTGCACACCTCACCTAACTAGATGCTAGTGCGACCGAGTGGTTATGCTCACCAACTTCTAGCCGCCAAGATACCCACAGAACACAAACCATCCCCCTTGAGACTAGCAAGCCGCCCTCCGAACCACACCTGGCTCAGCGCCTAACTCTTCCAACAGGATGGCCTCGTCCATTGTCCCCATCCTTCCCAACCACAAGCGAACAACAACAACACGAAATCCTCCAACGAATTCCCAAGTAACGTTGCATACCCCACGATCCATAAAAAACGTTACAGGTGCCCCCACCCGCCGTCTCCCCCTTGGTTGTAGAGGAAGCCCTCAAAATCACCCTACCGACCCGATACTTCCACACTAGTATCATTCCCCACACGACCGACGCCCTTGACTTCTCCAAACAACCAATACTCAACTTACAGCCTGTTTTCAACACTCTACCGACCCTAAAGCCGGCTACCTCAAGCCCAACTTTACTATCCACGTTCCGCATCCTTAGGTAGGTTTGATCAAGCCTACCATGTAGAACAGTCGCAATATGAGAGATGAGATGTGCTTGCGCCAACTGCGCTAGTGCCTCTAACCAATGCATCAATATCCCATATTCCCCACATTTTATGTCCCAATCCAAAAGGAGCCTCAAATCGGAAGTCAACGACACTTGGATACATCTGCGGGGATCCATAACCCATTGTTTTGAGTCCCCGTGGTCAGAGTAGTAGCGTATGAGTCTTTGCAGCCGATGCCCTGTTTCTGTCTGAAACCATCATCATTATCCTGCCTGCAATCCCCATGGTCGTCTAGAGTCTAATAGTACAGAGTCCGGGCTCTGTTTTCGATCCAATAATCTATGGATAAGATTTGCTTGCTTGTTTGTCCAGTTGGACAGTGCATAAAAGTGGATATGTAATGACTGCACGATTCGATGATCTGTGGTGGCACTTCCTGTTCGAGTTCGAGTTTGTAGGTGGCTGTAGGCCATCCAGTTGACAGAGTTCTAGTAGTTTCGCATGCCAAAATGACCTCCCCGATGGTATTACATATGAAGGTGCTGCCAAGATCAGAGATCCCATAAGAGTACAGTATGGTTAGTCTCACTTATAAAGATTATAAAAATGGCCAAGAGATGGAGGGAGTGTCGGTGTCATCTCGGTGAAGCGGACTCCTCTGGAAGTATGGGAGCCTGGGCGGAGTTGACGACTCACAGAACGTCTCATATGACCGATAGGCAGGTAGGTTCTCCTAGAATCATAACGAGCGTTTACTACCGGGTAATGAATGTAAGATATCGGACCAAGGTTATCTGCCGTCAGAAATGTTATCAGAGAGGATGTCCACGCAGCTAAACTACGAACGGGAAAGGTTACGTGTGCATTGGTGTAAATGTCTCAGATAATAGCTTCAAAGGGAGTGGATGACCTTCAGAGACCTATGATTCGAAACCAGGATAATGACATCTGAGAGTTGTTCGACAATTGATAAAGAGGGCTGTAGTACAGTTGCTCTGTGGGGGAAGAGGGGTCACGAAGTAAACATGTGGTTAAAGCACCTTTGCTGAATAGGTGCTTTGCGCAAGCCGTCTTAATATCGCAGTGGAGAGGAAATAGGGTCGCAAGGAGTTTGACGGAAAGGCATGAAAGCCGTCTTCCATTACAGATATGCGTTGGATTAGGATGGCTATTGCATCTGTCAGATTGATGACTGAGGTTTAGCTAGCGCCAAGCAGATGTAGGGGGTTTCTAAGACACTGGATCGGAAGGCGATTTTGTCTGGGCTGACGCTGAGCGTAGGGTGGTATGTGGGTGTGCAAGGACAAATCAGGATGTTGAGAACAGTGAACCAGGAATTTGGCAGGTTGGTTTACCGTATATATGTGAATGGATAAGGTTGGTACAGACCATGTACCGGTGGTCAAAATGGGTCCTGCAAAGCAGCTCATTGTTCAGCGGAAAAGTGGATACAATTCTCGTGACACGCTAGAATATCTTTACAGTGTCCTATATGACATTCATATCCACCATGCAAATTAGTATCAGAATTTTCGGATATCTTCCGGGTTGAAAACGATGTTATCTAGACGAATAATTTGGTCAGCCAAAAATAGCTAAAGCTATGGTCTAGGAACACCCAAAAATGGCAAAACTTATAAAACAGAATGTCCGGGTTCAGAATAGGTAGCTACGATCAAACAAACTGATAAAAATTGCTTTATCTAGATGAGACCCTACAGTCCAAGAGAGAATCCAAGACGAGGAAGAAAGCTGGCAATATCCAATTTTTTACGCATCCACTGTAAGCTACTAACTCATACGCAGTTAAACACGCGGGCAAAACATTTCGACGTCTTTATCCCCGAAAGATTGGACGCACTCTGAAATCGCAGTAGTTGACGTCGCTGATGCAGTGCTCTGATCACGAGCCAAAGCGAAACCCACAATAACCGACCATGAGACATCTTCTTGATACTGGCTATCGCAGTGGCCCCTGAAGTTGCCTGAAAATCCTGCGGCAAAACCCTAACCATCTTTTGTTACCGATTTATGATGCCCCATTAATTGGGACTAATCAACCAACACTTAGTGCACATATATGTGCGGTTGACTCAGATCTTCGGGTCATCATGAAACGGATCATCAGACCGATTTTACACAGCCAATAAGTGTTCGTCTCGCAATTTCCTTCTGTTTTACTGCGTAATCTGTCATGAATTAAGTAGCAAAAACGAAACCTGGGTCAAAATTCGCATCGCGTGCCACTGTCTGGACTAACATTGAATAAGGTGAGGAGAAACGAGTGAATAACCCATGAGAAACATAAACCAGGGCCCACGTATTGGCGAAATTGGGAGGCGTCGCACAGCTATGCAAAGATTTTCAACCGCACGTCAAGGTCACTCGACTGTTTCTATAGCAAACAAAGCAAATATGTTCTGATCCTGTTTCTGATACACCAGATCGAGGCTTTCGACCTAGCTTCCCAGGCCGGGTTAGCCCTTGTTCTTCAGCGGCTTCCTCTCACCTGAAAAGCACAAGTGGAAAATGGTGCAGCACCGCTCTTCAATTTCTCAGCGCTGGGAAGTAATCTTCCCAGGGCGATGACTTGTATGAACAGAGTTCAAACGTGCTTTGAACTTGGTTCTAAATGCAGCGTGAACTACCATCAGAGAAAGGCCTTTCCGCGGACCGACGATCTGATAGAAGCGACCGATAAAGGCGTGTGGTCTGAACTTGGAAATGTCACCATATCCTCGCTGTATATTATCTGGGTCAATTGTGTAAAAGACAACTTTCAGCCAAACCTTGTTCAGGCAAGGCATAGGTAGATCTTAGTTTCCCTCAAAGGTGACGACACTGTAATGAAAACAGTGAAAGCTTTTCCCAATCAACGGATTTAGAGCCAGCGACCATATTTAAAGCAACCCGCTGGACTCGTTCGCTGAGGGTTTGGTCCTTCTTTTGTTCTGAGCAGACAAGTTGGTTACCGTATTCAAGAAGCGATTTGGGCTGGGACCCATAAGGCCTCTGGAAGTCCGTGCATTTGATACAGTGGAAGGTGTGCTGAATCCCCTGTAAGATAATGGATGCTCCTGCAGAGAGGACACAGATGCAACTTATGAATTGGGTTTAATAACTGGTACGAGCATTTCCTACCCTTCTCTGGGGGTCCGTTGCATACTTTTGGCAACGCCTTTCTATCCCCGCAATGAATGCACCCTTTTGTCCGACAGTGATTTCCAAACACGTTTATGCTGCTCTAGTTCTGCTGTGGAGACTTTACATCCTGCTCCTCATTCAGAGGGTAACTCTTGCTAGCGGGTCACACAAGTGGGCTGAACCCTCATACTTGCCAAACTCTAGTGATATCATCTCATTCCATCCTCTTCCCAAGCTTCAGCCTTTGGCAGTGGCTGCTGCAAGCGTCCTGCATGGCCCTTCTTCATTCTGCCTGGTTCTCACTTCACGTCCACACGAACATCCAAATGAAATGATATTACCTGTGATTCTACATCGGCTTGACTCCACCTATCTCAATCCCCTAGTCTAACACAAATCCAGCTGTTACAGGAATACGCAGGAATCTTTGAGACGAAACTTGCTATTTGTCCCACTGTTGCTTTCTCCTACCTTCAACTCCACTTGAGCTTTCCGTGACTTTAACGATCAAATCAACCGTCCCAGTAATTTATAGTCAGCAAGGGTTATTAGTTTTAGTTGAAATCAACCGTTTTCATCAGTGAAGTAGCCGCACCTCATGCCCCATTGTTCTGGTTTTTGTCTTGCACAGGTTACGGTTACTTACCACGTGATAAGCATGCCTCCGCGGTTTTGCATTTTTCTACACCGTGCTGTTGCCCTCACGTTCTGATTGGAGCGGTCCGATTGTCTTAAGCTGTATAGTCCATAAAATTTGGGAAATAAACCCGTTATAATTATTCTAGATAGGGCACCACGTTTACATAAGCGATTAATGCGGCCGACAATGGTGGTTCTGGACCATTTTAATGCTACTGGCAGCAAACTTGAGTCCGTATGTTTCCTCTACCTGTAATGTACTCTTAAGCCTTCAAATTTGAGCTGATGCCTTACGGTGCAGCGGTTACGTTTGCCTAGTGGCTGCGTCTTAAGCTTCTCCTTGTTTCTTGTCATCACATGCTTGATTTGACCTTCGCTATTCTTTGTCCTTATCAACGTAGTTCTTCAACGAAGGATGACGGTACTCTTATAATGACATTACCTAATGCTCTGTGAATAGACCAATATTACCCTTTTTTGGAGTGTCGCAGTTCCTGAGATATTCGGCTTATCTAGTTCCGGCTGAGGTCCTCGCCCTGGTGGGATATTCTTCGTCTTCCCTGATGAGTGAGTTTGGTCACTTATAGAGGCGAGTGGCGTAAATTGCACATATAGTAACCACCGGAAATAGCTATCCAAAACTGACCACATACGTGATAACTCGGAATCATGACGTGAGCGACCTAGCAATGCACGAGAAACTCCATGAATGAAAGATGGCATAGCGAACGTAAAACCTGGAATCGTGCCTAGCTTTAAACCATCGAAAGAAACCCCAAGTTTCACCGATCGTGACCCAAAAATATGTCGTTTCTTTTTCAATCAATTGGAAAAAGTTTGGAACCGATTGAGAAGTCATCGTTTCAGAAGAGCTTGGTAAACAATCGGTAGTTTTTATTTGGGCAACGTTTCGCTTTTGACACAAAAGCTTCATCAGGCCAAGTGAACAGGTCACCAAGTTGGCCAGGTTATAAGGCAGACGGAGCACCAATCAGGAAGTCCTCTTCAGATTATCACAATCGGTCAGTGATGAGTGTCAATTAATGGCTCTTGTCGGCTACTGTGTTTGCCGAAATCTTGAATTGATGGGTTGGAGGAGTTTCAGCTTAGTTCCGATCAGTTCTTGTTCCTTAATCTTCCACTTCAGGGTGCTTCAGTTGATTATTCACCTCCGTCGCAACTGGTAGATTTTCCTGCTCTTCGTGGGCTTGTGATTGCTGCGACAATTTAGTTGGGTGGGGATGAGGTCAAGTGGAATTCGGATGATGACTACTTCTCCTCCTGATGACCGCACACCTACACGTGTCAGCTCGACTGACCCAAGACCGTTCTCCACATTCTTGCCGGTTCTACGCCTTCTATTCTATTACCACTAGGATGCTTGGCGATTTCTACCGCCTCAGCCATCAGTCTCTGTGATGTGGACCGTAGTCCTCTCCTCAAAACCTCAACATTTTCTAAATCTATTTTGTGCCCCGTATCCAGTGCATGTTCTGAAATTTTCGAGTCTTTTAATAGCGCTCGATATTCATCTGCGTTTCTTGGCGGCTTGTTTATTTTCCTCTTATGCTCTCCGATTCTGGTGTGAAGTTCCCTGGCCGTCTGTCCTATATTGACCTTAATACAGTCGCTACACTTGATTTTGTAGACACAGTCCTAGTTCTGTTTGCCGGGAGGCGATCCTTCAATTGCACCAGTGCAGAGCGCAGAGTGTTTCCCTCTGGAAACCTACTCTTAAGTTGGCCGTGTTTAGAATCCTTCGAATGGTCTCCGATGTCCCTGGTTTATATGGAATAACAGCTGTCACGAGCCATTCTCGTTTGGGTTTCTCCACCGGTACCAGCACCCTTCGCAATTGACGCCTAATCAAGCTAGCTGGATATCCACTACCCCGACGTTTGTTCATTACTTCAATTTGGGCCGCTGTCCGATCAACTTCCTCTGTGCACAGAGCCCTTACACGCCTAAACATTGATGGGGCAATACTAGCGAATACCGACTTTGGATGGGCAAACGAGTAGTTCAAAACTGCCCCAGTGTCAGTTGGTTTCTCGTATACTGTAGTCTTTAGTTTTCCCCCGACCTTGTGTGTCATGCAGTCTAAAAATGCCAGTGTACCCGAGGTTGACTCTATCTCCATGCTAAATTTGATGTGTGGACTCAGTTCATTCAGATAGTTGTAAGACTCATTAACCGTGTCTCGTTTCATTACGACAAAAGTATCATCTGCATAACGCCAGAATATCTTGGGTGGGTATGGGAATCCGCCCAGGGCATTCTGTTCAAATTCTATCATAAATATGTTTGCCAAAACCGGGGATATTGGAGATTCCATTGCCAAACCTTGTTCTTGAGTGTAAACCACGGTGTCGAAAAAAGTGGGTGAGATTCAGGCATGCTTTTATGCCTTCCACTATTTCATCCACCGTAAGCTGTGTCCGTTCTGAAAGGGAGGTGTCTGCTAGCAGCAGTCGCCTGGCTATTTCTAGAGAGTCCTTTTGGCACATTTGTATATAACGAATTAACATCGAAACTTACAAGCATGTCATCTGGTTCAACGGTGACCCCGCTACTTTGTTGGCAAAGTCATACGAATTCTTAATGTAAGTACTAGATTCCCCGGTGAGGGTTTTAAAATACCGGCCAAGAATCTGGCCAGCTCGTGCGGTGGGGAACCTACCGTGGTGTCGGTGTGCAGTCATCAGGAGGAGAAGTAGTCATCATCCGAATTCCACTTGACCTCATCCCCACCCAACTAAATTGTCGCAGCAATCACAAGCCCACGAAGAGCAGGAAAAATCTACCAGTTGCGACGGAGGTGAATAATCAACTGAAGCACCCTGAAGTGGAAGATTAAGGAACAAGAACTGATCGGAATTAATTTTAAACTCCTCCAACCCATCAATTCAAGATTTCGGCAAACACAATAGCCGACAAGAGCCATTAATTGACACTCATCACTGACCGATTGTGATAATCTGAAGAGGACTTCCTGATTGGTGCCCCATCTGCCTTATAACCTGGCCAACTTGGTGACCTGTTTACTTGGCCTGATGAAGCTTTTGTGTCAAAAGCGAAACGTTGCCCAAATAAAAACTACCGATTGTTTACCAAGCTCTTCTGCAACTATGTCGTTTCTTCTTCCCGCGTCCTTCCTCTATGGCAATTTCCCACCGAACTACTTCCTAGGTAAATGTATAATTCTTTGCGCGCGTATATTAACAGGAACTGTGGCTGGGATCATTCAGGCTGAATATTTCTGCAACCATCTCTTAGTCATCAGTGAATAAGGAGAAATCAGTGCTATGAATTGCACATATGGAGTTATATATAGTGGGGGTATGATCACGGATGAATGGGGAAAAATATAAACTATTGCAATTTTTTAACAGGAAATTTAGGGCTTTGATTGGTTGTTGACACAACAACCAACCCATCGCTACGCACCATTACGTGCCCTAACAACGCACTGATGATATCACCCCGACTTGTGATGAAACGCCTGCAATCAAATTGCCCAACTCGGCGAACGAACCAACGACCATCTACGCTCACCGAACTATCCCCATTTTCCCATGCAGAGAACAACTGTTATTTGGCAGCTGTATGAGGGAGCGGATGAGTGTGTCAGCTCAATGCTAAAATTTCTCTTGTTAAGGATTGGATTCTCCTAATGTATGGGAACCAAGGGAGCCTATAATGGCCAGGATGACGTGGGAAGCTGGTGAGTGATTGTTAAGAGTTTGGCCCTGTTATGAGGTTTGACGAAAACAATTTGCAAGATGAGAGGATTTCATCGCCCACTGACATCGCATTAGGATGGAGAGATATACTAGGTTATCGGCAGTCTCAAAAAGTTGTTCTGATGCACTTACGAATAGCTCGATTGAAGACGGGATAACAAAAGTATGAAGACCCTTGTTCCAAAACGACATCGAACGGTACTTCGGAAGGTAAGCTTAACCAATTTAGAGGATCATCAGTAGATCAGCTATCAGCCACCTTATCTCGGAGCCTGGGGATGTGTGTCAGGCATTTAAGCTCGTTTGCGCAAATAAGGCAATCCAGTGGAGAGGTTACTGATAAATTGGTTCAGGTGGCAGAATAAATGTAATAAGGAAGGGACTCAAGCGTGAGGAACAAACGCGGAATAAGTTCTGTTGCTCTCCGTGTAAAATCAGGGTACAGGCCAGCTTCAGAGGAACTGGTTGCATGTGAAACGGGATTAGCATTATTTCATGGTGTGCAACGTTGAAGAAATGCACCAGTAGACACTCAGTCAAGGGTTAGCCTGTGCTTGAACCTCTGCAGCTTTTTGACTCCGTTGTGACTCTTGTGGAGTATGAGAGCCAGCATTTATTGTCGGCTAAGCGGTAGGCCCTGGTCTTGTTTATTCTGGTCCCAAGTTACGGACCAAAAGGCGCATGACTCTTGTATTTGTTTCAGAAACCTTTTGAGTCAGTTGAATCCTTAATGGTGATGGTGAATAATGTGGGAATTGCCTGGCATGGTTTCTGGTTGAAAGGTTTCTGGCCCCCATTACGAACTCCTCAGAGCTCTTCCGGAATTATCTTTGAGCTCACCGATCTTACCTCCAGCCCACAAACCAACTGTTCTTCCGCCACCGACACCGCGACCGCCACCGGACCGCCACCGCCACCAGCCCGTTTTCTGCTCCCGTCTTGCGCAGGCGCACAACGGGGCACTCCTTTGGCGACCCAGACTGGTAACTGCCAAACAGATGCTACCACCCGAATTCGCGATGTGTTCCAGGCTGTTGAATAAGACAGATCAACCTCTCACAACCAAACCGGTGGTGAAGCCAACCACATCGCTCGGGTTACTACGCTGGATGATGCTTCTACGCTGTCGCTCCGATTGTATTGGGCACCCAAACGTTGTGTTCCTCACGGCCAGTGTAGAAGCCGGACATAAAAACCTCATTATTGTCTACATTTCATTTGACTCCAAAACTTCAAGCAACTTGATTTAGTCAACAACATCCATACGACCTCACAAATCGAGGTCACTTAAGCGACCTGGAATTGTGAGGTTAAGGCGGCCGCAGATCGTCTTCTAGTTGCCACCATCTTCTCGAAGGTGCAAAATCTCACCTTCACATCTCGCCATATCCTCAAAGAGCCAACGATAGAATCTCGATATGTGGACTGTCCATTTTCCATTGGGAGCAGAAAGGAATCCACAATAACCAAAGCCCCCGCAGTTTCACTGGTGCCATTCTTCCCACTCTCACCCGCGATTTCAGACGTCAGCAGCTTCTTCCACCCCCTTTAGCGATGTTGAACGGCGCAGTCAAATCTCAGCCATGGAGGCACGTTCCAAACCACGTTTCCGCAGACTCACTGGAACCCAGCCAACTGCGACCTTACCGAGCAAAAGAGAACGAAGAAATTGCAAGGTGAAGTGAACATTGGCATGGATTCTGGTGCTTGTATTCATCGAAAAACTTTCAGAAGTCATGACCTCAGAATTTGAAACCTACCCACTGATTCAATTCCGTCAAAGTTCTGTTGCGTTTTGCCAGGAGGATGCTATCCAACCGATGACCCAGGAAACCCACAGATCCGTGCAACCATCATTATGGATCATCCTTGTTCTTGACACAGCCTTTATCTGGAAGGTATGCTCACAAGGCAGAGAAAAATCCTGTCTCAATGCCAAAAACGGGTTCTCGAAGCAATAAAAACAGACAAGATCATCCACCCTGGGCGTCGAAATAACAGACGGGCACTCGGACTCTAGTGTAGCCTACGCTGGCAACTTTAGGCTACCAGTGGCATACATTCTCAGGTCCGCAGCCCACCGAATGCATCACATCTCTACATAGAAATTGGCCATGTGCCTTTCGACCCTTCCTCTCTCTCGACCATCCCACAGTTTACCTTTGTCTTCGCCACCCTCGTGTCCCATTTCGACATCCCCAATTTTCCTCCATTCCACTCATCCCCATGTTATTCAAACGAAGCCATGTCTTCCATGTGGTTTAACCTAACCCTCCCCGCCGTTTAACACATAATTACAACATACCAGCATTGAGATAATTTAGAACAACAAAAGCCGAAACAGTAATAAAATGCCTCTTCGCAAACTGCGCGAGGGCAGCGAGCATCGTCCCGTATTTTTTCCAATGATGTTGTTGTCAGGACTTCTTAGACGCCCGCCTCGAGAAATCCCAGAGGGATGACTGTTGCAAAGTGCTGATGAAGCAAACGTTCAAACCAGTTTGAAATATCTGCGGTCGATCTTTCCGGTTTTCATTGGCAGGAATTTTGGGAATATATAGATTAAATACAGTCCGCTGAGCTTCCAGCATTTAATTGGGACCTCGCTCCAATTTTTCTCCCCATCCTACTGGAAGCATATGCAGAGGTTCTAGGCAATGCTTCGCTAGTTCAAACAAAGATTGAATGCTACCTGTGAAGCATCTATCCCGTTGCGACTTGTTAGGGATATTGATGTCTTTAGCCCTGTAATTTTCTTGACATTCTCGTGACCAAGCAAGTCGATAACACAACTGCTTGTTTCGAAGCCTGATGTATTGCTTAAGAGCGTGAGCGCCATGCTTGTCGCCCGTGTTCGATTGGCGGTTGAATAAACGCAGATTCAGCTTTCAAAAAGTACTGGATGCCAAAGTTGGATGATCCTTCTGGGCGCCCGGAGAAGTGCCAAGCTTTTTGTTAGTCTGCGTTTCGTAAGTATGAACTGTGAGACCAGCTCTTGTGTAAAATGTTTGCTTGTTAGTCTGCGTTTCGTAAGTATGAAATGTGAGACCAGCTCTTGTGTAAAATGTTTGTGAGGGACACCGCTGGCGTTCCGTGTCATACGGCTGGTCTCACCGCTGGACCCTTCCCTTCCGCACTTCTTTCGCTCGAATAATGTGCTCCATCCATTTGCGTACTAGCCTGAAGCAATAAATCTATTCTTGATTTTCTGTAAAACCAACCTGGAAAATTTATCAGCATCTCTCTCGAGGTCAGTTTGCCCTGTTTCCCATACCGACAGCTATTCAGCCTGAAACAGAGAGCAGTACCGAACAGCTTTATAGCAGGGGGCTCAAGTCTCTGACTTTCAGTTTATGTGCACACATACTGAGCCAACCATACCGACAGCACAATCCTTGAGGTCAGTGTTTAAACTCTTCATTTGTGCCTACATCGTACCGACAAACAATGCAAAATTTTGATATTGTAAATTTAATCCATAATTTAGGATGATTTGGAATCAAGTTCCAGCTAGTTTCCCTAGCGCTACTGAAAGTGTACACAGGGATCTTAATCAAAATATCTTGCATATATATATTATTATGATATCCATGTCGTAAAAATGTTGATATTAGTGATCAGAAAAGCGATGGAGTGTTGATTTACCTAACTCGAACGTCTCCTCGTTCGCAAAATGCCTGATTTCGTCGAGTAGAACCTTTTCATTGCCGGCCGGCCCACGAAGCCCAATGGTCTGTATAACAAATCTTTGCAGTGTAGTTGTGTTGCTTAGTGTTTACACTTTTTTTCCACTGCCAGTAATTTTTCCTTGTAAGCTTCATAGCAGTAATTGTCGAACATACGTACATTGTCACTGTATCTTGCGGAAGTCCATGCAATATAAACCCTATGTGAATGCATACACTCACTGGTTGCGCAGAACATAGCCGTCACAGAGGACTCCAATCTGTCCGCACACTGGCTGGTCAATATGAGGCAGACACGGATAGCTACCCTCACAAACGACCTTTTTCCAGGTCCGTGAGCTAACTGGACAACGAATAAAGGTTGCACCCAGTAACGGCATTAACAGCGCGGGAACCGTTGGGTGTCAAGCTTGGGTGCATGACGAAATACATACCTGGCAGCATTGAAGACCGCTTTTCAGGATATAAGGGCTCATACAAACTGGATTGATCGGAATGTAAAGCTACTTCATGTCGTTGAAGGCATGCCTTCATATGCAGGTTGACGGAAATTTGATAGAGCTAACAGTAATTTAGCTACCAGGGATGTTGATGAACGTTGGGTCCCATCGCATCCATGGATACTATACAGTATGCTGATGTGTAGGACCCAGTAAACACATGGCCACCGGTGGCCAACGGTAGATATCGGTGGCCAAAGGTGGCTAAATTTTGCAACGTTATTACCGTTGACAGCCATCATGCATACAATCCGAATATAGTAATTTTTGCATAAATGCTTTCTAAAATTAAGGGAAACAGAACGAATGGGGTATTGGATTCCTAGGTAAAAAGTCATTTTTGAAACCGTTTTGTTTTAATTCACGGGCGATTCACGGTCGCTTATTGCGCTAAGCCCGGTTCTCGCTAGCTGAGTCATTTTCCGTTTGTCCGTTGCTATGTTTCGTCCAATTTTTGGACGGTCTTCAAACGTCAAACGATCGTGGATCAACGGTGAAAGATGCACCCAAAGGAATCTGTGCATACGCCAGTATCTGTTTGCAAGTCAGGGACAGCCTTTCGAGCTAGCGAATGAAGAAGAAAAATCGTTAATAAAGACGAGAAATGGCCTATTTGTCTTAACTTTTACGGCGCTAAATCTTAAGGACATTAACTTTGGAGTGGACAGGGGCGACCCAGTGGTATAAGGTTCATAGAAAATGTATTTACGTGAGACTAACTACAGTTCTATGGAAGTAGAACAATTAGCACGAGCTCTCGAAAGCCATCATGCACGAAGTCCAGAAAAACTACACCTATTTATGCTCCATGGCCTACGCTCCAATTGAATACCTCCGGCAACTATGTACAACAGGACATTAAAAACAAGAGATACTTCCAAAGCCATGGGTACTGGAATGAGCAAACCAATTCCAAAAGGCTGTAAGCTATAAGCTCATGTGTCCGACGTCTGTCGTTTTCAAAACTCAGGAAGGAGAGTGCTAAAACGGCAATGAACGCGCTTCTGTGCACAAATTACTCGCCTAATTTGGTGAAACATGGGTTTATAAAAGAGTAGTTCTGTGTTACAACCCTGCGTCGGCTATCGCAGCTCAAAGCAAGGTAGCGTGACAGGATAGTACACGGTGCTTAGTGACCGAAGAAAGGCCCCTGACCAAGCAACTCAAACCATATTTTTGCAATTGCTTTGACTATCCGGGATATGTGGACAGATTTAAAAGCGGATAGAGTTTTCTGTTTGACAGTTGAGGTAGAAAGTGCAGGTCAGCGCTGTCTCTTATTAAGTGAAGTGGACCATTAGTGGGGTAGGAAACCGGACTGTTCTCAGACCCAGTCTATGTACAGTGTACTTCAACCCATTGTCACTGTTGTTAGGGACAATTTAAAGTTATTAATAAAAATAAAGTTCACTGAGGACGAGCTAAAACTACACGCCAGTCTCAGCGGACCGGCTAACTAATGATGAAGACTTGAAATATCCACGAAATATGATGGAGTCATGCTTACGACTCTGAGCCGACTCCACGATGTACTTCTGTCGAAACTCGTAATTTTGTGGTGCTAAATGCCATGAACTTTGCTTGCTTGAGATAAGCATATAAAACCGTTGTGATTAGATAGACATTCGAAGACATTTACTCCACAAAAAGGTTAAATTTCTTCACGGTCTACACTCCGGTTACAGCTTCTTTTTCGTCGTTGAATAATTAGGCTTGGCCCCTTTCAAAACTTGGAATGCGAATCTGACTGTTACCAGCTTTTCACCTTCCCGCCGTTCCAAGACGTCTGCTGTAGCAACGTCCGACACATCAACTGTATAATATAATTGTATAAAATTCATAAGGAACATCGTTTATCGGTTACTGGTCAGATGGATGTTGATCTGCTCGGCAACTGAACTGCAAACGTTTTGTCACCATACCAGCAGACATCATCAGTGCGCACCCAACTGTGCATTTGTTGACGCCAGTGTGTCCCATTCTTTAAGCTTCGCCTGCTACCCGTTCTTTTGTAACACGATAAATGGAGTTTCCTTTCGATTCTTTCGTCTTGTGATGTGTGTCTACTCTTTTGAATTGGTTCATTTTGTGATTCATTTGGTGGTTGATATGATCGCTGAACGTTTGTTCTGTGTGTTTTCTCTTGCAATATATACAACGTTTACTAAGGGCTGGAGATAGCTCAGTGATTGAGGCGCTAGCCTATGGGCCGGAAAGTCTGTGGTTGAAACCCGACCCCGGGATTTCAACTGTCTAGGCCTATGTAACCTAGCAGTATCTTATTCCCTGCTGCCTTTGAGTGACATGACAGCCAGGCACTGAAAGGCTGTTGCGGCCGAACGATTATAAATTTTTCATTATATATCCCACTAGATTTGTGCATTGATGTCAATTACTCAAACAGTGTCCAGGAAATCTCAGAAGCACCCTTGAGAATGTTGAGTTTCACAAACTCTGTGAAAATGATGCTATCCTTTCGTGTCCGGTTGTTTTTAACCACCCTGGTCGTGTTTCAGAGGTAATAGCTCCTCACTTGAGAGCGTTTTTATCATCGGTAGCAAAACCTCCGCGGTAAACTAAACTAAGCAGAAATGGGGAGTAGTGATCCACAAGTTGTACTTCTGTCGTTTACACAAAAATCGCCTCACCAGTCTGTCGGTCAGCATCTGTCACACGTCATCGTTTTATAGCTTGTCCAAGTCAGGCTATATACTTTTTTATCCGATATTCTGGAAGCCACTTCTGTCAGACCTCTACCAAACGCATTTTACGAAAGCCATCTCTTACCCATGCATTCAAGTAGGTAGGCCTGCAAGAGCTAAAACTGCTTGCTATCTTTCCAAAGCTCACAATCTCCCCATATTCCCATTTTCAAAGTACTGTCCACCATATGCAAGAACGTGAGCAGGGTGAGGTGGGTGATCTGGTTCGCTACAGCTTTTTCATATCATACTGACAGATGAAGCGTTTTTTTTTCAATTCTGCCTTGCAGTGAGCCAAGAACCGAGTCCAACACTCGAGGGCTTGCCTTCATTCAGTGTGGCACAGACAAGTCCCCAGCTCTAGCCACATTTGCCTCTGCGTAGGCGATTCTGCCGTTAAAGGAGCAACATTATTTTGCTTGAATTGAATGTGACAGATGGTAGTTGAGGCCCTGATGTAGGTCGGTAGCCAGTCCTGATGCATGTACGAGATGGATCGCGATCAGATGGCCTCGTAATCGCACAATCTTCCGATTTAACCAACGGCACAGATGGTCTAGGGAATTCACACCACTGGACTTAAGTTTGTTCCTATTAGAGCTCGTCATTAGTGTATAATCCTGGTCTCGGGGGGAGGGGGGTATGAGCCTCTGATATTTTGCATGCTCAGTGTCTGTCACCGTTAATCCACCAGCGTTCGCTGAAATACCCGAATTATTGCGTCTGGATAGACAAACAGGTTCAAGCTTGAGTGATGTGACTGGTGTGTCCAACGATCCGGTGATAACCCAGTAACTAACTGTCTTTCGATCGCCTGGAAAGCTTGTCAGGACGTTGCAGTCTGACAGCTCTAAGGAAGCTACTGGTTAATTTTGACGGGTTCCAGGTGATTTAAGGAGCTGTAGAATTTGTCGCATCAAGTGGCAACTCAGGCGCGTCTAGCATGCGCTGGTGAATTCAGAGTAACACGCTCACTCAAAAGTCTGCGGTTGAAATCCCTGCACAGCCAAGGATACGCACTGGTAAGTAGCTCCCACAGAGAACGAAACTCTGGTTTAATGCATCCCTTCTTTGATATGGACCCAGTAGAATAACTGCATTAGGACAGGAGCGGGACCCTCAACGGAGAGTGATGTGGATGCACATTCTAAAGCTCCTGCAACAGCCTAAAACTATTCATCTGATTTACCGCTACATAACAAAATTCAATGGGGGCAGAAAATTCTGGGAACTTTGCCAAAAAGTTGTTTACAACCGCCGGTACCAGTGAGTTTCTCTCGCACACTAGTACTCACATCACTTTTGCATCCGTGCCGTTTGTCGTTCTCTAGAGTTCCAACCGTTCCCGACGCAGTTAGTTCCGTTCTGGCTGTGTACACCAGATATCTATCAATTTACTTGCAGTATTTTCAATGGTAACCCTCGTTAAACAACCCTCACCAGCTCACCTTAGTAATGGACAGTTTTCAGATAAATGACTAGATCAGAAACTGAGGGAGGTTGCCATCAACTAACATGGTCCTCGCATCTAACAACTTGAGCGGCCGATCTGGAAAAGTTAACGTAGATCACCTAATGAGTGTGCATCTGGGCGATTATCCCAACGGAGGATGATACAGACCTCACAATATTGCATATGGTCTCAATCAGCAGTGCATCTATTTCCAAGCTTTTGCCGGTCTGCTCTAGCTAATCTCACCTAGAAGTCCAGTCAGTTCAGATTTTGACTCTCTTATTCTCTCCGTTTGTCCAGGATGGATAAAGTCAGAAATTTTTGTTTCGACGGCCCGGATTCGATCCCCACATAAGTACCTTCAAGTTGGCTGCCAACCTCTGCCCCGTTGATGTGAATACTTTCAGAAATAAAAATGTAATGAGAAATCGTCACATTTTGGAGGCCTTTCATTACATTCTGTTTCCTAGTTATGGTTATCTAGGCCAGTTGCCACAACAGACAAGCTAAAGCGGGCAATGATGGCGATAAAGTACCAATATTATCCACAGCTTCAAGTAACATTTCTCTCACCCTTTCTTTTGTCAGTTTCCGGAAATATCAACTCTTTCACCTGAGTTTGCTACACAAATTGGCTTCCCGGCTGTCTGTCACAGTTTCGTTCAACTTTGATGTTTTGTGCTCACTTTACGGGAGTAGCGAATCCACCCTTGTGAAGTGAACCGGGTTACCAGACAGCATGTTCGCCTATTTGAGCAAAAAGGTATCGCAAACACTAGCTTGTAACAAACACCTCTTTGCCAGATCTCAATCCCTAATGAGAAAAAGTTGAAGTCGATTTCCTGGAGCAAAGACCACGGATATATTGCTTGCGGTGGAGAAGATGGTCTACTCAAAGTTTTGAAACTTGAGGTACAGGGTGAGTCCAAGTCCAAAGGACTCGCAGCTCAGACCAATTTGGTGATGAACCAAACACTTGAGGGTCACACAGGTTAGAATGTAATCCTCTTATCGCAACTCACATAACAGGATATGTTCAAGTCATCACATGGAATGAGAAATTCAAAAAGATTACCACCTCGGATCAGCAAGGACTCATTATTGTTTGGATGCTATACAAAGGCGCTTGGTATGAAGAGATGATCAATAATCGGAACAAATCGGTTGTCAGTAGCATGAAGGTATAAATACCGCAGATTTTTAATCTTTCCGAATAGTGGGACACAGACGGACACCGAATATGCATTGTTTACGAAGACGGTGCTGTGATTGTGGGTTCGGTGGATGGGAACCGGATCTGGGGAAAGGAACTCACCTGTGGCAATCTCTTAGCGGTCGAATGGTCCCCGGACAGTACTCTGCTGCTGTTTGGGCTCGTCACTGGGGAGGTGCTTGTCTACGACTATGCGGGAAACTACTTGGTAAGACGCATCTCCGTGTTGGTTTACTGGTATATCAACACAGCTAATTCCGCACACTTTCCCATGCCAACTGGATCGTTTTGAGTTGTTCACTACTACTTGCTTGTCGTGCCTTTTTAATGACTAATCTGTGACCAGTTCGAATCTTGCCTCTTAGTGTCTCATGGACTAGCCAGGCCGCTCATATGTATTTCGTGACAAACGATCCATTGTTTGTGTTTTATCGTGTTTTGCTGCGCTCGATGTTTCTGTCTTATTCCGATTTTAAACGGCGGATCATCAGCTTGGCAGTCAACTGAAGCTTACATGTTTGCGTCTAGTGTGGGCATCTTTGATGTTGCTTGCATTGCTTATAGAACTCCCACCACTTGATAAGAAACTCCAACTGAAATCACCCGGACTGTTTCAAATTCACAGGTATTGCCCGGTTGCATTTCTGATCCCGCAGAGGTTTGAAAACCTCGTTTTATAGCCAGTATACGTTTGTGAATCGACTACACAGCTGTATGCACAGAAAATTTCCAGATGGACGTTTTGTCAGTATTTCAGGAAAGTGCTGAGTAATGGAGTAATGACCCATCTATCTTATCTTCTGGTTTCCCTAATATCATTTTGCTGATTGACAGCATAGTGAGGGGCATGGAACTCTGTTCGTTTTGCACCTCCTGGCAAACGAAATGAGGGCAACGTCACGGGTGAAACTGTTAAATTCTCGGAAAGGGTTTTTATTTATGCCTGTAGATGTAAAGCGCTCCCTGACCGGCCTAACCGAAGAATAATTCCGTTCAACGTGTTCCTTAGGTTGGGGTTCTTCTCAAGAAAGAATCTCATATTCGTAATTTAAAAAACTTAAAAACAGCCATAAATATTTCTTCCTTAGTGGGTTTGCTCAGATGAGGGCATTTTATCAAGAAGCAGCACTACGGGTACAGCTCTGCCTTGGAGAAAACGCTCTCGAAGATGCACTGCCTTAAACAAAGAACGCAAACATCCAGGTTGAAAAGTATCTACATGCTGGTTGTTTATAAAAAATGCAACATGCTTACCAAAGTTTAAAAGTACTTTTCGTGATATACTGAACCATCATGAAAGACGCATGGCTTTACCCAATAAGAAAAAAAGTGTGTGGAAGCATCACAAACGGGAGATCCAGCTAGGTTCCAGGTGGGTCTCTCGCAAAACCAAGTTGATTTGAAAATGAGTGTATTTATCGAAGCAATCGAGATGTTTTCAGTGTAAGCTCTTCCTCCTGGTTACCTCCAGTCGTACACGCCTTTCTATACCACTGGATTCGTGAAACGCTTATCATGGGACTTACACCAAATTTGGAGCGATCCATTACGAACTGTAACTTTCGAAGTCTACCCACTGTGCCTGAAATTTATGAGATACAATAGCACTCAAAGAATTTCATAATGGAAGGTGAATCAATTTGGTATGAATGTGTTCATGTAAGCCGAGACCAATATCACTGACCATTTTTCTGGATGGTTCTCGAGTCTTCCAGCAAATAGATCCAGAGTAGTTTTATTCGCACTTTCGGTAATGACCAAGTGATAATTAGAACCTGAAAAAAACACTGGGTACGCCAAAAAACTGGGAATGAAGGACTTACTACGAACCATTGAATGCAATATGAAAAGATCCCAACAGAAAGAGTCTCAGCAAAGGAATTTTCGGACGCATGAAAATGTGGTAAACTTCTGTAGTTCTAGTGGCGCACCTCTTACGGAGAAGGACCGGATGGTTTCTCAGTGCGAGCAGGTGAAATCGCAAGCATGCAGAAGTACACCTCAAAACCATCAAACTTCCACGAGGGGCTGTAGTTTTGTAAGTGGCTTCTACAATCTTGGACAGACGTTTGTCCGCTTCTGTGTTGTCACAACTAAAATAATTCGCTGTGTAGGGGGAACAAGTTACACTACAAGTGAACCTTCCATCAGAGAAGTTGCCACTCGACGTGACGACGTGACTACGAGATGAGAATTCCGTGACTGAAGCATCAGTCGCGATATGTCCAGCCTATGCACGAGTTAATCACGCTACAGATCAGCAGGTTGTGGCCGAATAGTTCAACTACTAGCCAGGAGGTCGGCGGTTCGAAACTCCCTGGAATTTTGTGAGACACGCACTGCTTATGATTCTCAATATGGATGAAACAGCCGCATCGTGCTCCTGGGCTACTCAGCATGGATGGAATTCACTTACTGAACTAAATTTTTATTCAAATACTTTTAGTCAGAAATACACTCATTTGCAAATCAATTTGCTTTTCACGTAGGACTCAAGTGAATCTCTCGTTTGTGATGTTCTTCAACTGAATGTGCTGAACACAGGCGGCCTCATATTTCAGTTGGTACGATATTCGAAATATCGCGGTATATTTTGATAGTGAGTAGTTTCCTTTATGAAAATATACTGCGATATCTCGAATGTCGTACCAGCGGTTTTCCAAACCGTACACAGTCTGTGACACTACTACAATCCGGGAACTAGTAATAATGAAAATCACCGCAGTTACTTTCGCGAATGGTGATCCTGTTTTTCTCTGGGAGAAAAAATCCATTTGAAATAAACTTTGACCAATCAACAGCGTCACCATACATTCACTCTGAGTGAGTTAAATTTTACACCGACTTTTGTAAGCGCTTCCGCTGAGTACAGGTGTATTTTAAGTGACCTCAGAAGTAAAGTCAACGCAACATTTATGCGTGCACGAATCTTTTGCACGCACAAAATTGATAGTCCTCTACAATCTGCTGTTGATCGTGGGCTTTAAGAACTCTCTTCCGGTCGGCTGAAGAAGATTTTTGCTTTTATTTCCATAAGGCAAATTACTTTTGTATACACGAAATAGCAAGAATCCTCCTACAATCAACTAATCTGTGTATATTAAACCCGTTTACATATACGGTAGTGATGATAACACTGGGAGATTTTTTACGCTGGAAGTACATTCTAACACTCATCGGGAGTTGCCGCATGACCCGTACAGTTACCGGATAGTATATTGTGGAGGCATTTTCCTGGGAAGTTATTGACTAATATGACAGCATCCCTGAATAAATTTGGAATTCATAGTTCACTGAATGGCTTCTAATCATGTCACATAGAAGAGTGCGTCGGCAAATTTAGTCCTCCAGTTAAGTGAATTCTAATTGAGCAGGCATTTTGAGTTCCCGGATCTCTCTTTGTTGTTTAGTTGACAGCACGTCTCAATACTTGTTGCGAGCAATGTTGCAGTTTATCGTTGGAAAACCAAAGGACTGAAGATTATGTCAAAGTGTGTAGTATACTTAACACCAACACATGTAAACCCACACTCTATGTTAGATTGGATTACACTGCATCCTGCCTTGGTTAATGGGTCACTGCATTATGTCAAAAACAACAAAAGCGCATTTGGCTTTTGCTGTTCGACCCAGCAAGTGACGTAAACCCTTTGGAAAGGGGAGGTGTTGGAATTCTAAGGGTGTTTACTTCTTGTGTATGTTGTGTTCAGGAGAGATCTCTGTGGAAAGTGTATACGTCCTCGTCGTCAAAAACCGTTGCCTTGATTATTCCCAATGCTTACCACCCTTCTTCATAAAAAAAACAATCAATTGGAGCTCTCAGACTTCTTTCTACTTTCGAGAATTGCTGACTCGGAGGTTGTGCACACAATGAAATCGGGAAAAAAATCGAGTGGACAAGAAAGTTTCACCTAATGTAAGGTCATACCAACGACCATAGAATAAGTAACTTTTTTGACAGCATTCAAAAGATAGCAGGTGGCGGAAGGTTGGTTAAATTTCTGTTCGGACAGAATGAATTTTTGATGGACCTGCTCCAGTTTAGGAGACAGACATGTCTGTGCCTGGACCATCTTTTTGTGAACACCTGACTTCATTCCATCACCTTTAGATCTTGCTGTGAAATACGCGAGTAAGCTTCCACAATCGTTTCATTGTTCTGTAGTGTCTCCCGAAGAACCGCAACCCTAACTTCCAACCTATTATCCTGGCACAAGTTGAACAGATTTCCTGAGCTGAGTTCCTTCACAAACTGACAATCGCATATCGTGTGTTGTCTTGTTTCGGTCCGGTATTACTGCGCAAGCGAGCGAACCGAGGTCGCAACCATCCGTGAAGTTTTTGGCCGCTAATGCGGTTATTCCGTTTTGTCTTGAATATTACCACGTGGAGATAAAACTGTTTTTAGTTCCATATTTGAAGGCTGGCGAGTCATACTACAAATATCCCTTCGTAAAACACTTCACACACGGCGTTTCCTAGGCGAGAGATTTTCACAAAGGGTAAGCAAACAACTGCCTAACCCGAATGGGCACAACATCTTTTAAGCAAAAACTGAAAAACTACCTGTCTTCTCAATGCCTTGTCTCAGTCCAAGGTGTCAATCTACTGCTTGAACAACATTCACGGCGCAGTGCGTCTTGTTGGTCTTCACTGGTATAATGGTGGGAAAGGACTGGTGGAACCGAATTGTCCCACACTGGCGGTCTGCTATGATATTGGACGATGTCAGCTGATGCGCCATCATGGCGATACCGGTGAGTTTTGGACCCTGGAGATATTGTATAACTTATCAACTTGTACAGAATGATCCCACATGAAATCACAGGCGCAGTATTGATACCTGTTTTTATCCTAAACTCCAAGTGAAGTCTAGTAGTTCAATGTTTAAGGTTTTCTGTGCTGACACACGGTCATTGGGATGCAGGATATTTTAAGGTTCTTCTCATCCGGATCACTTCCATTCTAAAATCATCCCTAAAATTCCACGACTAACATGCCTTTCAACTTTTCGATGATAATTTCATGTTGCAAGTCATTTTGACCACTTTATATTCTCGTGTTTTTGAATCTAGCAGGTTTAACTCTTCTCAGGCAACTTCAGTCCTCCAAAAATTTTCCGAGACTGGTGGGAGTGGCCGGGGATGATTCCTGTCTACATTTTGCTCATTTTTTCATCGGTATCATTACAATGTACTTTCCAAGAAATCGCGAATCAGAATGTCGAAATCACATCTGGTAGACTTAGATCAGGCAAATGACATTGTTATTTTATTTGACGCCCACGCACTTGCACAAATCAACCTGCGTAGAACGTCTGAAATGCTACCCTGTTTCTGAGACAATCTGCAACTCCAAAGTGCAAGGTCTTACAGAATGAGGAAGATCTGTTTGTTGACTGACTCACTCAGCAACTTTATAAGCCGTGACTTCTCTGTGATAACTGAGATCACTGCAAGCACCACTAAAGTGCAGGCAATATTTACTGACCGGCATAACCTTTCGCATTAGAAATGAATCAATTAATCAATCAATCAATCAATTTATCAGTTATAAACCGGGTACCAAAGGCACATTGGTTCCACCTACTGCAGTTTCGATCAACGGAAAAGGGGAGAGTGTGGGACATACAGCCAGGCCTAATTTAGTTCGGGAACTGAATAGCTACGTATTGAAGGCGATAGCTCCGATGCACGAGCGCCACTGACTGCGCGATTGGGCCACTTCTGCCAGTGTCATCAACCGTTGGTGAGTTGAATCCCGGGATCCCTATCCAGGAAGGCGGCAGTTGCCGACCCGATTAAGTTTACTGGTTAGTGTCTTCGTGTTTCGTTGTCCACTTCGCTGTCACTTCTAGTCAGCACAGGGTTGAGCGAAAAGGTCTCCGTGAGGCAGACTGTCTTCTGACATGCGGATTACCTGTCCTAACCAGCGCAACCTATGAAGCGTGAGTACTTCATCCATCTCGGGAGAGTTCCTTCTTCCTAAGACCATCTGGCGTACCTCAGCATTACTACTCCGATGTTCCCACCACCGTCAAAGTAGCCCAACTCTGGTTGTGAAACCTGGCCTCTTTAAACTAAAGGAATTGAAAGGCTTTAGATACCCGACCACCTCTGTCTCCGTAGTATATCAGGCGTTAAATGGCTACAGCATTTACATAATGAAACGGTTCGTAAGCGAGTACTTGATAATGAGTCCGATTTGCTTGATCAGGCGATAAGGCTTATCGGGTTAAGATGCTTAATAAATCACCATCTAGTACCGAAAGTCATGTTTTCCAATTCAAACACTTGTTGATGAAAATTTTTTCGGAGGCCGGCCATAAAGTAGCAACGCGAAATGAAAAGACCGAAACAATAAATGGTGGAACAATACGTAGCTCAGAGCAAGAGTAGTTTCAGAAGATGATTGAAACTACCATTTGAGAATTCGTCACTTGAGGGCCCGGTCAGCACGTGACCACGTGATGTGGACTCCGTCATTGAAGTATGAGTGGCTCTATATAGTACGAGTTGATCACACTGCTGATCAGCCGCTCCTGATCGAAAGGTTAGATTCTCAGACTACTAGCTTGGGGGGGGGGGTGGTTGGGGGTTCGAAACCGCCTAGAGAGTTTCGTGAGATGCGCACTGCTGAAGATTCCTAACAATGATGAAACAGCTGTACAGTGCTTCTCGGCTCTTCAGCATAGATTGGGTTCTTCACTATCAGGATGGAAGTCGACAATAGCCACTATTCTCTCCGATACTCCTGCTCAGGCCTCAAGAGGATTTCGAGGAAGTCATCCCACAAAACACTGAGAACTTTTAATGTTGTGTTCACGCTAAAAGTTTATCTGCCTATTTTTTTAAGGTACGGGAAAAGTACACTTGTTATTGTCTGCGTGACATGCGTGACAGATGATCCAGCGTGTCATGCGTGACAGATGATCCAGCGACGCTGGCTGTGGTGCAAAGACGTCTTATAGCATCCGTCTTCAGAAGATGGATGCCTTGCCCAACCTGGATAATGTTGACTAAGCCCGTTCTGCTCTGGCCAATGAAGCACTACAATGTGAACCTTCAGTCCTCTGAAAGGATGGATACATTGTAAACTAAGATATAGCTAGCGAGCGGGTTTTGCCACAATAAACCCAGAGTATCTGAAGCAGCTGAATATTGGATAAGCGATAGTCTTCAGACTGTTTTTAACGTGTACCTCCTCAGAGTGGCTGTGTTTTTCGTTTGTTCCTTGAAGAGGCTAGTTAACAGAAACATCTCTTTGATGATCGGGCAAGTTCCAACAACTGTGTGGCACTGAGCTAGATCTCTGAAGAAATTTGAGGACACTGTTATAAATAGACACCGCAAGTTCCGGTGCTCCTAGGTCTTTCGGTCTGCCCGAATCACAAGCTTGTGACAAGGTTGGATGATAGGATGGCAACAAAAACTCAAACAACCATGATTAACCTGAAAATCCCTCCTGAAAACCAGCTGAACTAGATGAATTAGAGCTGTATGGATGCGGTCAAAACTACATAAGACGGCCATCTTTGATGACGAATTTCCCAAGCCTGATCCGAACAGTGATCAACAGCCCGACAGTTTTATGAAAGGATGCCACACCAATGCACTTCCAAGTAATGTATGACATCCGAAACGGATGATACCCCGTCAGTTGTAGCTTCCATCCTGGAAGTGGCCGTTACCTTTTCGTTTCCCTCCCATTTTGAGTCCACAAAATCGATATAATCCTCAAAGTAAACAGTAAATACTTGATCTAACAGTAAGTTTAGTTTAGTTTAGTTAATTCAGTTCAGTTTTTTTTAAATAAAACACCGTGTACCGGAGCGCTCGAAATGTAGCACTCCAAACGAAACTGTTCACCGAGGAGAGTAACATTTCCCGAAAACTACCTGACGTCAGTACTGTTCTGATGTAACTAACAGTCCCACGCAACGCTTCAGAGGCACAGATGATCAGACACAGAGGGCCTTTGAAGACCTTCCACATGTAATATCTACGTCCCTGGTAGGAAAGGTTGGACCCTTGAGAGTCGACCCAATGTTACTTTGGTGCCACAACTGTCAGAGCTTGGCAAACGCTTTGTAACCTTCCCGATTTGGGAGGTAATTTTGTCTCTCGTCAGTCTTCCATGTAACGTGGTAGCCTAGCACCGAAGATTTCAACAACCGAAGTTCCAAAATCCACGATGGAATCCGAACTGTCCCAGGATAGTTAACCAGATATATCATAAAGTCGCTTCTGAGTTAAAACTCAGGCGCATTTTCCAGTCATTCAACTAGGTAGTGAGAGTGCTTACTGGGTTAGCATATTTGGTTTCGTGTGTCTGCCTTTTGGTCTATCCGTCGTTTTGTGGTTCATTTCGCTCGAATTTACCAGTGGGCATTGTTCGTGCCATATAAGTTGCGAAGGTACCTCACATACTTTAGAGATTTTCAAGTGAAAGACAAGTCATCTAGTGTCGTTTTATCAAGGCCTTCTGAAGAGAAATTCTTGGGAGAGTTACGTCGTCATTTTATGGTTATGTCTCAGTAAGCGGTCATGATGGGTTCTCCGTGTTTGTGCATACCAGTCTAAGCATTTTTAAGCAATCTTGAATTCGCATGTCCCTCGTCTAGTTTCGCATCGAAGCATCTTGTGGATAATGTTGGACATGAGAACGGTATGCACTAATCACTCCTCAAGTCAGATCACTTCGACCACTCACGTCAAAAACCAAAAACAGGGTTCCCAATCAACCATGGAGTATTGCACAGGCAAGACAAACATCTTTGTCGTGCTCTTCATGGTTATCTCATCGAGCAGGGTGACAGTTACCTCATCTCCCTGGATGGGAACCTAAGGGAGACGTCAGTGTTTAGAAACATTGTCAGACATGGCTCTGGCGTGCCCTCAGTGTTATTCATGTAACCAAGCTGTTGCCTTGAATGCATGGCTCCCTTCCCGATCTCCCTAATGAAAAGTCCACTGACATCCATGTATTTACGCATCAATTGCATCAGCTACTGCCTTCAATGCGCAAGTATCTACCCCCACCTCCCCAAATCATCAGCAAACGAAAGTGTGACATCTCGATCCACTGTATGGCAAGTAAACGGATTGTACAGCTGGTGATAAGGATGATTCACCAAGCCACTCATTCAAATTACGAGAATGTCATGAATCCATTAATACATGTAATTCATTGGATAAATTGTAAACATTTTTGCAAATATTCTGACGGCAAAGATTCGGTGACCACATGCTACCTGAATGGCGGTGCCAGACGACAACTGGTTTAACAAGAGTTTCAATTCGGGTAAACCGACCAAGCAGCTCAATGCACTAATACCCCTAAGTAAGGTACTTCCCCATTGTTCAAGACCAACATGGACAACTCTTTGATAAAAAACACCCTGAATCTCTGCATCTATTAAAACTGTGGTCTCAGAGCCAGATATGAGTTGTTTATCACTATTGAGAACGCAATTTTTTCAAAATACTGTGTCAAATTCCAACCTATGACTTTCCATGAAGGATAACCCCCAATAAGGACCACTGTCTTTATTGGGAACAACGCAATGTGTTGGGATTCACCATGCCTACCGACGCATCAAACTCATGCATGACAAACAACTCCAAAAATATACACTAAGCATTTCAAACTCTACCCCAATTCAAAACTCTGTTTCAGCCTGATGGAGTAATTGAGCACCACTCATTTATTGATCAATATGGGCGCTCTTGACAAGATGATCAGATTTCACTCTTTCTCTTAGTTTTCCTCGTAAATTTGGTCCAAGTACCAAGGCACTCTATTTCTGCATCATCTCAGCTGCTATACTGGTTCTGGCCATCCGGATTGGCTGTCTTCCTCTCTCGTAAGATCGACGACCCGGAACATCTAGAGGGATTCCAGACAGTGGTGCTCGGGGTAACATATTCCAAAGTCAAACTCGGCTGTCGGCCACTAGGATTTACATCCATGGAGTATACAGCAGTCAGATGTCTTCCTAGTAGGCACAAACTGCCGTAATGGAAGTCAACTGCTTCATGAAAATCCTGATAATTAAACCATTTGGGGCTATTTGAATGTTTCGCAACGCATTTACTTCTACGGCTGTGAGCAAAATTGCAGGGAAACTAAAGGACCCACACTGAGACGACCAGGTGTGTGGTAAAGCGGTAAAAACTTCATTTGGAGAATGCGTTCAACACTGCAAGCCAAGATGTGTTTATACCGAGTTACTGCATGCTGAGGAGAACGTTGTTCTTTGTATGTAATTCGGAGTGAAGAAAACCTAAAGGTGGACAAAATGTGACATTGTAGAAGGGGGTGAATGGCGTTACAAAAAGTCGGGTTAATCTAGGTGCTGTGTAACTTGCAGCATTGTAGCCACAGGTTCTTTTCTGCATCAATGGTTAGAGACACTGTCAGACATGACCCAGTCATGCCCTCAATGGCGCTCGTGCACCCAAGCTATTGCCTTCAATGCATAGCTCCCTTCCCGATTCCCCCACTCAACAGTCCACTAACAGTGCTGTATCTACGCGCCAACTTATCACCTCCCGCCTCCAATGCGGAGCTACTTACCCCACCTCCCCAAGTCATCGGTGAACGAAACTGTGGCAGATACAACCATTGTACGACAAGAACACGGTTCTTACAGCTGATAATGATGATGATGATGATGATGATGATGATGATAATGATGATGATGATGATGATGATGATGATGATAATGATGATGATGATGATGATGATGATGATGATAATGATGATGATGATGATGATGATGATGATGATAATGATGATGATGATGATGATGATGATGATGATAATGATGATGATGATGATGATGATGATGATGATAATGATGATGATGATGATGATGATGATGATGATAATGATGATGATGATGATGATGATGATGATGATAATGATGATGATGATGATGATGATGATGATGATAATGATGATGATGATGATGATGATGATGATGATAATGATGATGATGATGATGATGATGATGATGATAATGATGATGATGATGATGATGATGATGATGATAATGATGATGATGATGATGATGATGATGATGATAATGATGATGATGATGATGATGATGATGATGATAATGATGATGATGATGATGATGATGATGATGATAATGATGATGATGATGATGACTTGGCTGGAGACACTGGAAGAAACGGTGGATGTTAGTGACGTCCAGGCTAGTAGTTTCCATCCAAAATATCTAACTGAGTGTTATAGGCGTGGTCATCTCGAGTGTTTGTGTCAGACCGAAGTTTGACCCCTCTCAATACCCCGCCTTTCTTACTTTCTTTACAGAACTTCAGTTAAGTAAGCTGGCAATGTTGGCACTGATATATTGATGTACTCCGTTGATGTTGGTCTCATTGAGATCGGGCAGAATAGAAGGTAAAATTGACCGAAACTGGTCAGAATAACCCACCGACCTACTTTGTACGGTGTTCAGTTACTCCAAGTATTCGGGCCGTTAGGCTTCCGAAGATAACGAAATAGCAAACAGGTTTTTTATACAACCCACTCGCCACAAACAGGTACTTTGTATCACTAAACATGGTATTTCTTCCGCAAAACGGGGGAGCCTTGCTGAATTTTTTTCTCTCGGGACAGAACGAATTCAGAGTTCAGTTCAGCAACGCTTCCCGAACAAAAACTCCATCCTTTTACTTGTGAAAGTCACATTTTAAGCTAAGAATCTCCTGTTTTGTGGACGCAGTGCTTATTATTACAGGTGCCCCCTTGTTTAGGGGTCATTTGCACCAGACTTGTTCTTGAATGCTGGTTCTAAGAACATCTGACTCCGACACACTATACTGCACTCATCTGTCCAAGTTACCCGACCGATATTGCTCAAAGTCGGAATTCCTTCTCACAAAATTTCAAAACTACTGCTGGAACTCCATTTTCACTGTCACCATAGACCCAATTCTACTGGATACGGGGATTGAGATTGCTTGTGCCGCGTGGAATGAAAACGGATCATTACTTGCCGTGGCTGGAGTTCAAAAAAATATCGGACTGTCAAACGTCAGTGCGGGAAAGAGTACTGAGCGAGATATCAACGTTGTGCAGTTTTATAGTGCATTTGGTGAGGTAAGTGGGCTGTTGTTATCGATAATCACGAATAGGCCTTTGTTTTGGAAAGATTTTGTTTTGGAATATATATATATATATACATATGTATATATATATATATATTCCAAAACAAAATCTTTCCAAAACAAAGGCCTATTCGTGATTATCGATAACAACAGCCCACTTACCTCACCAAATGCACTATAAAACTGCACAACGTTGATATCTCGCTCAGTACTTTATTATTTGATTATTATACGTATATATAATCGGAAACACGCTGAACGGTTAGGTGATTACCTCAATTTCGACGGTTATTTATCAAAACTATAATCTTTTGGTGGGTTTGGCCTTGTTTCTGTGCTTCAAATGCTGCCTTCTTATTCAAGGTGGGATGATTGCGTAACAAACGATTCAACCAATGGACTGAATAAAGTAGAATAAAAAACAACACTGATACTAGGAAACAAAGTGTAAAATTTGCGTACCTACTTGATAGATGGTCCGATATTAGTTGGGGTAATAGCTTTGTCATGTTTTCTCGTCATAAGGAACCCATTCAAACAACATTTTGAAGAACGAAGTAGTTCGGGACCATGTAAGGATGACGGGTTACAGCCAGCGAGTTGGGGTGCGCAATTATGTACATCGCCTGCGTCAGAAGGATTACGACGAGATCCTGAGTGCCGTTGTTTGGAGCGTTTGGAGGGAAGACGTTTATCACCAAAGTGAGGAGGATATTTTTACGGATTCTCCTCGGAATCAACCTCAGCGCCTACACTTTCATAACTCTTGCTATCAGTTTCTCGGTCAGGGCAGCAACGTGAACCGGTGGCATGGTTTAGTTCTCGAATGAAACGAGTGGAAGCTGATGAAACAGACTGGACACTCAGCATGCTACTGTTACAGTCTGGATGCACATGGAAATCTACGCCTTCCACTTTGGACAAACTAGGCAAATGCAGTGGAGCCGCATGTGCACTCGAGTTCGGTATATGATCACTCCAAGTGGGGACAATGGAGCTAGGTGATAATCAAGCGTAGTCGCTAACACTGCGTCTGCATGGGATAATGGTCTGGACTGCTTGCCATCCTCTGTGCAGTGCGAACACCCGAAACCGACTGTACTGACAGACAGGGGTGAAGACGGACGTGATCCGTACTGTTCATTATGGATTATCAGCTCAAAAGTGTCATCGCGGTTGGGTATTTCCACCTAGAAGAAATCACAAGCAAAATAAATTCGCAAATCAACTTCCTTGTGAGTTGTATTCTCCGTGTTTGAAAGTTCTCCCGCAGTCAGGCGAGAAATACACCCACTGTAGAGCATGATCCCGAAAAGTAAATAGACTGAGCATTCTACGAGTGCTCCAAGTTGCATTCAGAAGAGTACTGTTCTAACAGTGTTCTAAAATCAAATAATCTATACGGATAATACACAGTCAGTAGAAATATAATCAGTGTTACCAATGCTATATCCGCCGATATCTTTAACCTCTTCGATTTGCACACAGCACCTAAGATCACTTTGTCTTCCCGGAAAGTTCTTGACTTCCTGCGCTTGGGAAGGAAGTGGCTCATTACGCCTGGCTCTGACTGTGGACTCCTTCATCTATTTTGCAAATTTGCGACCGGATTACAAATGGGCTTACTGCAATACAGCCAACACTATCATCTACAGTTTTGCGCGCGCTGGATCACAGGCAACATTTGTTGTGTTTTGGAATGTGAAACGCAACTTGGTAGGTATGGTTGTTTTCCTAATCTAGCAGAAAATTTAGCCTTTTTTGTCGTCAAAACCCTAGTCGAAATGCTCAGCTATCGCAGTAGCCGATGCATTGTTCAATTCCATGTCTTTTCAAATACATGCTTTGTTTGAATAATTTAATAGTACACAGAATGAACGAAACGACACTACATATTCTCCAAGTTGCTAGCCGATGTCAGTGGCGATCCTGTTGCCAGTTTCTATCCAGATTGCCTGAATGAGTGTTTGGAGGTGTGGGTACCTCGGAATGATTGAAGTGAGCTAGCATTAAGTCCCTTCCCGTCCACCTTTATTCTCTTCTTCACATTAAGGCTTTCAAATAAATCATGGCTGTACGGCAGCGGAGCATCGGTGTCGAACACCGATGTCATGCTGTCGATGATGATGACGACAGGAGATTGATTAGTCCACAGTTTTATGAATTTGAGCTTTTCCCTCCTTTGAATGCTTGTGTGATCATTCTGTTTCGACCCGGTCGACGTGGTTCGGTGATACCGATAGTTTGTTTGGAAATTCCGCCAACATCGAGCACAGATCAGAGTCTTCCGCGCCGGTTAGCCTGAAATCCATATAGCTCACTCATGTGAGCTTACAGACTGATGTGTGTGGCGTTCTGGGTACTAAGTTGGCTTGCCAGTAATACAAGGGAGATGAAAATTGCTACGTGCAAATAATTTAACCGCACTGGTTTTAGGTATTGTGTGGCCGTGCAATTTTCAGCATGAAGCACAAAGTTGGCAGGGTTATGCATCTGCTAGCTCCGTAAACCAAGCGAAGGCTCAGGCTGGATTTGCTTTCTAATACGGCTACCGCAGTGACACCATCAACTTCTGTGAAGAGTTTGCTAAAATCTGAGCATTATGAACCGGCGATTGGTGCAAGGTCTGCCAAAATATGTTTTGCTTGTCTCGTTCCAGTTTAAAAGTGACTCTAAAAGCAAACGAACGTATAATACAACTTTACGGCGACCTAGAACACGATAGTCCATTTAAATAGTTCATTTCACTTTGTCATCATTCTTCGGAACTGGAAATACGCTCAGAGTACTTCGGTCATGTGTGAGTAACCGCCGTCCCAGGTGTGGAGAAGCGGCTAGCCTTCAAGAATGTTCCTAATGGCTCTTCTTCTGCTCGGACGATACTTCTATATCGAGCTAAAATTTGTATCCAATCGGGTGAAGAGGTCTACGGAACCTTCTATCACGGTCAATATTTCATGGAATACCTGATCCCGTGCCGAACATGAGGAAATGAGACACTGACTGCAGTATAGTACAGTTCATTTAACCAAGTTCGTGCTTTGGGCTATCCAGATATTGTATTTGCACTGGCTCACCACACAACATGATCAAAGTTACAGGTCACAGGTTACTTTTCCATTGTTTTTCGTAATGGACGAAACGTTGGTTTGCGTTGCCAAATAGTATTTATTGGACAACTACACCCATGCCAATTTGTTTCTCACGCGAGACTCACCTGAATACCAGCTGAATCTCAGAAGGGCATCCTCAAAGAGAGAATCAGCTAGGATTCAGGTAAGTCTCCCGTGAAAATTAAATTGGTTTGCAAATGAGCGTAGTTCGGGAATTTCTTGCAATTGGGGTTTAAGTAGAACATTAGGTTGATTGGAACTCGGGGACTGCGCCTATCTGATGAGCTCCAAGAAGGGCGAAACGAACGAAACCGATCGAAGAGTGTTCAGCAGTCGTCTGAGTAGTGTCTTACGTCTACACAAACTGTTCGTTTGATTTTTAGCGAACGCAAATTTGAAGCGGGAGTGCGCATGAGATTTGACGAGTCCCCACCGCACACTGTTCTACACTTACTGATACCAATGGTCAACAAATTAACATTTCCTTGTCCGCTGCATCTGTTCTTCCAGACCCGCATGATTTCGGTGAATCAACTCACTCATATTTGTGCTGCCGAGGACTACGCTTGTCTGGTGTGCAAAAATGAGCCAGTGGGATCTGGGGTAAGTCGATGCATGAATAGACCTGTTTCTCAAGACGCCCAAAGAACAAAGCACCCGAGCGAGGCGGAAGCATCGCTCAGATTCGACGCGAAATAACCTGATTCTTACAGTTCTAAGTAAATGGACTATGTACTACAGGGTTTTATGAATACGCATAAAATTTTCTTATGAGTGAGTTAAAACAGTTTTGATTTGGTCTCGGAATACCAATAGTCGACGTTTGAACGTTGTAAACAGGAACACCAGGCTGGTAGCAAAAATTTTGTCAGGATAGTTTTGGTTCCCGTTCATCTAAGATTCTCTGCTGCCGCAATAAATAGCTTCCAAACGGGGGGTTTCTTATGGAGGGGAATACAACCTCGGAGATCTATTCTTCTACTAACAATGTCATTCTAGTTAATATGATAGCCCTTGCAAGAAAACAACAACGACCTGATAACTTTGTGGCAGTCTCTTGTGTTAGGTAACAACTGCTCAAATTATTCGCCGGGACATCATTCCAACAAATTACGCCACTCCACACCCTCGTAGAACATTCACTCTGCTTTGGTAGAGCGACAGCCTTGGAAAGCGTTTCCTTGGATCATTGACAAGGAACAAGCAGCATCTGTCCTTTCGAGTTAAGAATGATTATACTGTGACGAGACAGTTCATCCAACCCTGCTTTTCTACTGTCCACCTTTCAGTCCACACTCACTCTGTGTAATGCAATGGGAATCTCACTGGATTCAAAACGAATCCAGCTAGAACCCACGCAAGTTCTGATGACCGGAAATCAAGTTATTGCAGTTACCAAGTCGCTCATCTACGCCTGGCAGTTTGCCAATCCCAAACAGCTGACCGGCCTGACATCTGGTCTATCATCGTTTGGACGAGCGCATCGGGAAGGTTTTGAACGGTGAGTTGGAAGTGCTTGGACGTACGTCAATTCTTGTAGCATCCAATGATGGCGCAATTAATGTCAGTGAAACTCCCCTTATTCCCTTTAATAGATCAAAAACCCCGATAGGCTGATATATAAGCCTATTTCGGCATACGACTTCGGAATCAGTTCCACTTAACTGGACTCACCTCAAATCATTTACCCTCTAGTGTGCGAAACGCCATTCAGATCACTGTAACCGGATGAAAAGAGGAACCATTTAGTTCACCAACTGGCTGAATTTCGTTAGTTGCACCATACCTTTTGCTTCGCGAAACTCATTTGCGCACTTTACTGACTACCTTTGGACTAAAACGCAATGTTTACCCAATTTATATCTAGTACGTACAGTGGAGATGAGCTTGTCAGCCAAATGCCTGCCCAAATCAGGCTCAAATACTTCACTGAGTGGTGGTCGTTCTGTAATGCTCCCGCAGGCTACACAAGCTAGGGTTACTGCAAGATGTAACCATACCAGGAAGGCCAAAGATGAACCATCAGACAAAGAGCAGCGGGTCTTCATAATACAAGTGGTGGCATTGCGAGACAATCTGGCGGTGAAACCGAACTATCCCCTGCTGTAGAAGAATGAAGACAATGGAATGTTTTCTCACTCAGATTCAATTTGCAAATAAATGTTCATCTCAACTGCCACTGCCTAAGTAGCGAAAGCATGTACACTTCAGCGTTTTACTTCAGCTGCGTCTACCTCACGATGGTTTTGTGTCTCCTTTCAACAGGAGACCAAAGACCTTCAGTTGATTTCCCTGTTAACACCAATGGCACCAGCAAATGAGTAGGTTTCGCGAACTGCGTACAAGTTGACGTTCAAGCAAGTCATATGGTTGACGAACACCAGGGGACTGACCTATCTGACAGGTCCCAAAGAGAGTAAAGTTGGTCTTGAGCCGTCAAGAGTCGCAAGCATTGTGTTCTGCCAGCAAAACATTTTACTACCTTCTGCGTATTCATTTAGCCTTGGGTTTTCAATTTTCTAGTGTTATATCTGCTGCTGTCCCCGCTGCAGTGCCTAGTGCCGGAAAAAGACTTACCGACAAAGATCACAACAACTTTATTGCAACAAGCGAGTGCGTGCGAGTGCAAAATTTACAACAGCCCCGCGCTATTTAAGAGCACTTTTTGACATTGATCCAAGCTGCCTGATCGGTGTTTAGTGAACATTCATCAACATCGGCCCTGCTTCTATGGAATGCCTGAGCACTTATCATAACCGGTCGTGCTTCTGTGGTGTGTCTGAACACTCATCGGCTGAATCGATTGAGTGATTGACTGGCCTGGATGCTTGCCGGCTTTCCCTACTGAAATTCTGATAGAGTTTTAGGGTCTTAGTAGGTTCCGGGTGTTTTGGGGAATCTGACCGTCCTGACACCTAGTATCAAGTACCTAGCTCTATCACCTTCAATTTTTTCCGGTACTTTATACTGGCATGAATTCGTCCAATTATTTCCTCTGATGATCACCGTATTATCTGTTAATGGTAAAAATATGGTTTTAACAGGAAATGATAGTTTAATAACAATCCGAATCGTGTACGATGAAGAAGAATAAACCACACACCTTGAACCACCTGAGGTTTCTGCGAGTATCTGATACATCCAATCCACTGCGCATTGCACGGAACTTGCGGTTGTGAAGCGGTGGTTCATTCAAAGTCACTGAGGTTTTTGAAACGCAGTTCCATGAGTAAAAATGTCAGGTACAGTCAGCTTTAGAAATCTTCACATAACTCGAATTTAGCGCTCTTAAACACACAACACAGATTAATCGCTTCAAGGTAGATGGACCAGACTATGTACTATACCAAGACTGGTGTTCCCATAGAATACTCCTACAGCCAAAGTAAACGAGTGTTTTCACTGGAGCTAACTGAGTGCGGCTATTCATCGCAGGTGAATGATTTGGCTCCTATCACGTCATAGATTTCATCAACAAAAGAGGCGAGAGTTGGAGATCCAGTATGGGTCACGATGGTAAACGTCCACCTTGATATCACTGACCAAAGTTGAAGCTGATCACACAAGCGGCGTTGTCATTCAGAGTGTTCGTAGCAGTTATGAATTTGTCACTTGGTACCAAAGCCCTAGGAGAACCCTGAATTGCATACTGAATTGATAGACTGATGCAGGGGCCTGGGTACAGCAGTTTAGGGTGCATTGATTAGATTATGCGAGATAACTCAACCCTCCGTCCAGAATGAAGTAAGCTCATATCTAGCTGCCTAGATATTCTCGGTGGAGCTGCGCTACTTGGGGTCTTCTACATAAGGAAGCAGCTGCACAGTACTCCTCTGCATCTCAGGGAATTCAAAGGATGAAACTCCAATTTTCGTGAATCGCTAACATTTGGATTTACCCAAAAACTTAGAGCGTGAGAGGTTAGTTGAATCTCCACCATACGGGTTCTTTTCCCACAACCATGCGAAGGGTGAAAATGAACCAGGGGAGGTCAACCGAAGACTTGGCAGCAAAGTGTGAAAGCCATTACCAGCAAGCTCGGTTGCGCTGGTCGTTGCTGTCTCCCTGGACGGAGACCCCGAGACGGTACATATCAAGGTTTAGAGACATTGTCAGACATAAACAGTCAGTCCCTCAGTGTCGTTCACGCACCCAAGCTGTTGCCATTAAATCATGGCTCCCTTCATATCTTCCCAGTGAAGAGTCCACTGACAACCCTGTATTTACACAACAATTATATCACCCACCGCCTCCAATGCGCAGCTATGTACCCAAATCATCGGTGAACGAAACTGTGGCATCTCGAACCACTGTACGACAAGTAGGTGGTTTCTACAGCTGATAATGATGAGGATACGGGTGAAAGGAAGAAGGCCTTCGCTACGGAGTTGTTTATTAGAGAAACACCAACTTAACAGTTACAGACTATTGGACAGGGGAGCAAAACTCTCATATGCATCTTGTTTACAAAACTGAATATCGATCTTCTTCTTGAACGCGTCTTCCTGAACTTTCCTGGATATTCATTGGCTGTTGCCCAAATGCAAGCAAATGCTACAAAGCGACTCCACAAATTCCGTAACAGATCTCATTTTTCAAGGGACGCGAAGCGTATTTACGAGAAGACATACTACTCGCAGGCCTCATCAGTAGTATCCACCGTTACGCGGGTATATGACCCTCAGTTTTACGGCTTGTTTAACGTCCCAACCCGCCGAATCCTCCAGCAGGGATTTTGTATGCTCAGGGTGAAGCTAATCGCTCTATGGTGACACCGGATATCTCACTTCGTATATCGTGTAGATTGAAAACCTATGGGAAGAAATAAGCCCCTCCCCCCGCAAAATAATATTGTCGTTGTCCTCTGGGAAGACCAACCAGAAATAGTCCTTTCTTGCAGATGTCTTAACAGAAAAAAACAATTAAAAACAGCATAAACGAGAGATTCAACTGGGTTCTAATTGAGTCTCTCGGAAAACCAAATTTGTTTCCAAGTGAGTGTATTTCGCTAATTGTCCTTGCTTTTTCAAAGAATCATTTTCGCTCCGACTAAATTCAATCAGAGTACCCAGGGCCAAAAAGTCCTCTGTCATGAGGAGATGAAAAACACTGAAACCTTGGAGATTACACCTTTGAGAGCGTAGCGGTCCTCCCTGATAGAAAACACCTTGCTGACGCAGTTATTGCATTTACAATTTTTGCTTATTAGAGTGCTCTCAACCAGCCGAAGCCAAAGTGCAGCAAGGTCACGAAAAGTTTGTCCTCTAAACACTATCGCCTGTGTTCATTTCACCCACATTTCTCCTGACTGAGTGCACAGAATCCACTTATTTGTTCAAGATTTATAAAGCTTCTCTTTAAGTAGTACGTGTTAAGTAGTATAGGACTAGTTTCCCTCACAATATCCTGGTGTCCTTCGAGTCCAAGAAACACTCTTGTGAGTTGCCTTCACAGGACTACGTCTGAATAATGAATTCTTGCGTTTACCACAAAGCTTGCTTAGGATCTTGCGTTTTGTGTCACCTACCGATTTCCATTGCTCTCTTCTAATTTAATCAGACCCAGAGCCTACTTTTTTTCAGATGAAGGTGTAAATTTTGAACAATCTGCCATTTTTCTTTCAAAAGACTATGTCACATTGACAATCAGCACCAAAAACTATCCGAAGTGTCAGGAGAAGAAACGCTGTTGCAAGACCGACTGACTGACTGGACCTTGGCAAAGAAACCTGCTTCTCCCGACCCAGTGAGCACAATCGCTGTCAGCGGTCGCCGCCATCTATTTGTCGCACGACTTTCTGGAATTGTAAATCACTATCGGTTACCTGATTTGCATCTGGAGAGCACTTTTCAAGCAACAGACACACGACCGTACAGAATGCAAGTCAACTGTGACGCAAGGTAACACCTGTTGTTCAACCATGAGCAAGTGACCAATCTTTCCAGGTTTACGCTACTCACGCATTTATGAGTAGTTATACTGTTTATCCCTTTGACATGATTGGTATGTTTTTTGTGCGGATTTTGTGTTGAATAGTCTACATCGGATACTGATAGAGTTCATTTTTCTCGTTTCCAACTAGAATAGTTTGTAGGTTCGTTTTTCCATCCAGGAATCGATCGATTTAAAATGATGCTTCAATGAAAATCAGAAAATGACCTGTGCTTCTCGTACTGTGTCCGGAACCAACGGTAATTCCCCAGTGCAAGCCGATTTCTCAGCATTGCTGACTTCCATATGGATCAGAAAGGATGTGAACTTCTAAATTTAGCAGGTCAGGCATGAAGGCACGTCTGATTTTGCAGTCGGCGGAGCCTAGCAGGATCGATGGATACTTGCACAATTGTATTGAAGGATGGCCGAATAGCACGGAGATGAAAAGTGTAAAAAGTCTGTGCGGAGTAAAATTATACTGAGTGAAGATGTGTGTGGCACAGTGAAGTTTAACTCAATCCTTTGGGATGGGTTATGACTCCAGCAGCTGATTTTGATGACCTAAATTGGGATGGCATTGATGTACCACTACGGACTGGGGTCAGATAGGATAATCAACGCGAACTTGAGGGCAACCTGTGCAGAATCTCATAAATAGACGATTCGGCTAATTCGCGTCTGTGTCTCCAGTTAACACTTAACTTGCAACAGAGGTTCAGGTGAGAGTGCTGAAACACCTACCTGATGATCTCTAAAAGGGGTAAATCTGGTGGCCGACTAACGAGAAGTTTTCATAACCTCGTAGGCAGTATCGTTTCAGTGAAACTCAGACTATCAACATGTCTGCTGCCTCTTCTAGCAACATTCGGACTACATGCTACCTGCTTGGAACAGGACACAGCATCTCACTTTTGTCAGTAGTATGAGAAGACAGCGTAGAACTCCTCGAAAGCCCATTGTCGGTTTTACGCTATACAGGAGTTAAGGTGGAGTATGACCACGAATAGAAATCAGTTTTTTTCATAAAGGAAACTACTCACATGGTTGCTGAAAACTCTTCGACAGCCCACGACCGGTCTCGCCCTTCTTGGAGCTCATCAGGTAGGCGCAGTCCACGAGACTGCGTCAAACTTATGTTTTCCTTGAACTCAGATTGGACAGATCTTGACAAATACACGGATTTGCATATTAACTGGGTTTCCACGGAAGACTCAAATGAATCGCTCGTTTGTAATATTCCTACTTGTACATATGAATGCAAACATATGGGTATATACTGTTCATGTTGCGGCATTGAGTTCGAACTTTTCCGATCCATTTTCGAAAATTATTGATTAAATTAAATCGAAACACATCATATTCTGCAATGACTTCCTTGCTAACCAATTCGTATGAAGTCCGTCTCGTCCAGCCTTTGCTGACTAATATTTCAGTTTAGCTTATTTCGTTTAGCTTTCCATGTACACTTTCCCGCGTACATACTATAGTAAAGTGATTCAATATACACGAACGAGAACTTGACTGCAACATTCTGTAGGTTGTTCAGCCTCCTAGGATGGCTTCTCTCAGACCGTAAAGTAGTTTCGTTGGAGCTTACTCACTTCTTCTCACCAAGGAGTGGTACCAGTGGCTCACCAACAAACCAGAGAAAGTGGGAACCTTGAATAAGATGTCAGAATAGTTCAGCGTTCTTCTGGCTGTGTGCGGATAGTTACGTGTCTTAATTTACTTCCCTTCAGTGTGGCTGACGTCCACCATGGGATATAATGGTCTCAGGAATGCTACCTACTTCAGTTACCTCGCTTGACGATCAGCGGTTTGGTCTGGACAGAATGTAACTTAGTTCCGATCCCAGTCGTGAATGCTATCTGACTCAACTGTACTGAGCTGAGTATCCGGTCGAAATTTACGTTCTTCTGATCACAGATTGTCTACCGACAGAGACCGATCAACAGTGACATGTTTAGGATGGTTACATCTCCAGACGGAGTCCCGCAACTCGAAAGCAGCAAGATCGAAAATGATCCTGTCTGGGATGTCGTGTTCCCTTCATTGTTGTACTAAGGCAGTCTTATTCAATCAATATCAGTATCAATTACAATTACCTTAAAAGTCGTTTGTACGTAAACTATTTTCTAAACGTGCATGTCCATAACGTTCTTAGCAGAACAACCCACATTTCTGTCTGCAAGGCGCTGTGTAAACGCATTTTCAAGGTCAACCCCCATACAGTCTTTGTGATGTAGGGTTTTACCAATAAAATTAGAGAACAATAAAAACGACGAAAAGGGTGACTCAGTGTCTGGCGCATAAGATAACAAGCAAGGGAGGTTCTTTGTTTGACTTTCACGACAGACTTTCAGGCTGAAATGCAAGATTTCGTAGATGAACAATTTTTCGAACCTTCTCTACTCTCATTCCAGCAAACTAGCTATTGTGGACGATTCCGGAGTTCTGACCATGCACCTGACAACAGATGGTACATGCAACGGAAGTGCTTTGCTAGAGGACCGCCAAAAATTGAACGACTTTGTCCGCAAAGATGTTTGGGACATTAGGTTTTCCGAAGTAAGTTTATTCTGTATCAAACTGGTGGTCCACTGGGTGCATTGATCCGAACGCACAACAGTTACACAGACATGATCGTCTACGCTCCTTCGCTTCGTCCAATTTATACAGAAGCTAAGTCCACAATGGGCCAAGAGTAAAGCTTTTTAGCGAATACCGTTTTTGTCTTGCGGCAAAATGAATTGGCTTCAACGAGGTCACGGCTTTTAGTGGCGCAGGAACGGTGGCCTGACGTGACTTGTGCACAAATGGAAATCCAGTTATGGTCCAGATCAGTTGCAGGCCCAAGTGATTCACATCCGCTCGACAGTACTGAAACATCTCTTGAGCAGACCCGGCTTCCGTCGCCATTCAGAGAAGTACGATACTTGTATTCCGCTTGGTTTCTTGAGAGGTGACCAGACCACCTGGTTAAATAAGTTCAGATAGCCTATGAATACCGATGCATCCGGGTAGAACGACCTCATTCCACACTCCATTTTCCCTCTCTGCTTTTAAAGATGCAACTGTGGCAACAGTGATCCGGTACCTTAGTTTCCAAGAGCCTCCATTTCTTACAAGCTAACTATTTAAGACATATACGCTCATATCTAAGATTGTAACTCTCCAAGATCACTTCACGGATCCGGAGTGGTCCCACATTCCGAACGTTCTGGATGGGAAGCGACTGCCCAAAAGTACAATAATATCGAACGGGAGCTCTTTGTAAATCTGAGTTCAGGCGCCTGATGACCGTTTATGTTTCTGACTTTCCATCCGTCTGGGTCCTGTGCTACTAAGCATTCAACTGAATTTAGAACGAAATCTTACCGCTTTGGTATGTTTCAGACCTAATCGTAGATGTTAACTAGCAACCATTTTGGTAGGCAGTCGAGGTTCTCTGTCAAACCTGAGGGCGCGTTTGTTCCCTGGGCGTCAGCCTAAACTCAAATCGTCCAAAGTAGACACACAACGATCAAAACGTTTTTGGTCCTTGATTACTTATCTTTTAGTTGATAACACAGCTTACTAAACTTACTCGCGGACAGTCAAGTATTTATTACCACCTGTCGACTCAGAATGAGTTTTCAACCGTGAAGTTAGTTCTCAGCTGCAAAACCTAACTAGACGGTCAGCAGTGAGCGAAATCAAGACTGCAATTGTGCCGTCCGAATAAACATCGTGCGGCCGTGGTGATATTCATCATATACTCATGAGAATTGATCTCACGTGACCTATCATGGACTGGCTCATTGATTGAAGAGTGTTCAGCGAAACGACCACGTCACTTGGGGAAACCTTTTCCTCTCTCTGAACATTACTGAAGATTGGTAACTGGAATATCTCACAAGGTTTTGTTTTCCAAAGGCGGTTGAATTTCGTCACATGAATAGACTGGTTATTTGACGTGTTGCTTTACCACCTTAGGACAACCCAGACATGTTTGCCATAATGGAGAAGACGCGAATGTTCATCTTTGACCGACTGCAAGCAGAACCAGCGATACAGACGTCCACTTTTATCTGCAGCTTTAATAATTTGGAAGTCTTGGGTGTGCTCCTGGACGAACTGGTGGCACTTGAAGACCAACCATCAAAGGACTGTCTTTTGCGTGTACCAGTGAAGGTAAGGTCACTTCTGTTCTTGTCAGTTAGCTTGCATACTTACATTTCCGGTAAAAAAAAAGACCACCATGGCGGCCTGGAGTATATTTCGTGATCAGGCAGTGATCTGAGCATATGTGCCTTGCATTTTGTCGTTTCCCTATGTACTGTACCCTAGATTCCCCCCTGGAATCTAGTCCACGTTTACATCCCATATGATGTTTTGAAGGATCTTTCAAAACGAATAAGGTTTAAAGAAATTGCGTCTTGAATGGTTTTGGTCGGTGATGACCCGACAGACTTCACTTCTATTACCGGTGGCCTTTTGCAATCGATAGACGATGAATGGTGTGGTGATGGTAATCGAAACTCGTGTTCTTTGCCCACAACCAAGAGATTCTTAGTGTGGGATCAAAATCTAGATAGAGTTTGCTGGTAATGGTTTTTATACCTCGCTGCCAAGTCAGTACTTACATTTCCGGTAAAGAAAAATACCACCATGGTGGCCTGGAGTATATCTCATGATCAGGCAGCAATCTGAGTATATGTGCCTTGCATTTTTGTCGTTTCCCTATGTACTATACCCTAGCTTCCCCCCTAGAATCTAGTCCACGTTTCCATCCCATATGGTGTTTTGAAGGATCTTTCAAAACGAATAAGGTTTAAAGAAATTGCGTCTTGAGTGGTTTTGGTCGGTGATGACCGGACAGACTGCACTTCTATTACCCGTGGCCTTTTGCAATCGACAGACGATGAATGGTGTGGTGATGGTCATCGAAACTCGTGTTCTTTGCCCATAACCAGGAGGTTCTTAGTATGGGATCACAATCTAGAAAAGGGTATCTGGGGTTCCAAAAGAACAACGGAACCTCGTCCTGTTGCAAGTTTCCGAATTGAAACTGCTTGTGTTACGATACGTCCATCATTATCATCATCATCATCATCATCATCATCATCGCCAGCTGTAAGAACCGTGTACTTGTCATACAGTGGTTGTAGCCACTTTCAGTTCACCAATGATTTGGGGAGGTGAGGTAGGTAGCTGCGCATTGGGCACGAGCTGATAAATTGGTGCGTAAATACACCACTGTCAATGGACTGTTAAGTGGGGGATTGAGAAGGGAGCTATGCATTGAAGGCAATAGCTTAGATGCACGAGCACCATTGAGGGCGCTACTGGGCCATATCTGACAATGTCTCTAACCATTGATGTGGCCCGTCTCGGTGTCCCGATCCGGGAAGACGGCAATGACCAACGCAGCTGAGTTTGCTAGCAATGGTTTTATACCTCGCTGCCAAGTCATTGTTTGACCGCCTCTGGCTCGTTTCCACCCTTCACGTGGTTATGCGAAAAGAACCCTTCGAGGAAGTCGGTCGACTGGCATGCGCACCACGTGGCCAAGCCAGCGCAACCCATGTAGTGTGATCAGTTCATCTATCGAGGGTGAGTTATTTCTCCCGAATACCATTCGACGTACTTCAGCATTCCCTACCCGGTGTTCCCACCAGACTCGGGCAATGCTCCGAAGACATCGATATGTCCAGCTAGAGCCGTACCCATAAACTTAGCTGAAGACGCGCAGCTAGTTTAACTCTGTCAGAATCTGCAACTTTTCCAGTCCATGTTGTATTTTCAGATGCACTTCGATGGTATTGAATCTGTACTGAACGTCCTGTTCTACGTGACTCTGAACCAACTAACCTTTCAATTCAAGTCAAGACAAAGTAAAACTTGTGCACTTGAATGATGATTTCCGGTCTACAAACAACAGACTGCAATGGATTTTTTGAAGAAGAGGAAAGGTGGAATTAAAAAGGGACATAGGGCACCAAATATTCGAAAACAGTATACTAATAACGAGGCATCGGATCACATAGACGACCGGAATTTTGAAAAAAAATGCAGTGTTGAGCAACCGCGAATCTTGTATGCTGGTCGTTCAGCTGTAGCACCCTTTCGGCACTTAACTGCCATGCCACCCGAAGGTTGCATGAGGGTTGGGATACTGCCAGGTTGCCCAAGCCTAGACAGGGGAAGTCGAGAGGCAGAGGTCGGGTTCGAACCACGGACCTTCCGGTCAGTAAATTCGCGCTCTAACCACTTGAGCCATCTCGCCCAAACCTTGTATGCTAATTGTTAACTGAAGTCAAACGAGTGTTGGTTATCCAGAAAAATAATCGGGCAAAAGTTCTCCCACTGTGCATTCTGACCACACAATGACTAAGGATTCTCACTGCATCAGAAAATATCTTCAAAGGACCAAAAAGATATATTGTAGACTTCATTGAGCATGTCGGGGCACACAAAAGAGATACAGGGAATCCGGCTATCCCAGTATATAGGACAGCTTCAAGATAAGGCTGTCAGATGCAAGTAACATTCATAATCTGAGACCATACAGTGCAATACGTCGGTCTTTTGTAACGCTAGTTTCCACATAATGGGGACATCCAGTGTTCTTTTAGCTAGATAACTCGTTCACTTCACCGCGAAAAAACTGAGAATGCCGACTTAATTGACTGTGATGAATGACAATGTGGAATAAGGGAGAATGAGAGAGAATCTTAGCTTCGGAATATTTTTAAGATGCTGGAGGAACGCCTCATCAAACATTAGGCATGTTCTATTGATTCATGCAGGATTCAGTGGTGTTAAGCCTGCATCTAAGCACTACATCATTCGTTTATCTGCATTGCATGTAAAACCCGAGGATACACAGAACAAAAGTATACAATACCAGCAGTCTTTGCAGCTGCAGAGTCCATAGCTAACTAGGTTTTCTACTGTCAAAGACTAGGTTTGGACCTGTGTACCCCCATCTGTGGGGTAGAATTTAAGATATTCCCAAGATTTGACGATAGATTTGCAGAACCAGCAGTCCTTTCTCAAACAATGGCGTTTTTTGCCACTTGCGAACAATCAAATACTATTCCAGCGATGAGATAGCTTTGAGAAGAAACGGTCAGTGGTTCACTGAAAGACAGCAGCATATACCTTAAGAAACAGAGTCTTCTGATGTACAACGCCGAGTCTAGCTGGCAGAACACAGCCGCAGCTGATAGGACAAACAGTTCTGTTCTCACTGACATAGAATTCCAAGGCCAAAGGAAAATGCCATCAAACGGGTGCAACCGGCATGTTCTGCAACGCGAGCAACATAAAATCTGTAGTCCAATACACTGATCCACATACCAATTTGGTTTTCACAGGAGACTCACCTGAAGATAGTCGAGTTATTTTAGTACATTGTATAGATGTGATATACTACCCATGAGGAGGAACATCACAAACGAGAGATTCAGCTTGGTCCCAGGTGAGATTCATGCGATAACCAAACTGGTATGTGGATGAGTGTACTAACCGAATTTCGTATAATTTGAGTTCACGTAGAACATAAGGTTGACGAATCCTCGAGGACTGGCCCGACCTGACGTGCCCTATGAAGGGTGAAACCGGTCGTACGTTGTCGAACGGTTTTCACAGAACTTGTGAGAAGTCTATACAATGAACATTTCAACTAGTCCGATGGCTGCTGTGAAGAGGTGATCAAATTCGTCAAGTAACTGATTGAACTCTCGTCATAACCAGAAGTCCCTTTGCTACCTCTGGTGACCTCTGGTTACTGTTGTTTAGAGTAATGAGTTCACAAATATCATCTTGCACTTCGAACGCTATCTGAGAGTTTTTCACCCCAGACTTAGCGTTGTACTCTCTCCAACTAAAAGCCCTTTTGAAGGACTAGTTTGTTTACAGTGGGGGCATACGATGACCTTGATAGTTCACTGCACCTGAGTCTAATGAGTGAAAGCAGGTTCTCCCCTTCTCACCTCATAAACTACTCCAATTTGGGTTGCCAATTTGTATCATTCCATGTCCCTGTGATAGTTCGTTTGGCCAATGTGACGACTAACCTATGAATTGGCACTATATAGAGGAAAATGTTGGTAGCTCAGGTAGCGTAGATGGTTGCTGGTTTGTTCGCTGAGCTGGGCAATTTGATTGCAAACATTTTATCACCAGTCGAGGTGATATCATCAGTGCGTTGTTCAATAGGGCGGAGACACATTGCAGCACCACGGAACTACGGAAGAGGGGAGAAAACCGTCTATTCAGAGTATCCCAGAACAATGGATATCCAAGAAATTTTATCAAGAGAAGCTTTAAAAAGAAGACATCTCAATGACAGCAACAGCAAGAACAAGCCACCAGACAAGTAGTTCTGGCTTACATCAAGAGTATATCGGAACTTGCAACCAGATTATTGGCTCAAAAAGGAATCCTTGTGGTCCACAAACCGAATGCTACTCTAAGGAAACTAATCTCAAGACCGAAGGACAACCGAGACGAAACCAAGAGGACCAATGTAGTATACCAAATCAACTGCAACAAATTCTGCGTTAGACAAACTGGGAAGAAATTAGGCACACGAATAAAGGAACACAACGCGGCCGTCAGGAGACATGACTCCCTATCCTTGATATCCATACACGAAGACCAAGAGGACCACAACTTCAATCTAAAAAACGCAAAAATTTTGGCACACGGAGACACAGAACACGGAGGGGAATTTCTGGAAGCACGGTACTCCACGACGGATTGGATCAACCGGTGCATCGGACTGGATCCAATTTACTCATCTCTACGTGCGAAGGACCAACATCTCAACCGGAATACTCAAGGAGAACCGAATATTGGATCCACAAACCAAGAAACAAGGAACTCCTCGGAGTCAAATCAATAAAGGACACAAGCCAGAACTCGGAAGCGCAGAGGACAAAGGTCACCCCAGCATCTACCAGAATACGACGACAGGGAATTCCAAGCTCAAAGGTCACGGGTACATCGACGAATGGGGACACAGGATAACCAATGGATACAGCAACCAATGGAACCGCCCTACCGACTATCCAATCGTGGTCAAAGTCAGCCCCGGTTAGCAGCAGGTATATTAACACACACGTAACACTATTCAACGCACAACCACCAACCCATCGCTGCACACCAATACGCACTGATGACGTCATCTCGACCGGTGATGAAACGTTTGCAATCAAATTGCCCAGCTCAGCGAGTAAACCAGCGACCAATTGACACTCTGTAAGCTAGATCAATTGAGACCAGAATTTGACGCTGCCAATCATAATTGCTGTGCCCTGTCGACCGACAAAGTTCATCGTTGAGATCAGCAACACTGTGAATGTAAAAAAAATATAACAACCTAATCCTCACATCTAATTACAATTCGCCCAACAAATCTTGTCCTATACTGAGCCATCGGCTAGGCGTTCGTTCAGTTGACAGATGTCAGTCTCCCAGGTATGACGATGCTATATCGCAAACTGCTTGCCCTTTTAGCTTCTGGGCTGTGCGTCTATCACCAAATCCACAATTCAAATTCATTAGGAAATCAGTCCGACTCAGCTGGTCCTCTGTCATTCAATGCAACGCAACCAAACGTTGTGTGTAACACTAGCGAAGATCATGTCCAGCCTTAAAGTGTCATTGTGAAGCAGCACATGAATTTGTGAACTTGTAAAGCATATGTTCGGCCGTATCTCCCTCCTAGTTGTCCCATTTACGACGGACTACAACTCACTATTTCGCCTCCCTGAAAAAAAACAGACCAAGGGGGATGTGCTTCAGTTGTTACATAACAACCCTTGTTGAAAAGAACATCCACTAGGTAGATCGCCACCAGTTATCTGATGAAACGAGAAAACTGACAGTTTGCCCTACACAACAGCTCTAATGAGCACGTGAACACAGGGATCAAAACGGCCAGCTGAGCTATGGTCAGGCTCAATTCTTCAAACTAAAATATTTCGACGGCAACACTCTTGACAGACTTGAATGTACAGCTCCGTTCATCATATGAGTTTTTGCTCGTTGGTTTGCCCGATGAGTTGGAAAGCTGACGGCGAACAAACCAAAGGTCATCTACACCACCTGGGCTACCAAAATTCTCCTCTACAGCATATGAGTTGTTATCAGAATCAGACCGGTGACTTTGAGCATTCCACATTCAACACTGTAAGGTTTGGATAAGGGATTGCCAGAAATCCATTCTGATCCACGTAATCACATTGATATCTAACCTACTCTGGTTCCAACGGTCTGAGTCCTGATCTATTGCGATCCTTCTGGTTAGATCATACCAAATAGGGCAAAGCGAATGTCTGACCGGGCATTAATACAGTTGTCCCACATGCCGACGATCTGGAGTTTAAGTCACAACGTAGTCAAAGATACGGACAGCTAGTTAGCTCCAGTACAAACAGGACTCAGGCCCACTGCTTCCAATGTTTCGCAAGACAAGCCGGGGCCAGTACAGGGGAACGATTGTTTGGTGGGTGACGTTCATTCAGTCCTAAACAGTTTCTAAGCTACTCGCAAACAGTCAACTATTCCTGAATCACCAGGCCAAATGCCAACCAGTCAGCGATCTGGAAGCGGACCAATATCAAATTATCCTCACCCATAGTGGTTTTCTCCACTGCTCCTTTTTGAAGCTTTATAATCCGGTAATGTGTTGGCATACTAGTAGCTCGGGTGTGATAGTTGGTATTTGATCAGGTGACTGTTGATCTGTTCGCCGAACTTGGCAATTGATTTGCAAACGTTTCGTCACCATTTGAGGAGACATCTTCAGTGCGCTGTTGGGTGGGTAGTGGGGTTGTGAAAAACATTACGTGGGACAAACGGGGAAGAAACTATCAACCGGAGCCAACGAACACAAGGTCGCTACTAGGAGACACGTTCAACTCTTGCTCATCTCGGCACGCGAAGACGGAGGACACAAATTTGATTGGAATAACGTCAGCATACTGGGCCAGGCAAGAACAAAGAAAGAACGCGAGTTCACAGAGGCATCGTACTCCACTGATGGAGCAATAAACAGACACATCGAGATCGATTCTGTCTACCAACCTCTGAGGACAAAGGACATCTAGAACCACAAAACCCGGAGCCGGACAAGGATTCAAAGAAGAAATCAATAGGACTACAAACTAATAAAAATGGGAGGTACACCTACCTACCTACACCAACCAAACAACCGGGAAGCCGACCACAACGCAACAGAGATGACGAGCGGACCAACCAGAATCCAAGTACGATTTTTGTCAATGGCCAATCAGGTTACGGCGCAAAAGCTGCTCTTTGCAAACCATATAAACGCAAGCACAAAGAGAGGGACTACCCACCCAACAGCGCAATGAAGATGTCTCCTCGAATGGTGACAAAACGTTTGCAAATCAATTGCCCAGCTCGGCGAACAGATCAACAGCCATCTGATCAAATACCAGCTTTATAATCCGTTAGGCTGACAGTTGAGTGGGCTTACGTGAAACCGATGTATCGGTACCCGACTGAAGATGGAACGTTTGCAAAAAACCGCCAAGCCCGAAAAGCAACCTAGCTGTCAACCTGAGCCACAAACCTCCTCTTTAGGTGTCAAAAGTCAAACAGAATTCGTAGCGACCCATACTCCTCAAGAAAGTATGGTGAAAATCACGCAACTCGCCTTTTATCCTGTAGAGTCTTTTCAAAGCTTGTGGGAATCAAAGTGGCTCTTAATTTCATCTTCACGTCTTTGCATCCCCTGAATAGGTTTTTCGTGACTGCCAATATGTGTTGGAGAAAGAAGGACCGACCAAAGTCCAAGATTTGTTGGATGCTAACCCACATCCAAAACTCAAGTAAGTAATATTCCGATTTTTTAAAATATATTTTGGGTGCGTTCCTAAAACGCCCAATCGATGCCGCATGTAGGAAACAAGACGACCAGTCGCACAGTAAAGTGAACAAACCAAAAACGAAGTTAGCGAAATACACTCATTTGCAAACAAATTTGGTTTTGCGAAAGACTCACTTGGAACTTAGCTGAATCTCTCGTTCGTGATGTTTCCAGAAGAGTTCTTCCGGCGAGCTGTCGATCACCTGGTCCGTAGCTTTATTTAAGAGCTTATCAAGTGGCTGCGCCCTTTATCTCAGCCCACCATTGCATGTCCGAACAATTCTCTATGGTTGTAATTAAGAATACTCATCTATGAATTGTCTGCTCAACATTGGGGCGTATTCAAGAAGTGGCTTCCCCCTTCCTGCAAAAGCCGATTAACTTTCTCACGGAAAAGTCACATTTCGGGGGAAGATTACCTTTAAAGAGCATGTTGCTTGGAAGACTGAAATTCCATGGCCATGTATCGGAAGAAGGTGTGCCCGGACTGTTCAGAAAATGGGCCAATGAGAATGAAGCCTTTTCAGCTCAACGTTTCTCGCGCCATCACAGAGGTTCTAGCACGATTATGTAGACCATCCTTTGATTGATCCAGCTGTCCTAACAGAGACCGTTTCAAGCTGCCTTGAGTTATGACATATCGTGGGGGACGGAAAGGCAAACTAAGTAGCAGTGTAGAAGTTGCGTGAATACAACAGGTAACTGAGACTGTTGTCTAGGTCGTTTATAAGAGTTCGTACCTCAAAATTTGCCTGTAAGACCAAGACTGGTGTATATGCCCCATGAAGTTTGTGTGGAATTGGTGTAACACATGGTGCGTGCAGTACTCACAGCCATATTCAGAGGATGACCAGTTTAACTAGCTGAAACATTCGGGTATCTGAAGTAACGAAAAAGGACTGAGGTTTCACCAGTGTGTTGTGCTACTGCGTCTCAAGGTAGTACTTTATCTCAACAAGAGATCCCATACCATGGATTATCGGCCCTGTTAGAACATTTTATGCACTTTTGCAGTTCATCCTCCCTATGGGTACGGTACACTACACGACGAGACGGCCAAAGTCGCTGCACACCGGGACAAATATTTTCTCTTGATCTGGCACCTGTCAGTGCGAATCGGCAGATGCAAGCTTTTTATCACCACCTGCAGGACATCCTTGGTCAATTACCGCTTCCTCCACACTTCATCGCATTGGTCGCGTTTAAGATGTTCATGAGAAAACATCCATATTGGAAGAATTCGTGTGTAACTTTGTATGCGTTTTTCGTTTACTGTTTTTTCTTTACAACTTAACGAGTCCGGTTGCCAAACCGAAGGCGATTAGGTCGATTTCTCTCACACTCTAGGACAATGTTCAACGTGCGTTCCGTGAAAAGGATGCACTTGAGTTAGGTCGATTTCTCTCACACTCTAGGGCAATGTTCAACATGCGTTCCGTGAAAAGGATGCACTTGAGTTATCCAACCTAAGATTTGATAGCATCAGTCGATGAAAATCTGAGTTTAAATCAATAGGCCATGTGCACCTGGCAAACCTATTTGGGTCATACATCTGGCAACCGAGTTGATTATGTCAAACGGCCCCTCGTTGATGTCCGCTAATTGTTATCCTCATCTGATTGGCATAGTAAGTCTCGGGTCCATAAATGGTCTCTGAGGGGAGCGACAAAGGGAGAACTGAATGGCACTTCATGTCCGAATCGTAGTATTTTAGCAGCATAACTCATTTGTAGTTAGCTACCAGGCACAAGAAATTAAGCGAGTCCAAAACCTACACGAAATTCCTCCGCTGACGGAACATTGTAACGCGGAAAATTTCTTACGTGAAAAGCGATCAGCTCCTGTGTTTTCCATCAATAACTGGACGGAAAAGCAATTCGTAGCGAATGCACTTCACTTCCAGACTCCATTGTCAAAGAACTCGTCACATAATCCTACCTTATTTTTTATCACCAGGCAACTGTTGGCTGAAAGCTGTTTGGCACGACAAGATTTAGACACCGCTGAGCTCGGCTTCGTCCACTGTCAAAACTACGCGGGCATTCAATTTGTCAAGCGCCTTCGAAACGTTCAGTCAAAAGTTATTCGAAAGGTAATGGTGGCTGACTTACTAAACGCTACTTTTTCTACTTAAACTAATTTTGGCAAAAGAGAGGAGTGAGTTTACAGAAACATCTAAACAGGGCGAGAAAAAAACTTTTTTCAATGTAGAAGTTGCCATCGCCTTGTTCATCGGGTTCCCTCCTCTTCCTTCCACAGGCTGAAGTTGATGCATTCTTTGGAAAAATCGATGAGGCCGAACAGCTCCTGTTGACCAATGACAGATCAGACCTGGCAATCGAACTTCGCAAGCGGTTCGGTGATTGGTTCCGAGTGGCACAGCTGGCCAAAGACTCAGGAGCGTTAGTCAAAGACGCAGAACTTGCCGAGATTTGGAATTGTATCGGTGATCACTTTGCCGATCAAATGCTATGGTAGGGTTTCATATTAGAATACATAAGGAAAAAGTTGAAAGCTTTTATTCCAAACACAATCAGATGAAAACAAAATTTCTTTTCCAAAATCCAACAAGACTAGTGAAAGCTATATAGCCTTGTTCCAAGCGCAACAAACTTCTCAGTAGTCTAACACAGCCGCCCGAAAGTCGAATATCTTTGTCGCAGACCTGAACACTTGATGACAGTGTGGTACGTTCAATCTGGCCATACCTCCGAATGAACCGTAGATATATGCGAGATATTGCTTTTGGTTTCGTTTATCGGATTCCCCCGTCTTGCTTCTGCTATGATTTCTCTGTTTTTATCAGGGACAAAGCGGCCGGTTACTATCGTCAAGGTGGGAATCTCACAAAATTCGCCGAATGTCTGTATCAGCTGGAGGATTACAACGGGTTGGAACGATTGGTTGAGGAACTGCAGGACAACCATTCTTTACTGCCAGAACTGGCTCATCGGCTGGCAAATATCGGTCTGGCCCAACAAGCCGTCTATGCCCTAATCAAGGTAATTAACGAATTTCGGGTGAACGATATGTGCACGGTATCGTCGAAGGATAAAACCTAGTTGAGCTCTTGCAGATAGAGCTGCACTACTCAATAACAACATTTACAAGAGGACTGGCCGCTTGCATTATTTGGTTAGAAACCTGTGCTTTCAAATTACGAGTTTTTAATAATGCAGGCATCTTAGTCAGTCATCCGACCCAGGCGACTGTGTGATTGGACGTTCTATCCAAGACCCACACACTGTACGGTACACAATTTACACACCGGCTTCGCTGAACTTGTTAATGCTCTACTTCAACCCAAAAATTGGTTAAATGAACAGAAAACAACGAGCACTAACCAAGACAGTTTTGTTAACTGGAATGATTACAGCATGCATATAGGGAAAGAGGGACTTATCGTATTGCAGGTACGAGTTGATAAGTTCTGTTGCCGGTCCAGATGCAGGTTTCGTGTTTCCTTCGCCGTTGTGGCAGCTACACGTACTTCCTGGTTATCCGTGAATGGCGCTCCGTAATACCTGAGTCGGGCGACGTTCGTAGTACTGTTGAGCTGTGTGTGGATTGTGTTCGGTTTTCCTATTTGTAGATACGTTTGCGTGTGTGTAGGTGTTTGAGCACATGACTTGCTTCTACCCGTACCAGACGGTCAAGGTCAGATGAGTCACGATTGCGTGTCGTGATTTGCTAGTGTAGGAAAAAAAAGACGAGTCTCGTGATCTAGAGAGCGACTGTGAGCTGTGTAGTCAAGTATGTGAGTGAAGGGATAGCTCCAGGCTTAAAAATGAAATCTCCTAACCTTTGAAGCACTTGAATGATGTGAGTTCGGCTATCTTGATGCCATTGGTAGCTGCAATGTTTGACTGAACTGGAGAGGTCCAGTTAGCTATGTGTCATCCCGAAAGGTACCTTTCCAAGATTTTATTTTTTTTCACAATGTTTTCCGCGAAAACTCGTTAACTAAAAGATACGTAGCCACTGACTTACCTTGTATGACAGATATAAAATTAGCGCACCCAGTGTTTTCGTCACCTTTTCAAGGGCAGTTGGAATCCTCACACGGAGATAAACCTTCAAGCTCGATGACCTTCAGTGACCGAGCTTGGATTTGCACACTGTCCGGCTAGTGTCCAGCGGTGATGTGACCTTAAGTGGTAAGAAATCATACAGTGGCCTGTGCTGAAATGATCGAGAGTATTGCTCAACTAAGTCGCAGAAGACCCCCGTCCTAACTTTCGGCCAGATAAAAAATTCAAGCCTTTCAAATCTTCATGTGCGTACCAGTGGTGAACTGCAAGCCCTTCAGTGATACATCATCACGACTCAAAAATGGCAGGGTTCGCTGTTTCTTATCGACAGCTGAAAAGCCACATTCCAGATCCTTTTTCCTGCTTCACTGTAACATTTCCGATTTCCAATACAAAAGAGAACAGTGAAGGACACAGCCTGTCTGCGATATTCGCCGGGCACTGTGAAACAGCCACTTGATTCGGAGATGAAGTGGATAACACTGAGTCTGCCAGTTATTCAGGGTCTAGGTCACTCAGTCGTTTGCCTGCCTGGTTGGCTAGTGCCCATGTGCTGAGCGAGCTGAATGACAGCTGAACGGTTCACATACAATCAGATGTTATAACGGCGTAATAGGTATAGATGGTGTCACGGTATTGATTGCCATCAGTAACGTTCGTCGGTTCAACGCAAAATGTGAGCTAGACCTAGAGTTAAAGGGTACTATTCGAAATGATAACAGTCTTTTCCGTCCAAAAGAAAGCTTGGAACTGTGTGAAGTAGTGACCCCTACGATCGCTCAGCTGTAGCACCCTTTCGGTGCCTAACGGCCATGCCGCCAGTAGGAAGCACGAGGGCTGGGATGCTGCCAGATTGCCCAGGCCTAGACAGGGAAATTGGAGAGATAGAGGTCGGGTTCGAACCATGGACCTTCCGGTCAGCGCGTTCTAACCACTAAGCTATCTACCCAGCTCATACGATGCCCCTCATCTCACTATTCGGCATCAGAAATGTGTCCACACTGAGGAAAAGTGGTAGTACATTTCCGTTGTCGACCTCAATGCCATCAACGTCATAACTGACTACCGACAGCAGCTAGAAGCCATATACAGCGGGCTAGACCAAGCCAGTTCTTGTCGCTAAAAGTGACAAAGTTCTCCACAACAGCTCTAACAAAGCCCTGTGGTGAGCGCGATTTTAACTGTTCATCTCGACTTTTTATTGTCGGGCAACTGCAATCGCAGGATATTTTATTGTAACTTTACAGTTTTCTCAAGTGGTTAGAGCGCGAATTTACCGACCGGAAGGTCCGTGTTTCGAACCCGTCCTCTGCCTCTCGACTTGCTCTGTCTAAGCTTGGACAACCTAACAGTATCCCAGCCTTCGTGCTTCCTTCGGGTGGCATGGCAACTAGGCACCCGAAGGGTGTTACAACTGAGCGATTTTTTTCTTTTTATTCAGAATAGAAAAGACCTCGTAAGTTGTTTTGGTCCTTCGTCTGGAAAGTTGCCACTCAAGGAAGCAGTCAGTGCTTGAGCCACTGAAGTGCGCATGGCGGCTGAATGACAGTTGTTGCGCCATGTTTTGACTCAGTGCAGGCTGATCATCAAAAACTGACCAGGTACTCATAATGCAATGTTGAATCCATAACCGGAAGGTCGAAGGTTCAAATCTCCTTAGAAGTTTGTGAGGTGTGAACTGTTGACGACTCCCATCAGGCACGCGACCAGAAATTGGATAGGATTTTATCCGATTTCGTCAAGATTTATTGACTACTTAAGGGATAATGCCATTTTCAACTCCTTCATGTTTATAAAACAGTTAGTTCCATTCAGGTGTATTCGGTACGATTTGAGTTATGGAAATGCTACTGTACAGTTCTTTTGTGTGGAGAAATTTCATCCGTTTTATAATAACTCTCAGTAAAAAGTAATAAACTGTAGGGGAAGAATTCTGATTTCACATCGTCCCGCTGAATTTTGAAAGCTCCTTCAACCACCGCAGAATTTTGTAAAACTACCCCCAAAGTCCCACCAATTGGATCGCGGACCTTGAATACACCAATAATATCGTCGACCTGAATAAGGGTGCAGCAGAAATGCAGCCTATCCTTGATCGTATCGGCCACTACCCTTTGCTGGTTAGACTGGAAATAAATTTTGGACGTCCTGTCTAACCAGTTTAGTGCTAACCAAGAGCCCATATAAACCTAGACCATCTGTTCAAGACACAGTTGTTGGCATCGTCAACCTCAGGAAAATATTCGTGCAACTTTCACTCTGCTTTGCGGAAGCGTACAGAAATCAGCCTTTGAATAAAGCCTCGTATGTATGCTGTGACTGTCTGTACTAACATACACCTGACCTCTCCGAACTGTTGATCTTCGAAGACTTAGAGTGAACACTCAGAGTATGCTAGAACGGTAAGGTAACCAGCGATGGTGACGGGATCGCTGCTGTAATATTCCATGCTTCTCCACATTGACCTAGTGACGCAGACTACAGTGGGCTAGGTCCTCGTCCCAGCCCTCCCTGTTCAGAGTAGCGCTGTCGCATCGGAGGACAATTGTTTAGGCCGACGCTAAACCATTTCATCCGCCGGTGACCCACGAAGTCAAGTAATCAAACAGAAACTGAGTAATGTTGTGCTCGGGCCTTGTTACCGATCGTGCTTTGTGGGTAGTAGCGATCTGGGATATTCTTAGTACGGGGTCATCCTTTCCCAGGAGCAAGTCGCCTTAAAGCAAGTAAATAGCAAACTTATCTAGATTTCATGGAAGGTAGCTGCGCGTCCAAAACATGAAAAATATGGCGTTCACAACAAAACTGAGTGGACCTGTTCCCTTTGGATGCTTGATGAAAACTACATGAATGTTGGCACATCTGGTTTCATTTTATGTTCCAACCGCAGAACGGAAATTTCGCACAAATTTGCGTGTTTTCATAGGCATTGTCAGTTCAGTTTTTTCTCCGCTTCTTCAGTGTAACCGAGTACAGGAGGCGATTGATGTTCACTTGGAATTGAACAACTGGCAGTTAGCTATGGACCTGATCAGTCAACATTTTCCAATTACACCAGGAATGGGAAACTACCACAAACAGCAACAGCAACAAAAGATTGATAGTCTCCTGAATCAAAACATTGCACATCTGTTAGATCAAGGTCGGAGAGTGCATGCCGTGGAATTGTTTAAACGAGCGGGAAAGTTGTTGCAAGCAGCGGAACTCATGTATCAAGTGAGTTGAAAGTGTTGTGGTGTACTATTTGGAAGCTTTTCGTGTTCATATTAATCATAATATGATTAGCTGTTTGCTAGTTCCCCCCTCCCGAGTGGCATCATTTGTAATTACAAGCTCTGTCATGGTTTTCATCCATTTCTTGGGGAAAAATGCACCATGACAACATCAAATGGGTCTTTTCCAGATAAGCCTCGCCAAAAAATTAATCCCCACCCAAAAAAAGATTAGAAAAAAGAGGATATGAAATTTGTACTTTTAGTTTTTATTGAGGAGAGTGAAATTGGGACATGTCATGATGATTAACCGTTTCATGAGTATCATTTCATGTCAATCATCGTTTCAATTCTTTGGTATGATGCCCACATATCGGAGATGATGATTGAGCCGGGAGTGATGCGGGCCCGGATTGTGTCCATCAAAGTGGCCGCAGTTCGATCTGGCACTGCATACATGAACACCACTTTAGTTTCCCAGAAGATCCCTCCGAAAATCTACTCCTGCGGAAGGACTCGCCCTGCGTAGTTTTTACGACAAGATATTAGCGTTTCATCGATCTCGACGGGTAGACCTGGGCCGCCGATAACTGTTGGCGTCTGCAAAAGCCGCAGCCAGGTTCCCTTTCGAAGACCGACACTATCGGGCATTACACCTCCATTTGTCATAAACAGTTGAAAGTGTCATTTGGTGGCCATTGTTGCTGATGGATCACTCCGTGGCTTTGCAAAATACCTATTGCCGTCTCCTTGTCATGAACGAGGGTTGAAAGCGTCAGAAAGTTCATTTAAGGTTAACATCCTAATACTGCCTTTTAATTCAGAGAAGACTTGATGGAACATGAGTAGTGACTGTGTAGATAACTTGAACAACCAGAGTAGTGTGCCTCAATTTGGTACATGAAAACGATTCGTCGATCATGCTGTGTACGCATATGTCTGACACTCAAACAAATTGCACGCACAGAGTTTCGTCTGGTGATCTTTAACTTGCCCGTAAGTTCTTTCAGTTGATTAAAAGAAATCTCGGCCACCTCTGACCATCATCATCATCGTCAGCTGTAAGAACCGTGTACTTATCGTACAGTGGGTGTAGCTGCCACACTTTCGTTCACCGATGGTTTGGGGAGGTGAAGTAGGTAGCTCTGACCAGAAACAATTCCATTCAAAACACGGAGGAGAAGTTGGTAGCTGAATTTGCATAGATGATCTCAGCTCATCACACCACGACACCGCACAACCACCGACCCATCGCTACGTCCCATAACAACGCAGTGATGATGTCACCTCGATTGGTGATGAAGCGTTTGGCTCCCTGATGTTGAAGTTGTTTTTAAAAATATTACGGTAAACTGTGGGTTTGGTTGTCAATCTAACGATACCTTGGAAGCTAGTGAACTACCGAAATCGTCAAAAACACATCGTTCCAAATAGATCGGAACATTGAAGAGGTAACTAATTTTCCGATATTTAAAACTAACGCTAAGGATGGGTGCATAGTGGTGCCCTACCTGGACAGTAGTAGTGTTCGATTCAAGCGCAAAAAAAGCTTCACGGAAGTACACATTCGTTGGCATCAATAAAAGCTACGCGCTGTTCAGTCCCGTCCGCTTGTATCATAAACCGTCATTCAGAGACCACAGGACACGGAATGCACCCTCTCATAACAGTTATGTACTTGTCTAATGTGATTTTCAGGAAGCTAGAGACGCAGCTCGAAAAGGAACTACATCACTGCTTCAACTGAAAAAAATGTACGTCATCATTGGACTGCTTATGGAACAATTCTATGAACAGAACAAACTCCAAGCTTCCGTGAAAGCAAAGGCCACAAACTGTGCTGAGGTAGGTGGTCTTTTCTGCTCTCACATGTGTGACGCTTCAAAAACCGAAATGCATTTAAGCAACGCGGACACTAAGATTATGGATTCCACGTAGCTCACCACATTCATTACGCGCCAATATTGATACTGTTTGGTGCGACAGGACACTAAAATGAAAGCAAATCGTGGCAGATTTTCGAGCTAGCATAAACTTTGAGGACTTACAAGTCGTCCAAGTTCAAACACAGCAATTGAAGCGTTGGTTGTAATTGAGAAGTCATCTGCTGATGTTCCAGCATTTCTTCTCAGCGAGTGTTCTTGCTCGCGAGAAGCCAATCAAGTAGAGCGTAACTACAATGATTAACGCCTATTTGTCTCTGGGTTATTGTCAACAGGTATGGTGAAGGCGGTTGCTCTAGATATCCTGCAGTCCTGGTAATCTGTGCTTCATACGTACCGGCGCAACATGGCCTGTCAGTATGTCGGCATTATCCAGGGCACAAAGAAGTCGTGATTCCTCATCTATCTTTCGTTGATAAAGGACAACTAAACGCAATTATTCATTACGAAGACGTATTCTCACGGGAAAACGAAAATAAATAAATTAATTAATTCCTACTTTGACCGTAAAATTTTCTTATGGATACTATTTGTGCTTATCCAAGGCTAAATTCTCGCTTAGGTTAATTTCATTCAAATCCAAAATGATTACTCATGTGCTGAGTTGTGATCTCTGTGAAATGCTTGTCAAATAACCAATAAGAGCTGGGGTTTCTCCTTTTTTGACATCAAATCAGCTATTTGGAAAACCAGTAAGCTTATCCTTTTCTAATTCTTAACAACACTTTTTTGAGAGGGGATTGCAATGACAAGTGAAATTCCGTGTCCCCAAAACTGTCTTCAAGATGAAAGTATCAGCTGTTGTGGATTTATCAAGTGTGGTATTACTGTTATGCGATGATATTAAAATGGTACTATGTTCATTAGGATATACCAGTTTCATTTGGCATGGCTGTCATTCCACGACGGTAGCGAACGAATCAATTTGTCGGCTGTAAACCGTGTACCATAGGCACATTGGTTCCACCTGCTACAGTTTCGATCAACGGAAAAGGGGAGAGTGTAGGACATACAGCCACGCCTAGGTTAGTTCGGGGACTGAATAGCTACGTATTGAAGACGATAGCTCCGATGCACCAGCGCCACTGACCGCGCGATTGGGCCATTTCTGCCAATGCCATTAACCGTTGGTGAGTTGAATCCCGGAATCCCCATCCAGGAAGGCGGCAGTTGCCGACCAGACTAAGTTTACTGGCTAGTGTCTTCGTGCTTCGTTGCCAGGTCACACACTGTCCACCTCGCGGTCGCTTCTAGTCAGCACAGGGTTGGGCGAAAAGAGCTCTGTAAGGCAGACGGTCTTCTGGCATGCGGACTACATGTCCTAATCAGCACAGCCTATGAAGGGTGAGTAATTCATCCATCGCGGAAGACAGTGATTGCGAAAGTGCACCCCTAGTAATTCTACTGGAAAGGTTTGATATACCTATAAAGACCTAAGCTTTGGTATAGTCTAGTTCACACAAATCAGAACAGTAATTAACCTAAACCGATTTGGAAACTTTAGGTTATCCAAATGCCAAAACAAAACCACCATAACAACTATTCCCGATGATTTCATGTATTTTTAAGCGGAAACTCATTTACCGAAAAAAAATCGAATGACCGTATAATTCTGTTATAATACATTATACTGGAATCCGTTTTCTCATTACCGACTGAAAAATAAGAGTGTTATGCAGGCGAGTTCGACATTAGCCGGATTACTGTTGGAAGAACGGGAACGTACGGACCATCAAGTAGACCGATTAACCACCAATACGGAAAGCAACAAATCCGTCTGGAACGAAGCTCTCGGTCGAAATCGAAAACCTGATGCAGGTGACAGACCGACAGATAAATCATCATCCAGCCTGGAGAAGACTCCGGATAAGCTGTCGATGGGAATCGGTGGGAGAGTACAAGTGTCCGAAGCGGGAGCGCCCTTTGTGACTAACAGAAGAGGAGATATTAGTCGACTGATTGATCAGCCTTGGCGTGGCGCAGAAGCCTATCATTTTCTGTCATTGGCTCAAAGACAACTCTACGCGGGTTCGATTGATGAAGCTTTGAGGACTGCGCAACTGTTGCGGGACTATGAGGATATTCTCGAGCCTCGAACAATATATAGCCTGATTGGTGAGTCACAATTCACTAAACATGTCTTCTAGTGAAATTTGTTCACTCATGAACACCCGGAAAACAGAAAGTAAGTTAGTCCCTGAAAATGGAGTTTGATTTTAGCAAGCAAGCTCTCATGCTCGTGAGTATGTTATACTGACGTTAAAAAAATCGTTCGGCTGTAACACCCTTCCGGCGACATCAGAAGGAAGCATGAGAGCTGGGATATTGTCAGGTTACCCAAGCCTAGACAGGGAAAGCCGAGGTGCGGAGGTCAGGTTCGAACTAAGGACCTTCTGGTAAGCAAATGCGCACTCTTGAGCGATCTCGCTCCCCATTCTGGCGTTATTCTCACAGTAAACTTACACGAGATTTCCATAAGGCGATTTCTCTTTAGTAGAAAACGATGTAATCACCTTGATTCTAAGATTAGGAAGTCTCACGCCAAATCACCTGTAAACCACAAGACACCCGGGTGCAGAAGTTGGTTTTCTGTGAGATGATGGGAAGAACGAGAACAGGGTGAGCATAATTAATACGGTATTTCCTGGCCTGTTGCTAAATTCCTGATTTGGGGGTCGCGTTACCTAAAATACACGGAAAAGGCGACCTGAAGCTCGTGGTGATAACCCTAAACCGGTTGCGTGTGGACTATGCTGGCGATCCAACGCCAGTGAAGCTGTTCCGTCACGAAGAGACTGGACCTTACCGTGGTGTGACGGTTCGCGCACCTCAGCGACCCACTGAGCTATGATGGAGGGGTGTCCCCGCGACACTCACAGTCTCTCATACCAGGTTGGTCAATGGCTAGAGGTCTGACGAACACAGTCTCCTGGTCCTCCAGGTTGGGGGTTGGAACATGTGGCGACTTGTTCCGCAGAAATGGTAATGCATTTGCATTTCCCGCCAAACACCGCTGCCTTGCGGTTAGGCTTTTGAGCCAAAGGCTTTGGTTGAGGACCCTAATCGTCCTCCTGTCAAGGTGTGGGCGCTCTGACAGTATCCCAGCCCACGTACAACCATAATACCTACGTGTACGGCAGTGAAGCATCGGTGTTGAACACTGATGTCATGCTGTTGATGACCGGTTTCGCCCTTCTTGGGGCTCATCAGGTAGGCACAGTCCCCGAGCTCCGCCAACCTAAGGTTGGCGGAACTTGAACAAATCTCGGCTGTTGACACAAGGCACATATTCTTAGGTCTTCACACAGGAGCCAGAATTTGATCACCAATGAACTACACGGCGTTGATAATGGTAAGCAACAACTGAATCTCTTTTTTATGATATTGCTGAACTGGATGTGTTGCACAAAGGCCGTCTCATGTTCAAGTTGGTACGATATTCGAGATATCGCAGTATACTTTCACTAGTGTCTCCCGTGAAAAAAACCCAGTACATATGCAAATGAGTAGTCTTTGTCTGAGGTTTCGACTGTTTCACACTCTACTATGGTATGAATACTTCAGCATTGAGGGTGATGAGGCAAGTGTTGGAGTGCAACTGGCTTCTCCATAGGCAGGAGTCTACGGTTGCTGGCTAGCTAGCCCATGATTCCATTCGGTCATTGATTCAGCCAATTCATCAGTTATTAGCGGTGGTCACAGCTGCCTGTGGTGTCTAGTCTCTGAGTGACTCACCAATACAACTTCTGAGGAATTCAGATGACCATGCATTTTGCCGCTTTTTTTCTTCAAAGACCAAATTTACTTCAGTTTCGTTGCTTCCAACAGTTAGTTGATTACACATCTCATAAAATTTGCCAAAATGCTATCGATCTGTATAATTTGTGGATGATGGAATAGTTGCTTTGTGTTGACAGAAGGGTCAGGTGATTACGTCTACGAATCCCCCTGAACTTTGCTTAAGTATATTTGCGTGACTTTCGGCAACTTTCCTTTCCTTGACAGCTATGTGTGCGATTAATGCCAAGGCATTTGCAATCTGTTCGAAGGCATTCACCAAACTGGAAACTCTCCCGAATCTCTCTTCTGCCGACCGGAAGGCTTATGAACAATTGGCGTTGGATATTTTTACATTGTAAGTGCTAGTTGATTCTCAGTGCGTTTGGTGAACGTTTGGCTTGAGTTAAAACAGTAACTTTGTCACCATTCTTCTTAGTTGAGCACGACTCAGGGCCACATAGTGACATCGGTTTCGCTTCTGTGAGACCAGCAGACAAGAACAAAGTTCTGAAATTAGCAAACTATACTCAGTTAAAACTGATTTGGTTCTAACGGGAGACTGAACTGAATCCGAGCTGAATATCTCATTTACGGTGCGTGCAATTTCGTGTTTAAGCAGAACATGGGGTTGACGGAAACTAGGGGGACTACGCTTACCTGATAAGCCCCATAAAGGACGAAATCGGACTTGGGCTGTCGACAAGTTTTCAGCAGCCTTACGAGTAGTGTCTTCAGTCGCGAAGGTTCAACATTCTTTCGAAGATGGACTAGTCGTTTATACCAGGAAGTTTAACTCCCTGTCGATCATCGACCAAGAGGACTATCCCGATACTCTTCATCTTTACGTGATGGCATGATTTGGTGCTCCAGGAACAGGTTTAGCAGAAGTTACATCCAACCAGGTCCTGGATGCTCTAAATGCAAATATCGTCGTTCTACACTGATTTCGTTCCATGATGTTACGGCAGACAAAGCTGTCAGCAACTTCAAAAATGTAGCAGTCCTTTTGCTAAGGAGCTCGCTCAATCGAATAGGTGCACACCAGGGTGACAGTGAATAGCTGCATCAGCTTCTGAACTCCGGAAGTTCCCCATACACACAGAAGGTTGATGAAGGTTCAACAGAGTGAGAGCCACAGCCCCGTCTCGTCTCTGTCCGCCCCTCGGCTGCAGACGTAGTTCCGCACGCCTGGACCCTGATTTTCCTTCCAGGGTGGGAGGTCCAACGAGAGGGGATGAAGCCTGTAGTGTCCTCGGAGGCCTGCGTGCATCCCGTATCTGTGTCCAGAATCATGTACACTCAAATTCCTCAGACGGAGAAAATGTCCGAAACCGGTCTACAACCAGTTGCGTTGAGTGAGCCATGTGAAGCGCAAGACACCGGACTCCATTTTCAATCTCTATACGAGCATTCAGAGGATGGTCTGTACGATCAAGGAAGACAAAAACCAATCGCACACAGACTTTACTTGGATTTATATAGCGACAAAGTCTGTTACTTGACAGGTGTGCTTGGCAGAAGGCCAAGCACATACAGCTGTGAGACAAATGGGGTTGCCTTGGTTAATGAGAATAAACGATTTGCCACAAACATGAGTAAGCTCACGCAGATGCGCAACCTATGGACATAACTGTTAGAAGACCAGTGTAACACCAGCGCCCCATGCCACATTAGTCAAGAAGCGCGGATGAGTAAGTCAATATAAGTTTGCCCTACTATTTCAAGCCAGAGGATGCTCCTGGTACACCTACATCGCCTGTTTATCATTTACCACAAAGGAAAAAAGTTCCTTTAGGGTAGCCTTGGTACGTATGATTGACGTGTCCCGTCTCCGGGTCCCCATCCAGGAAGACGGCAACGACCAGCGTAACTGAGATTGCTGGTAATGGCCTTCATACTTCGTTGCCAAGTCATTGTCTCGTTTTCACCCTTCATGTGGTTGTGCGAAAAGAGCCTTTCGAGGAATATTCATGGATATGGTTCAAACATTTGTAGGAGTTAACCGCAGCAAAGTGAACCAGTTTAGTATATTAGGTCAAGATTATGCGATCAGGCTTACGACTGGCCGTTCTATCCCGTGATTTTCTCTCTCTCTCACATACACACAGGTATCAACCAAGCGATCAGCATAGGAATCCCGATTCTTACGAAATGGACTCCATGCTGGAAAGGTGCGTTTCAAAGTGTTTTGCTGTTTTTCTTCAGAACAGTATTGTTATGCATGTCCAGATGCCTTGGGGACGCAGGATTCCAAGTAGCTCAGTGGTTGGGGAGGGGGAGCTTCTGACCTGGAGATCTGTGGCTGGAAAGCAACCCTGAGTTCTCCTGGCATTTTCCGAGCTTCAATTGTACCTCGGCTCTCGTGTACACTAGAATAATACCATTTCGGCTGTAAGGACGTCACGCGCCTGATGTAAGAAAATTCACACTGTAACGTTGAATGTATAAATATTAAGCTATTCAATATCATCAAACGAAATTAGCATCTTAATGAGGCACTTTAACCAAAGGTTGTTGCGAATCGGACCGAAATGTTCCCATACACCGGTGACTGCTGAAAATAGCGGTTTACCGTGAGCTAAAAGATGCATAGATCCTAAAGATATCGAGGCATCAAGTGACTTCAATAACGCTATTGACTACTGTATAGTCGGGATAAATGTTCGACCCCGTGGAAAACTCGATGTTCGCTTGAGGGCACTTTATTGGAATCACAGTTTCATAGCCCGGCACCAGAAGTTACGCATGCCGAATCACCGTTTCCTGAAGAGAGTGCCGCTTTCTGTGCCCACTTCAGAGTGGCACTAGCAGACAGGTGGTTAAACTTTGAGCTAGGCATGAGCGAGATTTCAAAGTCTGGGCGCTGTCGGTGCGACTCATCTTCCAGTCACCATCATTATGAGAGACAGCAACAACAGTGTTGACACTGACGCTTCACTGCTGTACAACCATAAAGTCTAGCTAATTATGTTTCAAGCCTTAGAATAAAAAGAAATGTTTAAGAGAGGGAACCTGGTGATGGCCTATCACAGGCATTCTCATATGCCTATACCTCCAAGCGCTCAGTCAGAAAATCTGACAGCACGAACGCCACTGACATCGATCAGCCACCATTTCTTACAGTCTCCAGTCAAGCGTCAGGTGGACCCCATCCTAGAAGGCATACTGCACCAACAACACCCAAGCTCTCCGTACTCTCTTTCATGTCCTTTTGCAAAGTCATACGTTATCCACCTTGCGGTTTGCGCAATTCTGAAGGAGGCACGGAGAACAACACTCGTCTCGGTAGACGGTGTTTCGGCATGCGTAGCACATGACCGAGCCATCGTAGTCGGTGGTGCTGGATGCTGTCCCCAATTGAAGTACCTGCCGCACAACCAAATACCCGTTTTCTAATCACCTCGTTACGAATTCGCTGATGCCATCCGACATCAGCCACGCAACTGAGGCACCGGTGATAAAAAAAACCTGCAAAAGACTCATATCACCTGTCCCCAAAGGCCATGTTCCGCAATCATACAACAATATAGCCCTTATTGTAGCCTGGTACACGCGACCCTTGAAACCCAATGATATGCCGTTTTGACGCCACAGGTGACGCAGTGCCGTTGATGATGATTGTTGCACACGCAATCCGATCAGGTTGAAATTCGACTCCATGGTGAAGTACCAGTTAACCGACAGAAGTTTTGTAAGCCAGATTACATGAAACGGAATGATAGGTTCTCCAATGAAGTTTATTGCATTAGAATCGATAAGCATAAACGCAGCTGTCATGTGAGTACCAGTCACTGGATTAGAATAATCAATACGGCGCATTAATCAATAAGTGAACGGTCGGTATGCGCACCACCTGTCAGAGTTGCTGTGAGGGCACGCATGATCAATGACCATTACATCTGTCCCCCCCCCGGGAGATTTTCTCATCGCTACCAAAACAGGCCATCTATTTGGTAACAAAGACTTCAATACGCGACTAGACTCTCTCTCACTATTCCCGATATTTGAGACTGGGTTTGCTTAGTCATCCCTCAGTAATTGTCATGCTCATAGATTTTGGTTTAACAAAGTTATTGTTCTCTAAGTGAAACCAATCTATGATGAAAAGCCGCGTAGCACTGTACAGCTGTTTCGTCTTTGTCGGGAATCGCCAGTAGTATGTATCTCACGAAACTCCAGGTTAGTAGTTTGAATGATCAACCGCTCGAGGTGTGAATAACTCGCGCTTAGACAGGATATAGCACCGTTCATCCTTCAATCACGGGGTCAACACCTGTTGACTAACTCCTCAAGCAAGGACTTCTCAAATGGAAGCTTCATTCTCTGAACTACCTATAGGTTGTTAGTAGCAATGGAGCTGGGGATATTAACGAAGATTTCGCCCTCCAACTGAAGCCGCTGGTGGTCGAACGGTTGACTGCTTAGCCGAATGATTAGCTACCAACCGGGAAGTCACAAGTTCGAGACTCTCTGGAGTTTCGTGAGATGGGCACTGCTGATGATTCCCAACGATGTTGAAGCAGATGTAGTGCTTTTCGGCTTTTCAGCATAGATTAGTTTCAACTGCAGGACATTCTCAACTCTGTTCATAATACGAACTAAGCTATTGGTCATCTTATGGATTCACTCTCGAGCTGTGGGATCACCTAAAAATTAAGAGGTAGGAAACGTAATTCACTTTCATACGTTGTTTCTAGTGGCACCACATACATACGTGCTAGTGTGTTGGGCGAGACGGCCCAAGTGGTTAGAGCGCGAATTTACTGACTGGAAGGTCCGCGGTTCGAACCCGACCTCTGCCTCTCAGCTTCCCCTGTCTAGGCTTGGGCAATCTGGCAGTATCCCAGCCCTCGTGCTTCCTTCTGGCGGCATGGCAGTTAGGCACCGAAAGGGTGCTACAGCTGAATGCTTTTTTGTTGCCATTGTCTCACCAGCTGATTTGCCCGAAAGGTCTTTCACAGTTGATCTAATCAAACCCATTCCTAACTCACCCGTTTTTAGTGAAACGAAAATCCCAATCTGCGTGGTTACGGGGCAACCGGTAACAGATTATCAATTCTGGATGTGTCCCACCTGTAAACACAGTGCCTACGAACAAGAGATTACACGACTACACAGTTGTCCTCTGTGTCATTTCCCTGTCCAATAGCCCCAAACTGCTGCCTGGTCTCCATCTCGATTGCATTTCCAAATAAACTCACGTTGTCCCTCTCACGTGACCAGTTTGTTTATTTCGCAGAGGGCAAATAGCCATTTTGGGTGGGTCGAAACCTCAAACAGAGACTACTCATTTGCGTTTTTTACGGTAGACACTAGTGAAAATATACTGCGATATCTCGAATATCGTACCAACTTGAACATGAGACGGCCTTTGTGCAACACATCCAGTTCAGCAATATCATAAAAAAGAGATTCAGTTGTTGCTTACCATTATCAACGCCGTGTAGTTCATTGGTGATCAAATTCTTGCTCCTGTGTGAAGACCTAAGAATATGTGCCTTGTGTCAACAGCCGAGATTTGTCCAAGTTCCGCCAACCTTATGTTGACGGAAGCTCGGGGACTGTGCCTACCTGACGAGCCCCAAGAAGGGCGAAACCGGTCATCAACAGCATGACATCAGTGTTCAACACCGATGCTTCACTGCCGTACACGTAGGTATCATGACTGTACGTGGGCTGGGATACTGTCAGAGCGCCCACACCTAAACAGGAAGACGATTAGGGTCCTCAACCAAAGCCTTTGGCTCAAAAGCCTAACCGCAAGGCAGCGGTGTTTGGCGGGAAATGCAAATGCATTACCATTTCTGCGGAACAAGTCGTCACATGTTCCAACCCCCAACCTGGAGGACCAGGAGACTGTGTTCGTCAGACCTCTAGCTATTGACCAACTTGGTAGGAGAGATCCCGTGACTGTCGCGGGGGCACCCCTCCATTATATCTCAATGGGTCGCTGAGGTGCGCGAACCGTCACACAACGGTAATGTCGTCTCTTCGCGAAACTGGTCGTGGGCTGTGGAAAAGTTTTCAGCAACCTTGTGAGTAGTTTCTCCTAATAAGTCCAGTTTCTTCAGCCTTCAGAACTTGGACAACCCTAACCGCATTAGTTCAGCCTCAACAACAAACCAGCCCAAGTGGCTGCTCTGTTCTTTTCAGAGAGAAGCAGTGAAAAAAGACCGTAATTCGCGACATTCAAAAGCACTCTACATTTTACGGTAGAAGACCGAGTGTATCACATTCATCCCGAAACGCAGATATTCCATCTGCATTCTTCAGATCAGGTAGGTGGAACCTGAAGTTTGGCTTCCCATGATGAGACCAATATCAACCAACTAAGCCACGTTCTTTGTTTTTGGAAACGTCGTAATTCAATGCCAGCTTATACGACGTCGGAGATGGTTACCTACTACAAATTATCAACTGACTGCTAAAATTGACAGAGAAGAACTCATTGTATCAGTGAGGATTTTCATCGTTAGAGAAGATTCCATACGACAGAAACGCTTGAAACGCTTGACCACCGCTCGAAGTGACATCATCCGTGCACAGTGGAATACCGACGCTTCGGAATGTAGGCCTTGAGCAGGGCTGTGTATGTTGACATATCATGATAATCTACACATTCTGTACAGTTTTGATGTCAATCTATACAGTGAGGCGGTGAGAAAGCCGCTGTTTTAAAAGGTCCAAAACTGATTCGATCTTGTGACGATAGACATGCAGGCCGCGATTAGTCAATATAACAAGTGATTTGACACCATCACCGACAATGTCCAAAGGCGGCGAAAGACAATGAACCGGACCGATAACCGAGCGTTGTGCGACTAGCCTGTGCAAGACAATGGAGAAAGAGAGTCAACAGATGGGAGGAAGGGAGGGGGGGTACAGTCAACGAAAAAATCACGCTAACCAATCTGTTTCTAAATCGTCGTGATACGAAGTACCAACAGAGGCTTCCACTACATCAGGGTTATTCAACCATTAATTTCCTGGTCCTAACCTCAATCACGACAGGAAGCAAGGCTGGTGTAAGAACACTGGCGGTTTAGCGTTGGTTTATTCAGATAAAGCTCTATAATGAAAGGGACGTTCAATGTCTGGATGGTACCTACGCCCGTCTTATTTTCAAATTCGACTCCTGCTGACCCTCTCTATCCAGAGCGAGAAGCAGTATAGAGCGATAAGTGATGCTTACCATTATCAACGCTGTGTAGTTCATCGGTGATCACATTCTGGCTCCTGTGTGAAAACCTAAGAATGTATGTCTTGCGTCAACAACCGTTATAAAAATGCGGAAATTCTTACTACCGATGCTTTACACTTGCTCGAACCCAGACACCAACCAAGAGTGAAGAACTAGCGCGAAGCCACCCAGTACGCGATTATCTGAGATATCCAGGACGGTACCGTCCACTGAAACAGCTGGATATTTTGTCTAGTGCCGTCGTAGACCAAGCCATGCAGAGGCCAACAACCGTTACCGGAGATCGTGGCCAGGTGTTGGAACTTTAGTGCAATTTCACAAATGAAACAGAGTGTATCAAGCGCAATCAATACATCTTGGGTATGCAAAAAGATGCTACATGGATCGCCATATTAGGTTCTGAATTCGGATCCATTTAAGTCCATCCAGCATGAAAAATAGGCTCGAGGGGAGCGCAATCCTATTGGTGGGTCAGCAATGCTGATTCAAAAGATCCGCCACAATAAACAAGTTACTGATATCCAAAAGGTCACGATAGATGGGACCGTATGCATCGCGGCACTTTTCGTTCAACTCTGTGAAGGATAGAGCCACTTAAAGACGATCGGTTTATGAATGACGCCGACAGGCATAGTACAACCATGCAGCCAGTGGTCCTCCCATATGTAAGCTATTGCATACGAAAAGTAAAGCAACTCGATAACGATCAAACCGTCCGGTCCTTGTCTTAAAGGAACGGCTTCCTACTGTCATTTCATCATACCGTCATATGACCAGTGCCTTTCGGAGAAGTTACCACGTTAGAATGTCCCCGCAACAAGAGGAAAGTAACCTGTTCACGCCCGAGCCACACTTCAGCTCATGTTACGAGCTGCAATGACTATAAAACGACCAGGCAACACTCGCTCGTGAGGTATCCAATCAAACAAAACTGACATCATCGGACATTTGGTCACGAAACAAAACTCACTCGTAACTTCCTTTGGTTGATTCTGATACAGCACTATCCCCTGCGTCCGGCTTCCATCGATAAAATAACAGGGTTTGTCCGAATGTGCCTAGTACAAGTTCGGGGATGCCGTCAAAGTCGAAATCACCGACAGATGCACAATTCACGTGGTCATACTCGGTGCTGTGTGGAAGTACCAGCTGATTGGACAAACCCAGACAGTCGTTGCGAAAGATGTCGCTACGTAAAAAAGGTTGAATGTGATATTTGGAAGTTGGGGACACATAAAAGACCATTCAATTTACCTTCACAGGAAAGCTTACAGTAATAAACAGATAGCATGAAATCCACAGCTAACGTGAACTTAGCTTTAAGTCGGTTCAAGCAATGGACTCACACCAGATTGTGCTGTTCACAACAGCCCTAACATTTCTGCAACCTCAGTAGAGTGACCGACTGTTGGAGTACTATACCAAAGGTTCCAGTGCGGAGTCCGCTTGGGATCGAAAGGGACCGGTTAGAAAGTGGGAACGTCGTGGAACTAGTTGGGGTGCCATGAAGTCAGCGCAATCAGTCGAGCTTTTTAAGTCAAGGGTGTTGTGGCCACAGAAACCACGTCACCGTACTTCCAAGCCGGTAACATGCTGCTCTCATCCGGAGTGCAAAAAACTTCACAAACAACGACGATCAAGCGCCAATTTGGCGAGTTTCTTCAATCCAGAGAAACCAGTTTTCAAACTCGTAGCAGAGCACCGATCGGATAGAGGTTTTGTAAACGTGTTTTTTTTTCGAATTTCCATCCCGCCGCAAATTTTGACAGTTTCTGGGTGCAGTTGTTTCGGCTGTCGCATGTCCGCCTACTTCCTAGGTGGGTGAATTTATCAACAATCTCAGTGGCTCCCCCTGAGATTGATGGTATAATTCCAAACTCTGACCGATCCTGGGCAAACATTTGCATTTTGATGGCAAGAACGACACTCCGGAACAGTTTGTCTCCACCGCCAAACAGTTGAGTGTGGTCTGTATAATACACAGGCCATTCGTTATCATGGTAACAGAATCGACTGTGTCAACGATGGCAACCCTGCTTCCAGAGGGAAGTTCCTCAACACCGTCGGTGCTGTTGGAAATAGCTGTCTCCAGAACATCATCCTGAGAGAACTGAACAGAACCAGAGGCACAGAGTATCCTTGACATAGGTCAAAGCTGGGAGAGTTGATCATACACCTAGACTCGACCCGATGCTTTTCCATTAAGTATGATAACAAGTGTAACAGGAGACCCGGAGACCAACGAGGCTCGAGTGCCCGGAATCACAACGATAATCGGGTGCTTGTAGGAATGTGGCGATGCTCCAGCAGTTTTCGCAATGTCGACATTTGCTGTTCGCGGCTCAAGAGTTCACTCATTATCGAAAGTCGATGAATATCCTAATATCCACTTTTGTAGCCTGCAACCTGGTCAGCTGTCTAATAGTCACTTTTGCGAGCGGAGTGTCTACTGTAGCTTTGAACAGGTCAACGAGAAATCGTCCTCGCCATCGGTCTTGTTGTTTCTCCCAGACACAATTTGTCCATTCATTTCATTCGTGCTCGGTGGATTTGAGCACGACTAAGGGAACGGCTTCTCCGATGCGTACGGCGTACAACTGAGCCCTGAATTGCTCAACCTAGCAACGAGTATGCCGTGGGTGTCCCATTATCGGTGACCCACGAATCTCAGAGATCGTCGTGCCGACACGTCTGAAGCTGATCAATTACTTACGTACTTACTTTCGCCTGTGATATTAACTCGCTTTCTCTGTCGTTCCTCATAGTTCTGGAAAAACGGATGTCTGACATCTGAAAGATCCTGAACATGGGCAAGATCAGTCGTTATCATTTGTTGAAGCACAAAGGGTTTTATTGACTCCGACAACATGCGTTGTTTATTTTATCAATTAGACACTCCACAACTGTATTACACATCTGATGTTCAACCAGTGATCTTCGATGCACGAAGACATGCTATGCAGGTTTGGTGGCGACTTCATTTCGAAAAGCGAATCGGTTGTTTTAGATTCGTCCGCTAGGTTGGCCCAATCATTGACCACGGAAACGCATTAAGAACTTAGCACAGACAGGAGCATGATCAGAGCCTATACTAGTGCTCCAACAGTCTCGTACCGACCTCCAACACTGTTAACCTATTGCAATGCGGTCGATCTTCACCAACTTCGAGCTGCCAATGGTGAGTAGCAGGCTAGAAGATTTCGCCTGCGTAAGTTTAAGCCGGTAGGAAAGAAGTAACGGTCGGAGTATAGACTTAAGAGCGATTCGCCATCGCTGACCCCGGGTGTATCCAAACCGTATGGTCCTCCGAAATGTGCCTTTTGAGGCATCAGTCGATTACTCCGAGCGTTAAGTTCTCCAGTTAAGGGTCCATGTACGGAGATGCAAAGACCAAGCATCGTTTGATCGGAACGGCAAACAGTAGGTGAATGTGCAGAAACAGCATAATCGATCAACATGATTGCGCAGAGGCTGCCGCTAATCAGTTTCCACTTATGTGAGGCTTTCTCAGCTCTGCAAATCAGGGTATTCTAATTACTGCAGCACCTAAACTCAGTGTTGTTAAATCTCCAGAGCGGTGTAAGTGACAGCGACCGCATACAGAGCCTTCGACTAAAGTCATACATCGGAGACAGCAGACAATAATACCAAGGAACTCTGGAGTAACGGTTGACTCAGTTTGTTGGTGAATCTGTCTGCGGACACGAATACTGAAACAGTCCAGTAAAGAGGAAGTTTTGAGTGGCAAGAAGGCACCGCATTCTCTGAATGGCTGGTCCGTAGAAATAGCAGATATGAGTGGTAGCAAACTATCTCCACACAAAGGCTGACTGGATGCAGAAGATAATGTCTTGTGCACGTTGTTAAGAGATGTTGGGCTTACAGATATATTAGTATAATATGATAATATAATAATAATTGATAATATTAATATAATATACTGTGGGTGGATGTGAGACCTCCTGTTTGCCCATAGTGAAGAAGGAACTTCAAAACAACCAAGTCAAGTCCGCAACTCGGCAAAGTGGCGTAAACGGCCATGAATCACCATGCACCACAACTAGTCGGTGGTGCAATTGCAGTTGACACGCCTTTTTGATGAGACCGGAAGTCCTGAGAACCCAGTGCTTCCTTGTTCCCCAAGGTGCGGATGAACATCAGAGGTTAGCACCTCCATCCTACGGTGCTAATAAGCCAGGATCTAACCAACCGGCGACCTTTCAAGCCAGTTAAAGCGTTTTGGTGAAAATATCTTCGCCAGGAGGTGGCGAATAGAACGTACTGGGCAGAGGCCATGTGAGATCATTTCGAAAGTGGATGTTGGCCGGTCCATACATGTCACACACTCATGAGGCGTGTGAAGGCACTGCAAGACAGCAAAAATACATTCACTATCGATCGTCGGGCCCCAGATTGATGCAGATCATAAACCAAACCCGAACAGCTCGTCTACTATTCTGCTATATCGTGCGAAATGAGTTCGGCCAGCAAGAGATGAGGCATTACTAATCAAACAGTTACACTCAATCTTGTATCCAAAAGATTATGCTCTAGTTTTGTCCTTGAATCGCTCGACCGGCATTGTCACACGCATGTTTTGTATCCACTCTACTGATAACGTGGATAAGATTAGTCAAAATGGCTGCAATATACGTCTTCTTACTATCGTAAAGTTTTTAATCGAACACACGCCTGAAAAGAGAGCCACTAGGAGGGGCAAAGTGGCGGCACCAAGTGTGGACTTACCTATAAACCACAGCGGCATCGAAAGCAGAACAAACAAGCAAATCCCACCGGTCGGTGTCATTAGAACAAGGGTCACCTAAATAGGGCAGAAATAAGGGCTCATTCGAACAAAGGTGCAGAAAAAGGAAAATAAAAATACCTATTACCACCACTGCGGAAAAAAGCGGAGAGTAATCATCGGTTGATATTGAAAACTTAGCCATGAAGCCAAAAAGTGACATTATCTGCCGAAAAACATGCAATTTGAACCAACTGGAAATTCCAATGGGAAGAATATTAAATGCAGTAAGTCTGAGGATCTCGAAGATCGATCGGTTCCTTCGTACCTTCCAATTCTCTTACAAATTTGCACGAGGGGAAAACGAAACCGATTTCGAACGTATCGTGCTTGAAATACGTACCTTCGACAGGTGCACGCGCCGCGAATAGGACTCAGTTCAACTCTCTTTTGCATGTCTGGTGTGTGAGCCCTGTGCCTAAAAGATCACCACACAAAGCTGAGAATTTCAATAGCGACAATTTTGGTGAAAGACCTTGATCCCGCTTAACGAATCCGTTAATACCTGATCGTGATTGGCTCGTATTCTGACCAATCGGGGCGTGCCTTCGTTTGGTCCCTAGTCTGCACGTGATGTTCGGTTATTAGGGACGGCTGACCTCCGGACAGAGTTACTTCGAAATCTACGAAAGTGTTGTAAACTTGACGGGAGAAGTCGAGATTGAAATTACTCTGCCGGTTGATGTAGCTTACTGACAGCGCGTTTTCGCGAATGTGTTCCGCAGTTTTATCATGGTGCGGGACAGCTCATGCGCAGCAGAATCTGCTCAGTCATTAGACCAAGACATCCATTATCCTACCAAGCTGACAGTAGCTCGGTAACCATGTGAGCATGTTTCAGGACACGCAACTCAAATCGATCAATCGGAACCAAACGTTTGGTTATATGTGAGACGACGGATTCAGAAAGATGGAGGTAAAGTCAGGGTGATCAGCCAAATAGATAACAAGGAGTGGGTTCGGAGCACAGGTGTTTCGGTTGGTACTCAAAACTTAACCACTAAGTTAATTCTAGTTCCAGTAGTATATGTCATTGACCCAGTTGAACAGCTGCTACACATGGTTCAACACTGATCGACAACCGTAAAGGCGTCCCTAATAGCGTCGAAGACTGGGACACCCCAGTTAATCCTAATGACAGCGGGAAGTTTGGTCTGCAGCAACGCTGTGACAACGGTGATCGTCTACAGAGTCGACCGACTATTCATTGTCGGCATTCGTTTTCAGCAACCGCAAAGACGCCTAACAATGTGGTACTCAACTGGCGACCACAACCTACCAACTGGAGTGTTTTAAATCGGAAGAGAGGGGTTTCAACCGCAGAATTCTAGCGACGATACAAGGGAACCGAAATCGGCCAGCCCGACGCCGGTCATACCCTTGCTTGCGCCTGCATACGGTTGTGCCTAACAACTATTCGCAAGCTAAATCAGTCACGGCGATTCGAAGTGGTTCTCGTCGGACACCCGGGAACCAAACACTCTCGAGTTCCACAACTGTAAGGCTGGAAGCACCCATGAATCGAAACCCTAAAAATTCTCATTCAACGACTAGTAGACGATGCTCAAGAATGAAACGACTCATCTGAGTACGGTATCAAGTAGCCAGAAAGACCAAATCTCCGTAAAAAGCACTCAACTCTTAGTTCTTGTCAGGAATGCTCGATTGGACGGTCCACTAGGATATCGGAATCTGAGAGCAAGCTTTTCGACCCCTCAGAAACAGTTACTTCAGGGCAACTGACGGAAACTGCCCATAACTGAGGCATTATTTAAGTACCCTGGAGTTCAGTCGAGTTCAGACTACCAAATTACCGACCATGGGTGGAGAAGGGGGCGAGATGGCTCAAGTGGTTAGAGCGCGAATTTACTGACCGACAGGTACGTGGTTCGAACCTAACCTCCGCCTCTCGACTTCCCCTGTCTAGGCTTGGGCAACCTGGCAGCACCCCAGCCCTCGTGCTTCCCTCGGATGGCACGGCAGCTAGGCACCGAAAGGGTGTTACAGCTGAACAGTTTTGGGTGTACTGACAACACTCTTCCGTCTGCTAAAAGCAATGATCCTACATCAGAAAATTTGCTCCCTTCTTCCAATTGAACTAAAAATCAACTTCATGCAAGGGCCAAACTTCTCAGAAACTGCCAGTCAAATATGGATTCTGGGAACGCTTTAGAGACCAGGTGGCAATTCAAACCCGTTTCTGACAGATTGTGCCGCACAGCACTTCTGTCTCTCCCCGCGGAAACATGTTGGGCACATCTTTACTCGATGAATCGTGAACAAGAACAAACTGTGGTCAACTCTCCTCCTCCTCCTCCAAAGAGGAAACACCGAAATGTTAAGATCCTTGATAATTGAATCCATCCCGACTGTCGCTAATGTCATAAATACTGCTGCCAAACTCATCCGTGGAGCTAGTGACCTTCAATTAACTGCTCAGAACGGTAACTAAGCTAAAAACCGGACACGTAACATGGATTGCAATACAGACTGGAAATGGGAAGATTGATAAACGGAAGTTAGACACCCAACCCTACAAATGTCTAAAACCGAACCATTGAAATTGCCTTGTTGCTGTAGAGTTCTCCATGCAACTGTCTTCTTCGATAGTCCCGACTGCTGCAATCTCACCATAATTACGCGCTAGAATAGTCCGTTTGTGGAGCACACACGTGGGTAAACATGAGAAAAGCTACCGAACAATTTGACAAACGTATATAACTGAAGGTATGAAATAGCTGTACGCAGTTTGAAAATCAACCAAGGGGACCTGTTAGGCGGAGTTCCGCGCCGAAACCACATTATCGCTCGCAGGCAGTCGCTGCTACGGCCAAGAAGCTTATCACGCACGCGATTGGCCGCTTGCCACTCCACCCTCATGGCGAGCTCTGATTGGCCGAACGTCTGGAATCAACAGCCAATCAGGATTTAGTATCCGCCGAATGCCGGTTGCCAATGCTGCATCCAGGCTTCGGAATTCCCAGAACGCTGTCGCCGCATATACTTTCAATACGACGCAATGTACATGTGTTTTTGACCTGGTTTTGAGCGTTTAGTAAATGCTGTGAACCTTTGGTGGTTCCATTGACGAGAACGATAGTTTGGAAGCTTCAGACCGAGAATTAAGGTGAGGAATTATCGTCATTACAGATCTCTCCTTGTGTTACGATATTGTGGCAAGATGTCAGATGCGCTCAACCGAACGGAAAGGAAAGGTGGTGTGATGGACATCATGTTTGGTGGATGGGTAAGTGAGTGATTAAGTAAGTGGGTCAGTGAATCGCGGTTTATTAGCAAGGACCCTTGCGGCGATTTCGATAAACAAACCTGTGAGACCAAGACACGGGTTGAACAACCGAACGGATGTGACGGCCGAATCGTGCGAGAACTCCAATTTCTGTAGCAAAACTGAAAAAGGAAAAGAAGTGTGGGATAATAGATGAAGGGATAAGAACAATCCAGAATGATACAGTATTCTCTATAGTACGATATCGAAAAGGTCAGGCCGCGTCGGTCGCATTACAGATATGATCTTACAACGCAGGGACGAATGGCCTTAAGGTTGTGAGCACAACGCGTTGCCGCACGATCTTATCAGAGAGGCGTGTGAAGAGAGTCCCAAGACAGCCGGCGTACTGTAGGCTAAGCTACTACTGCTTTAGCTCAGGTGAAGCATACATGAAACTGTTGGGCGGAATTCCGCACCGATACCGCTTTACCGCTAACAGCCAGACGCCTCACAAAAGTGGACAGATGATTGGGCCGCTTGCCAGTCCACCATCAAGGCGAACTCTGATTGGCCGAAAGTATGGAACCAACCGCCAACATCTACCGAATGCCGGTTGCCAATGACGCATCCAGGCGTCGGAATTTCCAGAATGTTTTCGCCACATGCGCTTTATATACGACGCCGCGTACTTGTGTTTTTGACCTCGTTCTGCAGCCTTAACACATGTTGTGCACCATTAGTCGTTGTTCCGAGAACTGAGTTGAGAAAATACCGCTATTACAAAAACTTAATGCACCCCCTATCCAATTAGAAAATGATCAGTCGAGTTTTATAGTTAGGTTGTAACAGCAGTCGAGAGCTCGGAAGGGTGGAACAGCACAATTAAGCCAGTGACAACATAATTGTCTCGATTCACTTTCCTATATCCTTGGCGAAAGAACTTACGCGTGTTTAGTATATGGCCAACTGTCAACAACAAAGCCCTGTACTGCCAAAACGGATGCCCTCAGTTCACAATGATAGACCGCAAACCACGCCTAAATGTGTCACATCCACGAAGAGGTGCCTCATTGCTATGGTGGTCTCCCTTAGAGGGACCACCATTGGTGGAGAAGATTAGTTTACAAACACGAATTAGTAGATGTCCATCTCGGGGGTTCAAATGTTGAAACGACTGCATTCACGCGGTAGCCAAGTTACACTATCAGCCACGAATGCGTTACCATCCAATCTACGGTAGCCTTGTGTGGTTCGTCACTCTAAACCAGACATACGACATACTTCTGAGAGGGATTAAAAATGCAATCCATTCGATTCAGATGAGAAAACATACCTCCCTGCTTCATATCTGTCCGATAAGCTCCAAACCAACCGTCTTGACCACCGAAAGCAGACAGTCGAATGAAAGGAGTAGAAGTTGGGAGCATAAAGTCCATGTAGAGTATCCTGCGGTTGAAAACAGGTGTGAAGGATAAAGGTGCAAACGGCCCGAACACTTCGATAAGAAAATTGCTAGCCCGATTGTTGCCAGAAATGCGGATAGTACTTAAAAGCGGAATAAAAAATCTGGTGGTATTGAAAACTGTTCCGAAAAAGTCAGTACATCAAAACTGGATTTGTATCGAGTCTAATGTTACAAACTGCACACAGTGCTGCATGAGCTGAAAAATAGGGGCTATGAAATACGTGAGTGGAATACTTTTTGTTTGCTGAGGCCGAGACGAATGATCAGATGAGTTGGATGAGAGGAACAGGAACATCACACATCACTGATACCCGACCAATGTTAGGATTTGTTGTAGGTGGCTGCGGGGTTTGTAGTGTCCACATTCACATCAATCTCGTTTGAACAGTCGTCCTCCAGTGCTGGCACAATCATTCTGATGAGACCACACCGAAGGGGGAAGCACTGGACTCGAGTTTCGCTCTTATGGGTGCTCATCAGTCGTGCATCGCCGCCGTATCGGGGTTTGAACTGCGGACATCTGACATGCGAGGCCAGCGTGTTACCATTAGTTCACCGGTAAACGTTAAACGTATCTGAATATTCACGTCTGAACAAGCGAACGCCTGAGTGATGTGCGTGGCGAACCCGACGCCTTGAACAACGACCCAGTAACATACATTGGTTGTGTCGGTTGACTGGCCCGCCTGTCAGGATTTTCCAGTCAGGTATTGCCACAGACGCCATTGGATATGCACCGCTGATGAGCTTTAATAAGAGCGAAACTCGAGTCGCAAAAAGGACCGTAGATGAGGACGCCGTTATAGGGATAAAAAAGCACGTTCAGTCTGTGTAAGGGAAGGGCGAGATGGCTCAGTGGTAAGATTGCGAATTCACTGACCAGAAGGTCCGTGGTTCGGACCCAACGCTGTCTCTCGACTTCTCCTGTCTAGGCTTGGGCAACCTGGCAGTATCCCAGCCCTCGTGCTTCCTTCTGGTGGCTTGGCAGTTAGGCACCGGAAAGGTGCTACAGGTGGACGACCTTTTTATGTTCATGGAACATGTTTCGTGGCCTCAACCTACGTCCATTGAATTCACTGCGCGATTAAAATGCGCTAGTCACATTTCTCGGCCTCATTGATAGACAGTTGGATAGAGCTTGCCCGGGATAGGGCTTTTGACCCCTTCTGGGGAAGGAAGACTTTACAATACCTGGGTGCTTCTTCAGAGCTGTAATTTTTTCACAGAAATGTCTTTTGGGAGTGGTCGAGCTTCCTTACTCTTTTCCAAACTCAAATGCATTGTGCTCACACAATTTTGTAGACAGGCAAATTAGTTACGGGAATATTGGCAGCGCATCCAAATGTCAGCTACCCGCTCGTATCAAATGGTATGCTTGACTACAAACTCAAACGTGGATGTGATAAGGAACACAGATACCCCTTGGGGCAGCAATTGTAAGATCAAAAGCTGCATCCTTTATTCACAAATTCTTTTTTCTGGAAAGGTGTGAAGTACACCGGTTACTTGCAATCACACCGCTGTATCCCGATGGATCTGAACGATGCGGTTCCGAGCATTCTTTGTCGATACAAGTCCCTTGGACTATAGTCATGATCTACCAGTGCTCTTTTGGGTCACACTCTCATGAAGGGTTCCACCCCTCCCCCCTAAAAAAGTGATCAGAGCACTGTGTAATGAATAGGCTGCGGACCAGTGTAAGTTTCATTCTGATTGGTTGGGATATCCACCAACCAGAGCTAAACATTTTACTTTGTGCCTTTTCGCTTCCGCCTAGCCTTAAAGTGGCTTCGTCAATTTGTTGTATCGGACCTTTACATTGTGCTGTACGCTATACGCTCTGGTGTACACTGTACACCATAGGGTTACATGACCACACCGTATTTGAATTTAGTCGCATCAGTCACGAGCTCTCTAAGCCTCAGAAACTGATTCATTTTTGAAGATTAAACTACATTGTCACCCGGTTAAAACATGTCTTTAGCAAAAGACTCTTATCGTGAAGTGAAAAAACTTAAGAAATAACCTAACATCAGATTCACCTCACTCTCGTCCACCTATGCTGACGTAATTATTCTGGTGAGTCCACATCAAAGGGGGGAAGCACTGGACTCGAGTTTCGCTCTTATGGGTGCTCATCAGTCGTGCATCGCCGCCGTATCGGGGTTTGAACTGCGGACATCTGACATGCGAGGCCAGCGTGTTACCATTAGTTCACCGGTAAACGTTAAACGTATCTGAATATTCACGTCTGAACAAGCGAACGCCTGAGTGATGTGCGTGGCGAACCCGACGCCTTGAACAACGACCCAGTAACATACATTGGTTGTGTCGGTTGACTGGCCCGCCTGTCAGGATTTTCCAGTCAGGTATTGCCACAGACGCCATTGGATATGCACCGCTGATTAGCTTTAATAAGAGCGAAACTCGAGTCCAGTGCTTCCCCCCTTTGATGTGGACTCACCAGAATAATTACGTCAGCATAGGTGGACGAGAGTGAGGTGAATCTGATGTTAGGTTATTTCTTAAGTTTTTTCACTTCACGATAAGAGTCTTTTGCTAAAGACATGTTTTAACCGGGTGACAATGTAGTTTAATCTTCAAAAATGAATCAGTTTCTGAGGCTTAGAGAGCTCGTGACTGATGCGACTAAATTCAAATACGGTGTGGTCATGTAACCCTATGGTGTACAGTGTACACCAGAGCGTATAGCGTACAGCACAATGTAAAGGTCCGATACAACAAATTGACGAAGCCACTTTAAGGCTAGGCGGAAGCGAAAAGGCACAAAGTAAAATGTTTAGCTCTGGTTGGTGGATATCCCAACCAATCAGAATGAAACTTACACTGGTCCGCAGCCTATTCATTACACAGTGCTCTGATCACTTTTTTAGGGGGGAGGGGTGGAACCCTTCATGAGAGTGTGACCCAAAAGAGCACTGGTAGATCATGACTATAGTCCAAGGGACTTGTATCGACAAAGAATGCTCGGAACCGCATCGTTCAGATCCATCGGGATACAGCGGTGTGATTGCAAGTAACCGGTGTACTTCACACCTTTCCAGAAAAAAGAATTTGTGAATAAAGGATGCAGCTTTTGATCTTACAATTGCTGCCCCAAGGGGTATCTGTGTTCCTTATCACATCCACGTTTGAGTTTGTAGTCAAGCATACCATTTGATACGAGCGGGTAGCTGACATTTGGATGCGCTGCCAATATTCCCGTAACTAATTTGCCTGTCTACAAAATTGTGTGAGCACAATGCATTTGAGTTTGGAAAAGAGTAAGGAAGCTCGACCACTCCCAAAAGACATTTCTGTGAAAAAATTACAGCTCTGAAGAAGCACCCAGGTATTGTAAAGTCTTCCTTCCCCAGAAGGGGTCAAAAGCCCTATCCCGGGCAAGCTCTATCCAACTGTCTATCAATGAGGCCGAGAAATGTGACTAGCGCATTTTAATCGCGCAGTGAATTCAATGGACGTAGGTTGAGGCCACGAAACATGTTCCATGAACATAAAAAGGTCGTCCACCTGTAGCACCTTTCCGGTGCCTAACTGCCAAGCCACCAGAAGGAAGCACGAGGGCTGGGATACTGCCAGGTTGCCCAAGCCTAGACAGGAGAAGTCGAGAGACAGCGTTGGGTCCGAACCACGGACCTTCTGGTCAGTGAATTCGCAATCTTACCACTGAGCCATCTCGCCCTTCCCTTACACAGACTGAACGTGCTTTTTTATCCCTATAACGGCGTCCTCATCTACGGTCCTTTTTGCATCGATGAAGACAACTTTCAAGGAGAAAAATTCCATGGGCAGCATGTTTTTAAAGGGCAGTTCAATAGGAGACAGATACTGGATAAACGAGGCCGGTTTCCTAAACACTCGCTCGCAACCACGCTGAGAAATTTAGAAGAGACTGCATACACAAAAACGCAACTTGGCTACGGAGTAGAATACGTCTTAGATTTGAGTCTCAATACGTGCGGTCCTCACATAAGAACGCCGAACAATGATGCTGAGTGAACCCAGTTTACTTAGTGCCACACTTTCATTTGAAAGTTTCTCATTGCGAAAGAATAGCTTCGATGGTTTACCTATAGGCCTAGGGTCCAACAAGCCTTATGCTGTCACCACAAGTTAACTGTACAAACACCACATCTACGACCACGTGGGAGATTCCACGAAATACAATGAGAGTATATTGATTCAGTTCAACGACATGAAATTGTCCGATCCCAAAACTATTTTCGCCACAAAAGACAAAGTTCCCCGCGCCAGTTCGAAAAGGTGCTTTCAATCAGATCACGAACAGCCCACCCTGGGTGAAGAGCATTTAATACACGTGTGATAAGTCTCGCTAAAAAGTATGGCGTGTCTGTATGTCTTCGGGAGTGGAGAACAGAAGTAGGAAAGCACATCAATCAATCTTGCTGAATTCACGTGCGGCAGTAGTAAGTGAAGTCCACGTGACGGTGGGGGGAGCGGGTTTTCTGTACAGTGTGCCAACCATGCAAGTTCATCTGTTCGCTGAGCTGGGCAATTTGGCTCCAAACCTTTCACAACCAGATGAGGTGATATCATCGGGGCGTAGTGAGTGGAAATTCGTTCTCTTTAAGCGCCAACAATTTCTGTCCGTTTAGCATGGACGACTTCAGAGAAATTTTCAAAGCCTGGTATCTGAAAGGTCAGAGTCCTGAAAACAACCACTGAATGCCCGAAATCTACTGAGACCCTCAGCTCTGCTAGATGTTCACCAGACAGACAACGCCCCCTCAATATCCAGCCTCATTCACAGCCTTGTATCAAACCCAGGCAGCGCGAGTCAGCGTTGATCAAGGTCAGACAACGCCCTCGCAATATGCAGCGCGTCGCAGCCTTCTACCGGGGCCAGACCGCGTGCGTCAGCATTGGACCAAGTTAGACAGTGTCCCTCCAATAACTAGCTTGAGACCGTCGTATTCTCGCACTCGCTTGTTCGGAATATAGCTGTTGTCTTCCCTTCTGTGAGTCTTTTTTTCGGCATTAGGCACTGGAGTGAGTCAGCAGTCAGATACAAGAAGTTGGCGAATCAGCAGACATAACACCTGGCCTCGTCAACTCAACAACGGAACGATCAAACAAGGTAGAACCATTGTTATTTTTGTTGATAATTTAGCGAATCATACCTCGTTAGGTAAAGTCAAAGTACACTTACAGCTTGCCTTTTAGACGCCACATTCAAAGCGGAGATAGTGGACGTAGGAAGGGGGAACCGATTTAGTCATCTAATATATACGATAAAAGATTATCTAGAGATCATTTTTGCTTGCCGTGCTAAACAGTCGTATTGGATGCACGTTTCTGGCATGCACACTCTCGACGCGAAGTACCAATCAATGTCCCGCGGTAGGCAGTTTTGTCAGGAGCCCCTTTTCAACTGGCGACATAGTATATTCAAGTGCAATCATGCCGTGGGGGGACGCAGCCCGATATGAGTCAGTGGTTAACGCGGTTCCAACCCAACCTCTGCATCTCGACCGGTCATGTTCAGGCTTGGACAACCTGGCAGTATGTCCGCCCTCATACTTCCTTCGTGTGGCATGGTAGCTAGGCACCGAAAGGGTGTTACAGCTGGACGATTATTTTATCACTTAACCAGATAGGGACACCAAGTATTCGGGAACGCTTTTGACAAATATAAGCCTGGATGAATCTACTAGCTTCAATGAATATGTCCCGGGATTTGTCCCGATACATTCTTGCATGACCGCAAACTAAAAGTTTAGCGAACCAAGATGAATCACTGAAATCGGAAAGTGAAAGTGGGTCGTCGTCGTTAGAAAGAATACTGGACCAACCGAAAGCTCATCTCGAGTGGAACTGGCATTCCTCCCTTGTTCATTCGCTGTAAATTCCGTCTGCGCTGAATATCATCCATCTCAATAGGCACTAAATGTAGGCGACCGAGTAAAGCATCTATTAAACGTCTATTTGTTTCTTCCATCCATACCCTTTTGGGCTGTGTGGAAAAATTTTTTTAACCAGTTGATTAAAAGCTACCTCCCCTCCCTTATGATAGAGTCTGCTCTTCAGCGAAAACAATGCATATTAAAATGGGAAGAGAAACTCACGTTGTCCGCGGTATACGAGCGAGTTCCGGGAACAGATTGAGAGAGGACGTTGGGCTAAGCTCTCCGTACACACTATCCACTGATTCGTTGTGCGTTCCGTGAGAACGCGAGACAGAAGCAGAACCATTTGATCCATCTTTGACATTCTGATCACAGGCAAGAGTGAAAAGAACATGGGCAAAAAATATTTGTAAAAGAAGCGAAGGTGGGGGGTGTCTGTATGGCATTCAGTGCTCAATGACTCGAGCATACGTGCGTATACGACAAGTGATTGGGATTTGTAGAGGTCACTCATCAGATCACGTCCGGAACTTCACTCAGGAACTCTCAACAAGTGTCCTCAAACAATAAGTTACTTTTTGGCCTATTCCACTTTTCGCATTGTATCTGTTTTTTTTATCAAGTGCACCTAACTATTGTATTCATCACATTCTAGTAAGACAGACATTTGTTAGTGCTTGTCACCTTCTGATAATCAACTTAATTACGTCACAACTAGAGCACTAACAGACTTAATTGCATTCCCCGTTGTGGAATCCATCAGCTGTCTTGTCCATTCGGCACACAACACCCACATAACCCGTAAGAACCAGGATGGTCGAGACGTAACGCACTCTTCATGGGGTTGTTGAAAACTCTTCGACAACCCACAACAGATTTCGCCCTCCTCGCGGCTTACCGAGTAGGCGCGTTCCCCTAGTTTCCGTCAACCTTATGCTCTACTTGAACACAAATTGGACGGAATTCGCCAAGTACTCTCAACTCCATATGAATTTGGTCTTGATGAAAGTCAAGAGAGGTGAAACCAGTCGTGCGCCACCGAAGAGTACCCGATAACCTTATGAGTGGTGTGTTACCTCCAAACAATGTACTACGATATCTCAAATATCGTACCAACTAGTGCAACACATTCAGTTACAGAAGACAGTCGTGTACGAGAGATTCAGCCGGATTCAGTGCAGTCTCCCGTCAAAAGCAAATTCAGACGCAAATGAGAGTAGTCGGCCAACCAGAAGGGTTGATATGATCAGTTCAGCTAAACAGGAGCAATGGACAAGCCAAGGGTGGATGCGAAATTGGGAACTCACGCCTTAGTCCTGAATTCGGATGGATCGAATAGAACCCGACAAACCGCTGAGATCTTAAGGTGAAATCGCCGAACTTATGATAAAGGCGAGAAGTAGACGAAAATCGTTCCGTCCCTGTTGGAAATCAGCAAAAGGGTGGATCACAAGAGTACTCGAGAACAGAACAGGATTCTTCTTCGGAAAATTCGTCAGTCGAACGACCGACTAGCAGACACGAAATCGACGAGTTTTATGCAGTTGTGAAAACATCTACGTCCAAGAACGCATAGGAGTACATCAGAGCGGATGGCTAACGATAAATTAGGATATCTCCTTGCCCCAAGAGGCTGGAAGGAATCCCGATCTGTTCAATTTGGGCTCAAGTAGAACAGAAGGTTGAGGGAAACTCGGAGACTGCGCCTACATACTAAGCCCCAAGAAGGGCGAAACCGGTCATGGGCTGTCGAGAAGTTTTCAACAGACTTATGAGTAGTGTATTACGTCTGAGGTTGGGTGCTGTTTTTCTTTGTAAAAGCCGGAGACTGACCACCTGATTGGAATATTTCATCAAAGTACCGTAATTCCCACGCAGCAATATCATTCGAATAAGCTTTACTTGTAGCTGATTGGCACAAAACTTTTGAATTGCGAGTACTGGCCTATCCAGGTGTGTTAACTGTATGGCGGATCTGCGAACAGAATCACCTTTCGACTGATATCTCTCAATGTATAAGAAAGGTATCCTATCGCGGTTCACAGTTGAGATGCAGAGGATTAGGAGAAAATGACGACCCTGTCAAGATTCGGCGAGCGTCAAGAGGTTATCGACAGATCTAAAGTGCAGCGCAGATTTCCGGATTGCGGTGTCTGCCCGTTGCCGCAAACTAGCCACAAAACTGTCCATAAACGCCCAAGGGAATTCGCATGTCAGCGTTGTCCTGATGCACAGAATACAGGATTACTCGACCAATGAAGGCCAGGGTGAAGACGGCTCGAGATATCTCAGTGGTAAAGCCGTGAACTTACTGACCGGAAGGCCCGTGGTTCGAACTCAACACGGGCATCTCGACTGCTCCTGTCTAGACTTGGGCAGCCTGACAGTATCTCCGCCCTCGTACTTCCTTCGGCTCGGATGAGGTCTAGGTACCGAGAAGGTGTTACAGCTGAACGATTATTCACTATGGAGGGGGCAAAAATCCTCCAACCTTGAAATTCCGGCACCTAGTAAGCACACGTGGGCTTAGTGCCTGCAACGCACGAACCATCGCAAAGCTGCATTCCATTATTGACGGTGACAGTGTGTCAATCGCCATCGACTCCACTTCGGATCCCAGCAGCGAGAATCAGAGTCCATAAAGTGGAGCCAACGAACAATACCACTTCAGTAAATAGTAAGCACAGAAGACAGAATTGAAATAACACAGACAACACACACACAAAGGCTCCACTTCTAAATCACCTTGTTGTACATTCGCTTAGTACTATCCTAGTCCCCACAATGCAAGCTGCTCTCCGTGAGTCCCATTAGTATCCTGACTGCCGTTTTGCTAAATTACACTATATCCTGACGATAAGACTTCAGAATAGGGACGTAAATCCCCCATCTGTGAACAGTATCGAGTAGATCGACAAACCGATGTGAAAATTGGGTGAAGTATTTTCATTCTTCAAAAGAAAAATTGCTCGGACCCCAAGTCAATCTGTATCTGGTGGCATTAAGGATCAATAATCAATCAATCATCTGTGAAAAATCGCGTACTTGCCGTACACTGGTTCTAGCTGCCACAGTTTCGTTCATCGATGAATTGGGGAGATGGTGTAGGTAGCTGCGCGTTAAAGGCAGGAGGTGATATAATTGACGCATAAACACAGGGTCGTCAGCAGACTTTCAATTGGCGAGATTGGGTGGGGAGCTATGCATTGAAGGCAATAGCTTGGATGCATGAGGGCCATGGGTCATGTCTGACAATGTCTCTCTAACCAGTGATGTGTACCGTCTCGGGGTCCCCATCCAGAGGGACATCAAAGACCAGCGTAACTGAGTTTGCTGAGAAAAGCCACCTGAAGATTGAAGATACACTGAGTACTCAGCCACCCGAAAAGTTACTTCAAACCCTCGGGACTTTTCAACACAAAACGGGAGCCTCGTATAAGATTATTGTTGTTTCCCACCGAATTATTCACTGCAGTCGACGACTGAAAGACCGGGCGCGGCAAATGCTCCTCATTAATATTTAAGACAATACAAGTAGGTGTAAGAAACGGTCAGTCCCCTGGACTCACGGAATTTATACTACACTGCAGCTAAGTAAAACGGATGTTCCAAGGCATCAACCCAGTAACAATCAAGATGAAACATGTAGTCGTTTGTTTTTCAACTCCAGACTGATGTTCAAGTGGTCCGTTCGATACTTAGACATGGTTGTCGTGACCCGACGTTTTCCGATTCACGGGAAATTAAAACGATAGCTACATCAGCAAAACGAAATTCGACCAGGTAAACTGGCTAGTAGAGTTCATATGTTGCATCTTCGTGCTGTTTCTGGGTCATTCAGATGAGAAATATAGTGCTGAAAAAGAACATCTGAGGGTTGGCACCCTGCAAGATGGTTTACTTCTAAGCGATCAGCAACCCGGAAAGTTACTTCAAACCCTCGGGACTTTTCAACACACGACGAGAGCATAGTATGGCGTTATTGTTGTTTCCCCCGAAACAAGTTCATCTTTGATTCAGATGACAATTTGGAAACTGAACTTGGTTCAAAAGTTCGAGGAAACAGAAAAGACGGTAGCAAGAAGGGGCACAGCGGGACACAAGAACTTACAGATGCCCCGGATTCGGTATCACATAACCGCGCGAAAACGCAGATAGGACTTTCGTTCATAGCTGGAAAGGAGTATCGAATGACAAGAGGGGAGAAGAGAGTTTTGCACAAGCATAAATTGCGTGATCATTTCGTGTATCCGGCATCCTTTAGTAAGAGAAATGCCGTTAAATCGCATTTTACACTTTCCTCACAATCTTACATGCTTTTCAACATAGGATTAGCATTCAATAAGACAAATGGATTCACATTCGGTTCCCCGATGATTGAAAATCCCAGTTGAATCCCTCGCTTATGGTATGCTTCAACTGAATGTGCTGCACAAGGGCCGCCTCATGTTTCAGCTTGTGTGAAATTCGAGGTATCGCCGTATATTTTCTTGAAGGAGGGCTACTCATAAAGTTGAGGAGTTTTCGGCGACCTTATGAAGTGCTCCATCAAGAAAAAGCGCTAATTTGCGGTCCACCTGGCTGGAACTTCAGAGCTCTAAGTATGTAACCCAAAAACCCAGACAACATCATTGATGTTCAGTGAGTGGATGTATGTCATCATCATGGTGGACAGCACAACATCAGTGTTCAACGCTGTTGCTTACAGCGTCTCCAACTAGGCGCAGCGGCGATCACGCGGTCCTTATCCTGAAAGGCGACACATTCTTCAACATAAATAGTCGTTGCACAAACGGAAATTCGCTTTCTAATTGCCTCGTTGCGGATTCCCCGACATCAACCCACACGAGCTGTGGTCCTGAGACAGCGATTGTCGAACATCTGAAAACGTCTCAGTCCTGCTGCTCAAACAGCCATACAATAAAATGGCCTGCACTGTAGCCTGATACACACGTCCCTTGAGATTCAGAGATCTACCGCTCTGACTCCATAGGTATCTCAAATTAGGAAACGCGACCCGAGCTTTGCATATTCGTGCACTGATCTCAGCCATCACACTACAATTAGAACTAAAACAACTTCCAAGGTACGTAAATCATCATCATCATCATCAGCTGTAAGAAACCGTGTACTTGTCGTACAGTGGTTGTAGCTGCCACAGTTTCGTCCGCCGATGATTTGGGGAGGTGAGGTAGGTAGCTGCGCATTGGAGGCGCGAGCTGCGTAAATGCACCACTGTCAATGGGCTGTTACGTCGGGGAATTGGGAAGGGGGCTATGCATTGAAGGCAATAGCTTGGATGCATGAGCGCCATTGAGGGCGCGATTGGGCCATGTCTGACAATGTCTCCAACCATTGATGTGGCCCGTCTCGGGGTCCCCATCCAGGAAGACGGCAGTGACCAGCGCAGCTGAGTTTTCTGGTAGTGGCTTTTACACTTCGCTGCCAAGTCATTGTTTGACCGCCTCTGGCTCGTTTCCACCCTTCACGTGGTTGCGCGAAAAGAACCCTTCGAGGAAGTCGGTCGACTGGCATGCGCAGCACGTGGCCAAGCCAGCGCAGCCTATGCAGGTACGTAAAACGCAACGTAGATTGTAAGTGACGTGTTCAGCAACTGCATATCTGGGAGCATGTAATGTGCATGAGCATGAATTTGGTCAGTTCATCCAAAAACACCTACACCTTCTCCTCCTCATCGAAGCTGAGAACGATATCCCCTGCATATTCCAAATCGACAAGGTTTTCGTCACAGGCTATTTGAACACCGGAGTTTTTCAGAACCTCCAGCGTTCTTCTCAATATCTCATCGATCACGAAATTAAATAAGGATGAAGAGAGTGGGAACGCCTAACGGACATCGCTTTATGTTCGGAAGCTTTTGGGGAGCCCTCCGTATACTCACACGTCCGGAAGCCTGAGAATACAAAGAACGTACTATGTTCACAAACTTCCCGGAGCAGTCCTTGATGGGCAAGCGTGTCAAGGAGAACAGACTGGTCAACCGAGTCGAATGCGCTTTGGAAATCCAGGAGTATTAGAACTGTGGGTCGCTTATACGTGTGTGTGTACGGCGTTGTTCTATCACCCAATGGAGTGTAAAGATTGGAATGGCATCTATGCGACGTTAAGCATATCAATATTCACCTGAACCATCCGATAGACGAATTGGTCGATTCTGCTAATGAATGGCACGTGGTTTGACGTACAGAAAGATGGGACTGAATAATCGTAAAATTAAAAAGTTGACTGCTCAAAATTTTCGGTCAATCACTTCTGGGCGAGATGGCTCAGTGGTTAGAGCGCGAATTCACTGATCGGAAGGTCCGTGGTTCGAACCCGAAATCTGCCTCTCGACTTCCCTGTCTAGGCTTGAGAAAGCTGACAGTATCCCAGCCTTCGTGCTTCCTTCTGGTGGCATGGCAGTTAGGCACCCAAAGGGTGCTACGGCTGAACTAGTTTCAATCACTTCTGATGCGTTTCGAGAGGCAGTCTCGACCTGAAGCTGCCACCTTATCGTGATGGTCGGGTTTCTGTGCTGCAATGATCCTGCAACCGCAACGTATCCAACCAATCAAAGTGGTCTTGGGCCATTTTGACCGGACATTTTTTCACCACCGGACACAATTTAGTCGACATAATCTAAGTCAACTATCAGCAGGTTACGACATCAGATTCTGTGATGATCCAAAAGGGTTTGATCCACCATCTAGTCGATAGCGTGGTTGAAAAGAACTGGGGATAACGTGGGTACAGGTAAGCTAATGAAACTGCCGGGCAACGAAAAAGTGAATGTCACAACTAACCTGTGGACGATGAACTGGCAAAAGGTCGGCCGCGAGAGAGGAGAAATGCCCATTGCAACTGTGACGATGTTGGTGAAATGTAACTATCAGTGGACGAGATAATAAACACCATTGTAAGGTGGACCCCAAAAAAAGCATAGCAGAGAGGATCCCCTGGTTGAAGTAGGTAAAAGACAGTCAGTGTAAGAATAATCACGGTATGCTGGCAAGATCGCATCGATAGTGTGGAGTTCTGCAAGGTGGTTTTCGGAAGGAGCAACTCGCTGACTAAATCATAGGTTCACAACGCAAAAACCAGCCGTCTTACAGGGTCATTTTCACTCAGCCACGCAGAGTGGAAACGATCAAAGCGCAACCAATTTATTCCATTACAGCGAACTGCGAAAGCCTCACCCAGCAAACGAAGTCACGTTTGAAACTGCAGTCTCATCAGATAGAGAATCGGGGACGAGAAACAGCAATGACAAGGACTACGAAAACACGTGGTTCGATCATACAGTCAAAGAGCTCCTACATTCAAACTATCCATGTCAATGCATAGCTATACCGACTCCCTCTTTATCAGAAAACTATGTCAAGTATGCATCTGTGAAGTGAATAAGAAACCGCCTCTAATGGGTGGGTATCACCTCCCACTCTCCTTTCTTTCGGGGAACTAACCTGTAGCGAAATGAAACAAGGAGTAACACTAATAACCAAGCCAAAGAGAGCTGTCTGTACAATTGTGGGATAAGGAAACTCTTTCCTCGTTAATCGAGCCGAATACATGTTGCATGTGAACAGCTCGATAGTCTGGGACAATCCAATAATTTTGAAGCGCATTTCCAGGGGTTTTGCGTCAGTCTGTCTACCTCTGAACTTCGGAGGGTGGAATTTTCAGAACAGGTTTCAACTCTCATTGTCTTGAATGGCTACAAGCCTTGAACTGGTTTCAAATTATCATGAAAAGCCAGGTGGTCCTGCAGTTTTGCAAGGGGTGCGTTGTGTTTAGATCCATGGGATTTATCCTATACCAAACTGCAGACGAGCGGTAGGTCATGTCAGTGCTGTTCGCGATGTCAGTTTACCCCAAGATCTTAATGTCTAGAACGTAAAAAACTCGGCGAAGACACCAAAAACTATGTCTGAAAATGAGGGCATCTGACAGTGGTTCTTGCTTGTCATTTTGCTGCAAGCTTCCTGTGGTTGTGTGGCAGATAATCCGGTCTAAGACCATGTTGCTGTCCATGAAGATGTTGGAACTAAAGAACTCACATATTATAGACAACGCTCGTCAAGTTGCATCCGTGTCGTAAGACGTGTGTCTTGTTGGAGCTATTGCCTCCACCATTAAAGATCACTCGGAACTTCGGACTACAGAGAGATAATGTCAGTCACCATACAAGGATCATTTCAAGTAAACCATACAGACTCATCTACATGAAGACGGGAAAATCCGCCAACACATAACTAGTGACTTCCAAAATCCGCAAGCAATATATTCCATAAAGTCATGGAGTAATGAGGAATAACAGGTGCTCAGGATTTTGTCCGGTGATCATGCAAATCACTCGTGTATAAAAAATCTTATCCTGTCTTGGCACGGTTATTCTTACCACTTAGACGTGGAAATGTTTGCTCTTCCAAAAAACATTCGAGGCGCTTCCAGAACATCGATGCCAGTTTATTTCACACGTCATAACATCGAGCTATAATCTCTGTACCGTCAGGATATGCATTGCTAATGAGGAAACCGCGAGTTGGTGTGGAACTGTTCAAACGATTCATATTGTCTGAGAAGCCAAAGGCTGAACACATGAACACCGAATTCAGTAGACAAAACGAGCTTGCTTGTGCCAGGAGAGAACTGCATATGATGCAGTTGTTTTCGTTTACCGGACAACCTAGCGGAAGGTCCTCAAGGAGAAGTCAACAACAACAGTAACTTAGCTGATCACAAAACAGACAGCTCAAACAATATGCCAAGCAAAATCATGCAAAAGCTCGATGCATCTTCCACCATCTGTAGTGCCCACTTAAAAGAGTGATTAATCGATACGCATTCAGAATGACTCACTAAGTATGAGTAAGTTGCAGTGGTACACATGATAGCTCCGAGTAACGCAGGTAGCATTCTATTGGTAGAATGAGTACGGCGAATTTCAGGTCTGACACATACACATACCAGAAAGTCTCTCCTGAGAACTCGACCCGTATATATTCAGATAGCCTTTTTCTTGGTCCTAGTTATATACGATGACGGAACATATATGGTCAAATTATAAACGTACCGTGACGAACCCGATTCCGACGATGTATTCCTTTGTCATCTCATCTTGCAAGGCATTGATGCAAACAATATCCGAATCACCTGAATAACTTCGATGACCGGAAGCATGAGTCCACAAATTACCAGGCAGATAGACAAAGTCTAACGATTTTACAGAAGTGGTGACTTCCGGCCCATCCGATGAGAATCTATACAACATGCAACACTCCTTATTTGTAAAAGGATCACCGACTAGAAGATAGATGAAAGAAAGGAGGATCGTTACCTGGTCGATAATAAGCTACTAAGAGATCAAATTTATCAGTGGTGCATGATCCCTTGTGGAAGCCAGATTTGACATAGGTCAGGTTGTATATATTGCTCTGAGCCTGTGACGGAAAATAGAATGCTTCGCGTGGTAACTGAAACGAACAGAAAACAAGTGTGAAGTGGTCTGAGTCGTTGCTGCAGCAAGCAGAGAGGAACAATCAGAGATGAGTGCAGAGAAGACGGGTGTTTGAACACACCAGTCGAGAAGAAGACGACTTGGTCCTATATTAGACCTTTTCCCCTTCCGAACGTTCGGTCACATCTGTGGCAGTGGTAGCATCGCAGTGTGACTTCAGCCATGTCTCAGCTTGACCAATGACGTCAGCATGGGTAACGCTGATCCATCATCCAAGTCGTTTCACCTCCCCATCAAACTCTGCGTTTGCACAGACAACTAGTCACCTTGGCCGCCATGATGGCCGTATAACGAGGTAACCAAAGGAGTATTTGGTTGTGCAGCAAGTACTTCAGTCGCGGAAAACACTCAATACCAACAGCGGTGGCTCGGTCATGTGCTACGCGCGGTAAAACAACGTGTACCGAGACGAGTGTCGTTCTCTGCCATCATCATCATAATCATACTGACAAACACCTGATAGTAACGCCATGGCCTCACTGCAGTACAACAACGTCAATTTGTTACAAGATAGTCCCATAGTGGAAAGAAGAAATGAGACAGAGAAGAGGGCCCGGAGTTGACTTACAGTAAACATTCGAACTGCCCATACCTTCAACGTTCAACCAGTCAATCTGGATAGAAAGTGAGAGCAAGGACACCACTGACATCAGTCAGCCGTCATACCGTTGCGTCTCCAGCCAGGCACAGGGAGGGCCACGTGGACCCCATGCTGAAAAAAAACAGCACCAACAACGCTCAAACTTTTCGTGACACATTTCATCCCCTTTTGACGTATCGAATTCTGTCCGCCTCTAGGGTTCCGCCCCTCCAAATAAGGCACAGAAAACAGCGCTCGTCTCGGCGGGCGGTAAATCGGCATGCGCATCACATGACCCAGTCACCTTAGCTCGCACTGCTGGATAATTTCTTCGAGGGTAGTACCCTCTGCTTCATCAAAGACCTGTCTCCTGATCACCTGACTACGAATCCACCGCTTCCAGGTGACTTCAGCAGTAATTCTGACATATCGACGGTCAAAGAACTGAAGATATCTCAGATCCTCCGCTCGAAGTGGTTAAATCTCGCAGCCCTACAGCAATACAACCCGTACTGTGGTGATATATCATCAGAGACAGCAACATCCGCAACGTGCTTCACTGTCACACACGCGTCCTTTTGGGCCCAGTGAGATGCCTTTTTGGCGCAACAAGTGGCGCAAATTGGCAAACGCAAACCTGGTCTTCAAAATTCATTCCCTCTGTCACACCACCGTCACAGCGAATGCAACTTCCAAGACACTATAGTGCTCCACAATCCTTCTCGAATCCGAGGCATGTTCAAAGGCTATACGTACTGCAGCATGAATGCACTTTGTGGGCGTGAAGCGCATGCCGAACAACTGGATGACCTTGGTCATCTCTTCAAATAATGCACTTCCTCAAAAATGATAACAACGTTGTCTGCATACTTCTCGGTCGGAGAGATCTGAGCAAGGGTGTTTTGAAGACTTTCCACTGCTCGCGGCATTGTCCCGTCGAAAATGAAATTAAACAAAAATGGAGAGTGCGCATCCCTGTCGGACACCGCTATTTGTAGAAAGGTTTTTGGAGAGCTACTTATGCACTTTCAGGCACCCACAATTATGTGAATTTCAATAACCGCCCAGACGCCAAGCGTCCCTAATAGCCGAACGTCGCGTAGATTGCACAGATGTACCACGTGCAGGCTACGGACCAAACGAGGGCGTGCCCTGATTGGCCAGAATGCCAGCCAATCTGCATCGAGCATCCTTAGTTTGACGCATCTCGCCCCTCACGGAGAGGCTAGAACTACCTTTTGGAACATCCTGTGAGCACCCTATAAATACAGTCGTAATACTCTTCCCTCGACTCTATCAAGGGTTGTCTGAAGCTACCGTGCCTTTTGATATACCATAGTGGGTGGGGCAGGAAGCCAAGGACCGACACAGAATGGTGCCACCGTACAACAACTCAAAACAGCTGACGACAACCCGAGCCCACGATGTGAATTTTGGAAGAACAATTCCGAGTAATTTTACAGCAGCAACAGAAGCAGTTTGAGGAAGATCAAATGAGGCTTATCGAATCTCTGATGTGCAGAATGTCCGTGAGTGCGAAAAAAACTGTTGGGCGATCGTCTTCTTCGACAGATGCTGTTGCCAGTGCGATTAGTGAATTAAATTTCAACGCTCAATCTGGACGGACGATCGAAAATTGGGTCGAGAAATACAAGGACGTGTTTCAAACCGTCTTTGCTCAATTTGATGACGCATGGACAATCCGACTGTTGCTCTGGAAACTGAGGACAGCTGAACATGATCGGTTCAAAAATCTGACCCCCCGAACCCCCCCCCCCGTAACCTCGATTTCGCAGATACTTTCAGGAGTCTGGCCAAAATATTCGGTGAGCAACCTCCATGTTCAATGTTCGTTATCAGCGTCTCGAGATTACCAAAAGCGATACTGAAGATTTCATCACTTATGCCGGTGTGGTCAACAGAGAATGAGAGCGCCTTCACTTCAGCACCATAACCGAGGATAAATTCAACTGTCATCTTTGCGATTGATCTTCGATTACCACATGATTCAAGTATTCGGACCCGGCTAGTGCATTCAACTGAACAGGATCCAGACTTGCTCCTTCAGAAACTTACCACCGAGGACCAGCATCTTGGCAATCTCAAGGCTGGTGCTGCAATTTTCTCAGCCTGACACGGTAGTTAAAGTAACTTCCGAAAGGCAACCGAATTCTAAACTAACTCCAAGTAAAACGCCCAGAACCTCTTGGTTCTTTGAAGAATGACACTATTTACGCCACTATCCCTATCCGAACCACAGGTACAGCAAGTGCAGTCGAAAAGGTCACAAAGAATGCTTCAGAGCCAACCCCAGGAGCTCGTTCAAACACTGTCCTGACAAAAGGGGGCAGGTAGGGGCTATGACGCTACAGTCAGGATAAGATCATCCGGTCGACATAAATTCGTCGCAGTATGTATCAAACGCCGGTTACCCTCCAGCTCGATACAGGTTCTGGCCTCACTTTGATTCCAAAACAAACCTGGGGAGTAATTAGAAGGCCACCAGTGGAACACACAAAGTGCACCGTTCGTGGCACATCTGTCGGAGGCCTCAAACTGACCGGGAAGTTGAACTGTTCCGCAGCGTTTAAGGGGATTTAGCTTAATGGAAGATGCTACCTTACGAACCATACAGGCCTTGATCTCTTGGGCCTGGATTGGGTTAATGAGCTTCAAATCTTGGACCGACCCCTCAGTGCCATTTGTAACGGAACAACTGCAGATGGCTGCAATACGTTCGCAAAAACAACGCTTTCTGACGATTTTATGGTCGCCATAGTTACTGCCAAACCGGAGACCAAGGGGAACATACGCGATGCATTGGCTATTCAGCTCCTGGCGCCCGGCACTGGTAATGTTCTCAGTTCATTCCACTTTTGCAAATCCTGCCAGCAGCCTGCAAAGTTACACCCGCGGTTCGAACCATTTAGTCTACAGTCCCAGGTTCATGCGAATCGGTACACTGCTATCCGGAAACTCAAGAGAAGGGGCTGGCAGAAGTGACGCAACAACAGCCACACGCAGACCAATTGCTGGTTCGATGATATAGGGAATGTTCTCCACAGTGAACGCAGGGTCGAAGGCTACCTCAAGCACGAGTCACAATGGCAGCATAAGCCCAGCCACGTCAAGAGAACCAACTTCAGACAACTTCAGACTGCAGCAGCGTAGGGCAGACACTTCACATGGGACACCGGACAAACATGACATGCCCCTGAAGTGGAGGGTACCAGCTACCAAGTCGGCATGCTCACAGCATGAGACAGCACACCTGGCCGTCATACTTCAGTTCAAATCAATGGTCGATGGAAAGGCCTTCTCAAGGTAGAGGTATTCGGAGGCCGGCCGTTCCTAATAACGGAACGTCACATCGATTGGACAGATATGCCACATGCAGGCTACGGACCAAACGAAGGCATGCCCTGAATGGTCAGAATGCCAGCCGATCTGCATCGAGCATCCTTAGTTTGACGCATCTCGCCCCTCACGGAGAGGCTAGAACGACCTTTTGGAACATTCTGTGAGCACCCTATAAATACGGGTATAACAATTTTTCTGCCTCTATAAAGGGCTCTCTGAAGCTACCGTGCCTTTTGACAGGGTGTAAAGATGTCCTACGCACGACCCTTCCCCCGGGTCGGAATCCTACTTGCTCTTCTCGGGTCCAGACTTCATTTGCCTTCATAAGACGACGTAGCATAAGGGACGCAAAGAATCTGGTTACAACGGGGGTCAAGCTAATTTTTGTGATAAACATATCTGAGCAATGGTTCATTCGAACTCCGAATTTGGTAACCATCTTCTTCTTGTTCAGCAACCTCAAATTTTGCGCTGCGTTTTGCATTACGAGCATCTTAGATACCTGACCTCACTTAGCCATTACCACGCCGCGCAAAACATTACTCTCTTTAAGGATGGAAGGATTTTGCAACCTCAGCTATCGAAATGCTTGCAGATGCTGGCTGATATGGTGTACCTAGTAGTCAGAAAATGCTTAACATTACCTATCGGGTGTTTTAAACCAGTTAGATTTACCGGTGATGCTTGGCTAGTTTAACTAACGTTGAGTGTTCATCTCAACAATTCAAGTGCTGACAAGTGAGTCGTTGTCATCAATCACTCTTTCCTTCACCGAAGGCTCCTTTTGGCGTCAATACCACTCTGAAATCCTGAAGACAGAGGTTGGTTTCCTAGGTGTTCTCCTCGGGCAGTACTAGAGCACTGGACCCGGTGGATAACCCATGGGGTGCTCCTCAACCTGCATTCTTGTGAGAGTAGAACGGGCACATCTTCGGTGGAACGTAGAATCACCTTCAATGGTATCGGGCGTGTTTTGTTTCTTTTTTCTTTCTAATATAGGTGACCCGTTGTACCTTAACCACTCGTCCGTTCTTAATCGGACGGTCTGTTAACAGTCGATTGAAATTCGGTCATTTCGGTAGCACGATGGGCCATCAGCTGTCTCTACGTCCCATTCATACAGATGGCTTCGCTGTGGCTAACTTGCTTTTTTACGGACTTCCATCTATTTAGCTGTCTTCACTGACCGTGGTAGGAGGCCCCAATATCAAAAGGTGCCCAGTGTTGCCCATAAATCGTCCCTTCTTGTACACGAGCCATCCATATGGATATTCTTGGATGACTTTGGGCAGAATAAATGAACGTGGATGGGCCATTCATAAAAAACTCGAGGTGCCCGTTGTAGCGTGATATAGAAAGGGCAAGCTGTCCATCGGAAACGACGATTCTGGCATTTATTGTTGTTCACTTTCGCTGCTTCTAACCTGTACCCCCACGTAACCGAATGAATAAACCCAGTATTGCATAAGAGACTTTACAACGTGAAACAACCACTGTCGGCAGTAGAAAATTTTTTATCATCAATCTGTATAAAAATTATTCACAAAAGGATCTTCGACCTTTCCTCTTATCCCCATTAGTCCAACGCCCATCCTAGCCTCGTGCTTCAGTGGAATCGTTCGTCTTTTGCTTTGCTTCTCTTTCTCCCTCCGGCGTTCAGTATTGTATTGTTGCTGTATTGTTGTTGTATTGTATTGTTAGTTACTTTTCCAATAGTTCACAGTGCCTGTTGCCAATGTAATCAGTTTCGTTGTTCCACTGGAGCAGCAGAAAATGCTATTCCCTTCTGCATGATGCCCTTGGCTATATCAAAAGCTGTACTCCTCAAGGTCAAGTGACTCTTCTAGGTGCCTCAACAACACGAAGTTGAAAGACCTTGTTATACCGCACGCCATTCAAGTGACGCGCGGTATCACTGAGAGCTGACAGCCACTGATCCTTTCGACCAGGGAAGCGAGTGGACTCGCTGTTTCTCCTTGCAACCGCCAAATCGCTGAGAACCAGCCACCGACCGATTAACTATGGAATGACAAACCATATTATGAGCCAATCAGTATAGAGCTCTCTTGCCAGGGGTTCTCGTTAATTCCGAAGTTTCCAGCGTCGATTTACGAATTAATATTGTGTGACACTTCTGTAAGCGCCGTTGTAGTGATATTCTTTCACTCCATCAAAAACTGTCACAAGTTACCCTGTCGGTTTACACAATGCGGTGCTCCAAACAGCAAACAAAGCAGCGGCGTATAAAGGGCCGTACAATAATAACAATGTTTATTTCCAACTAGTGGGTGGCCTACCGTCAGGCATCATCATACGATTACAGTCACAATAGAGCACGACTGGGAGATTTGAGGGTACGGTGGATTGCGAGAAAAAATACAATGTCATAAGTGGTGGACACTATACAATGTAGGCTTGACCACGCCCAAACCGGCATGGGAAAGGGGACACAGTTATCAGGGGGTTATCTTAATTTTTGGAGGAGGACGTATCGGGCTGAGACAAGATCAGATCTTTATTGTTTGGAGGTGGGTGGCAAGAACAGAACGAGAGAGGGCATAAAAGAGACATCCTGTTTGGTGAATGATGAGAAAACTTCAAATTGCGAGGGATGATGAACCAGAACAAGGAACCTGATGCGGTAGCTGGATCGTCACGAGTTGGCTTGTCCATTTGAGCTAAAGTCTAAAACCACTGATGGGGCCTATTCGGACTTGGACTGTTGGGCTTATGGCCAGGGTTATAAAAAGCAAGAGTGTGGATGATGGAGTCATCAGCGATACGGATTCAAGATACCAGGAATCGCATAGTCACGGTGTAGATTGAAACTCTAGGGACTCATTAGTGTCACTGCTGAGATGGGGTCTGGTGTGAAATTTCCTTGGGAGAAGGAGTTGGTGCTAACGCGCACGACTGTCCGAACTGCACAGAAAATGAGCATAGAATGAAAGTCAATGGGCTGTTTATATCCCAAAGGAACGTTCAGCGGTTTAGAACGAACGGGTCTCGGAGGCGGCTGGGGCCAGGTGAATGGTTTGATCGCAGTTGTGTACAAGTGCACGAGTGGGCGAGGGCATCGTCAAAAGTAGGAAGTGAATAGTTGCGGGTGTTCTATCAAACTGTGTATGGCAGTGCCCTGCCATCATTGCACTGACAGACTTCGGTTTCCTGACAACCATGTGACGGACGTCCGTTGGAGAAGTTTCGGTTGGGATGTGCAATTCTGTGAGCAGCGGCATTTTGTGGGGCGTTGGTCCGGGGAATCCGCCGGTGTAGAACAAAGCCACTGTAAGGTTGCAGGTATTTTTGTCCGGATGGGGATCTCTTCGTGTGTAAAGCAGATCAGGTGAAGCGAATAACAGCCACACAGGGCACTCGAATCAGGTCCAGCCGAAGGTCGACGAAGGGTGAGGGAGAGTGGGAGGAGATCAGTAAGGCCTGATGCGTTTTAGGAGGCATCAGATAGGAGTAAGTCCAAAAATAGGGAAAAAACTGGACGTTCACCACAATTAGGGTGATGACAGCGAGCGATTAAATGAGACAGGATGGAGGTAGATGTGTACTCAGTAGCCCGGCGATCAATGGTTCCCTAAGCTTGCCAATATAGACTATTATAGTACCAGAGACAGAAGAAAATCGTTATAAGCGCGCAGAGGCGTGAGGTGGTAATGGGAGGCAAACACAAGAAGTGACGGGGGTAGAACTTCCGGGATGACTGACTAGATTTTGTGGGGGTCATTTAGTGCACTGGACAATACCACAATCTGAGAAAGAAACTGAGTGTAAGAGTAATGACCACCTGTCCCCCAAGCACTGCTATCGGCTTCAATCAACGAGTGGTGCATGGCGAAAAATCCTCTAGGCGCAGGCCTTGTATGCTGGAATCTCATGGCGTACATACTGTTCTTTTTTTATATGTGTCCACTCCTGGGAGCAGTAGGTAGGTGTGTTTATTGTTTGGTTGACGACGTGGGATTTGCTGCGGTGCGACCTCAATCATGACGAAAGCAGCTACGGCACTGCATGTCGATGTAAGCCGTGGGCATCGCAGAGTATCTTCAGGCTATCCCGTGTTTTTTAAGAATTTTTTGACAGACGAAAGGTCCGTTCTTGCTATCTGTTTTTTGTGGCATTGCCGGGTAAGTTACACAACCGGGACAGGTCCATAACCAGCAGCAACAAACAGAAAACAACAGTGCTGGAGAGGTGAGGTGGAAAAGTGTGCTTATTAGTTCGGCCTAGTGTCTGCTGCTTTGTTCAAGGAATTGCATTTTGGCATTAACTTGTGCGCCTTTAGACGGAACACAAAATAGCTCGTCGGTGAGCAATCAAGAATACATAAAATTAGGGAGCGGTCGTTTCGTTCTTCCATGGCTCTTTTATGCTCCTGTCCGCTCGATTCATATTGTTGTACGGCGTTTCGTTAGTCGTTTTAGACAGCTCGCCAGACTTTGTTTGTGTTTTGTGGTCTAAACCTAATAAGTGACCTCACCAGCCATGTTCTTTTTCTGACGCGAGAAAATATCCGTTAAGAGCCTCTATGATACCGGATCATGCTGAAGGCGTGCAACCTTAACTAAGTAGTGGGCTGTTGAAAAACAAAAATTTCATCACTGTTAACGGAGTTTGTGGCAATTTTTTGTCTCACCCTTGGAAGTAATTTCTACCACAGGTCTCTAACCTTCTGGTTATTTCATATCATGGCGTTGCTTCGACCAACAGTGGGTCACGTGTAATAATGGTAATTTCCTCAGCTTAGTTCTCAGTCTGAACGTCCAAGGGTGCGTTCCCATCAAACACAACCATCAAAGGTGCATAACGTTTGGTAACGTCTCGAAATTTGGTCAAACACACATGTACTGTGCGTATATAAGGTGTGTGCGGTGACAACATTCTGGAAACTCCGACGCCTTCCGGAGGCGCCATAGGCAGAATGCTTGGTGGTTGGGTCCAAAATTTTGGCCAATCATAGCTCACTTTGATGGTGGACTTGCAAGCGGTCCGATCTTCTGGCCAGTCGCGTAGGTGGTGGGCTCCTTGGCGCATAACGCAGCGTCTAACTGCAGGTGGTAAAGTGGTATCTGTGTGGAATTCCGCCTAACATTGCGTCACGTTTGTCATTTACAGGATTTATAGAACCGCCTTTCACTTTTTCGCTTCAGAGACTTCCATATAAGTTGCACTGGAACGTGCAACGTTTGTGTTGTCCGGCCCAGATCTATCGCCGTCTCATTGCGTATGTCCCTCCTTATGTGGTCTACTAACGGTTAATTTGGGATGGTGTACATATTTCCGTTTGTCACAAATACACACGCGCAGCCGCTTCGGACAACTTAATTATATATGCCAGACGCCCGCTTACCCACCCTTCGCTCTCAGTACATACGATGACTCAACTTTGGGGGATTCCACTAAGGACTATCTCAATGTTTGATTTGATCCCTCTAAAGTGTGCGATTAGGTTGCCTCAAGGTTTCGTTCTGTGGGCTGCGGAGTAGTTGGTTGGTCCTCTATGGCTCTGTGTGGTGTACTCAGCCCGGTCTACGGAGTACTGCTAACACAAAACCACCCAACCGGCTAGACTCTGTCTATGGATTTTAGTCTGCCTCTAGTCGCGCCAGCAGCTGGATCCCGGTTCAACAACCTCAGCGGACACACACCATACCCGCTGCACCCATTTTTCCCCACCGACATAGCCTTAGTAACATTTGGACCCAAAATCCTCGATCTCCGTTTGATGACCTCGAACGACAACAACGTGAACAACTCTCCGAAAAGCTTGAGAACCCTTGGACACTTCAAATTGGCTGAATGCCAAAAGCAAGCGTTTTATGATTCGGCAGCAAGCAAATCCGTTTTTTAAGCCGGAGCTGTCAGTATAATGGCATCCTGTCTACCCTCTGCAGATGAGCGCCTCCATTCCTTTGAATCGTACTCGTTTTACTTCCCAAGGAACACAAGGTGCCACATGGTAGGACACAAGTCCTCAATCATCAGGAGTGTCGTTTTGGGTTACCGGCCTTTTCGCTTTACTTAGCGGACAGCTTGTGTTTTTGTGGTTCGTAAATACACCACAACTCTAGAAACACCAAAAATTTGGACGCAGCACACCGCTGTTGTCTAATCCCAGGGAGATAGACTCTTGTAGTACCCTGTGCTTTATTGACGTCCACTAACTCCACAGCCAGTCAACCGGGTATTATGTCCGGAATTGTGAGGACGTCAAAGTAGTCATTGTGGGTTGCCTGTGCTGGCTGCATTCCCAAAAGCAACAAACTATGTATCTGTCTCAGGCGGTTGCTTTTAAAAAATAAGTGTAGCAGCAAGATACCTATCTGCATTTGAGACAGGCTGCAGCAAGCCTGTCTGCGATAAATAAAAAGGGATTTGTGAAGCAAGCCACATATTAATAGGTTTGTTTCTCCGTTCGTAGGAGACACGTTGATTGCATTAAGAATAGTTCAGTACAACTATGGCACAGTGCGTATCAGAGGGACGAGGACAGTTATAGAAAAATAAGCACGTTAATGACAAATTGTGAACGGTTGAAAATTGAGCAATGAACAGGATTCATCTAGTACAAACAGTTTGAGGTGAATGCTTTGATAATTTCAGACAAAAAATGTCAGCTGTTGCTGGGGTTGAGCGAACTTATGTAGGAGCAGGAGGCAACATAGATCGAGCAACGTGCTCAACCAGCAACCTATTCGAACACGGTTGATGGCCTACTGACCAATCATCTCGACATTTAATGAGCACAACTGAAAGCATATGCAAGTCACCTTTACGCACGCAGTTAGATTTTTATGATTTAGCCGGCATTGTGCACGAACAGCCAAAGCATTGCAAACGAAAGCCCTGCACAAGGTACTAAGGAAACAGTTAGGAGCAGGACCAATAATAATCAGATGGATTCGCGAAGTCAATGCACATTTCAAAAGGAACGTTCAGAAACAGCGTTTGTATAATAATAAAGACGCAGTGACTTCACCTGAAAAAATTGTTCCCCAAGTGCGACCCATAACTGTTCTTGAATAATTCCTTGGGTACCGACATTTTTAGCAGATAATTTATCGGCATGAGCTACACATGCCTCCACATGGGAGGATACCACGAAGAAAAATAAGTCTTCTATGAACTAAAAAGCTGAAAGTGTCGCGGGTTCACCAGATGCCCAGAAATAAAATATGGTTTCAGCGTATCGGAAAAATGTACCCGCATCGGGTAAAGACCAGGACAAATGGGATTACAATAATAAACATATGGCACGAACGTTGTCAGAAGGGTAAACTTCCTACATATTTTAAATCTGCCGCGTTGCTTTCGTCCTGTTCAAAGTTTGACTGCTCGGATGGGATTTGTGACTTCAGAAAGCTGAGAGATGCATAGGGCGACGCTACCCAGTCATATTTTGAACACAAGGCGTATGGACACGTTAGTACGATTAGCCAACCTCCGACAGTCCTGGGTATGTTTATTGTGGTGAACTTGACACTTCCTAAATCTGACCGGGTTTTTGGCGGTGAATCACCGCAGCCGCACACATCCGAATGGCTATCAGTTTAAATGCAACAACGAAAAATTATTCTCCGTTAATCCTGTGATGGTGGTTGCAGCCATTAATCATAACACGGCCTACGGCCATCGTTATTATACTCCAGAATGGCCGACAGTTCACATTTAAACAATCGCCTGATTTGTGATTAAAAGTGCCGTTTCAGGTTTGCTGCTTTTTTCATGTCCAGTAATTTTGATTACAGTTTGACGAGATGTCATAAAAACTGTGTTTTGCACCGACACTGAGCGCAGTTTAGACCTAAAGTAAGTTACGGCCAGAAGTAGTCAAGGCCCTCGAATCTTTTGCCTCATTTTTGGTAGACGCACACAATAAAGCTGTATTAGTTTGGCTTACCAGGCTTTGTCGTTAACAGCAAAAGCCTGCAAACAAAAAGGAACTGTTCCAAGTAAAAAACTGCCCATTCCGGCATCGGCCCAAATAACTGCGCTTGTTTAACCAACTGGCACAACGGGGCAAACAATTTCACGGTTAATAAAACTCGCACACCAGGTCTAGCATGTAATTCTGAAGCCAGTTGTTGAAGATGCTAACTGCTAAATTGCGGGTGAATTTGGGTGGCACACTGTGGCACACTGAAGAGTAAGACGACGTAATTGTGGCGTAAACAATGATTTTATAGACAACAAGTGTTCCCATTAAATAAGTAGAGACCACTAATTGCTCAACATTTTGGTGAATCAACAGCGCGTCAAAAACAGTGACCGGGTAGGTTTAGTTCGTATTTTTGATACAAACAAAATTCGTACAGATAAACACTGTTACTTACTGGCATAAAGTCCCCTAAAAATTTGGCCGAGAGAGAGGAAACCGTACAAGGCTAGGATGAGTTTATTTTGAGTTAATTTATTTGAGTTGAGTTTATTTTTGCTGTGCATATTAGTGCATGCCTCGACCTTCGGCAGAAGCTGCTTTGAATGTCCCTTGTGGTTGCTATTCACATCGCCTGAGCCTCGCTTTACATTCACATGGCTCTCCAACTGAACTAAAATTACCCGTGATCGGCTTTGTTCTGCCTGCATGGATCTCCTTGCCTAACCCAACATCCTGCTGGCCGCAGAATTACACATCCTTTGTCCGATCACCTGAACCATGGCATCTGTTACGAAGCTGTCCAGAAAGAGAAGTATGTCACCGCAGCGATGGCACGGCAATGCCATACCTAGTCTTATGGCACATTTTCAACTATTTTCTCTATACTCTGTAACGTCCGCTCTCGCCCTCTCTAGAACCCACCTGGAAATACGATCAAACTACTTACCTGGCCCTAGCCGCATCTGGAACGACTTCTTTGTAATCCACAAAACCGTCCACTCGAATTTACATTCCCTGTGCAATTTCAGTTCATGTCTTCCACAAAGGCAATCATTTTCTTCACAGTTCGCGTTTTTTACTGCGCGTTAGCACCAACTCACTCTCCCAAGGAACTTAAAAAACCTACTTGCTCCATCAGCTACACGAGTTTGTTCGAACAGTTTCGCTGTACACCGCGATTTAGAGATTGACGCCACAATTGATCCGTAAAGCGAATTTCTCTAATTCACCGTCCCAAATTACGTCTTTCTTTATCCTACTCATAAACTCAACTGTTTAAGGACACGGAACCCCAACAATGGTCCTCAGCTTAAGTCTTAATTTGCCGGCCTGACTACTAAAATACTGCTGTTTCTCCAGCTCAATTGCTCTGGTCCCTCATTTTTCGTAATTTGCAATCTTATCACGCGCCTGGCATCGTCTTACTGTTTTACCCTTCTCAATGGCGTGTTGTTCCCGCCATCTTTGAATTGTGAAGGTCTGGCTCCGCTTCTTCGTCATCTTTATAGACAGCATGATATTAGCTTTCAGCACTGATGCTTCGTTGTTGCACAACTATGATTTATTTGAAAGCCTAATCGTGAAAAAAACAATAAAGGCAGATAAACAAGGGTCTTAATGCTACCTTACCACAATCGTTCTGAGGTTTTTGCACCCCCAAACACCCATTCGGACGGTCTGGATAGAAATTGACGTTGGTTGGGAGCCACAGCTTGCAGCGTCTCCGAACAGGCTCAGTGGAGAGCACGCGGTCCCGATCCTGGCGCTGGACACAATTTAGTGAGAGTTCTTGTTGCACAACCGAAATCTTGCTTTCTAATTGCCCCGTTGCGAATTCTCTGACATCAACCTACACGAGCTATGGTCCTGAAGTAACGGTTGGCAATCACCTGACTACACCTCAGTTTCGCTGCTTAAACAACCTAACTCTCACGACCCTGCAACAAAACAGCCCACCCTGTAGCCTGGTACACATGTCCCTTAAAATTCATAGATACACTGCGTTCATGCCATAGGTGCCTTATGCCGAAGGAAGGGATGACTTGTTTCAGTTCATCGAATAACGCTGCGTTTCTCGCAGAGAAAAAGAAAGATATCGTCCGAATATTTTAGATCGATAATGTTTTCCTTAGAGGCTAGTTGAACACCAGTGGTTTTAAAACTTTCCAGCGTTCGTTTCATTATCTCATCGATCAACAAAGTAACGGGCGCCGCTTTGTGTACAAAAGCTTTCGGCGAGCTCTCCGTACACTCCTACAAAAGTCGGAAAATACAAAGAAACTATTATGATCACAAACCTCCGGGGCACTTCTTAATGGAAAGGAGTTTCAAGAGGAACACACAAGTCAAGCGAATCGAGGGCGCCTTGAAAATCCGAGAGTACTAGAATTGTGGGTCGTTTGTATGCACGACGTTGTTCTAAACCTTGTAAGAACGTGTAGAGTTGGTCAACGCAACGCTTACCTGATGGGAATCCTGCTTACTCCGGGACAACGCACAAGTGACGCCAGCAGTGCCCTTAAGACCTAGGTGAAGCTGACCTACCTGTGGCTACCACACTCACTACGAGCCCTTTTTTGAAAATAAACACTGTCACAAACTCCTCCGGTCTTCTGTTCTAAAACGTAATCTCCCAATTGCTGTCCAATTTTTTTTCGAACCTTACATAGCCATGAAAAACGAAGGGACAGGCGACTTAAATAAATGCTTGGTCGGAATCCACAAATGTGTTCTAAAACGGCCGACAGTCAGGTATTGAACCAATCTACCGGCAACTAATAGCGATGTGATCAACTTGAGTTTATGGATGGCACGCCGTTGAGAAGCACCATGTATCCAGACGATTTCGGGTGTTCCGGAAGTTGGTACTGCATACAAATAGTCTGCGGTCAGCACACAGCTAAAGCGTTTTTCGTACGTAACGAGTCCGAACCATGTTGACCACCTAGTTGAGTCTCAACTGCGTTTCACCTGCCCACATGTACATTCAGATTTCCGGCAACCACAACAACATCTGAGCTTTTAGCTCGCCGCAAAAGGGCATTCGGGGTGCCATAAATCTTGTCTTTGACGGCGTCGGAGCTGCAGTTAGTTTGCGCCTAAGCAGACATAACAAACAGAAATTGATAAACTTCCCGCTTGTGAGACTCCTCCACAAAATTTGCCAGACGAACGGCGCAGACATAACTATTAACGGGTCAACCAAGGATCCTTTCGCGAGGTGACTCAGGACGATACTAACCCCTGTTCATCTCGCCGCAGCAGCCGGAAGCGAGTGGAGAGTAATGAAGCGTCTGGCTCATTCGCTGTGCCTGCATCTTAAATCCTTGTATCTGGTGCACGGCAGACATCAGCGCCAAGCGAGTCCAGTGTGAGAGCAAGATCAACTTGTTTTCCTGCTTGCTTCAGAGTGCGCACATTGAAGGCGGCCAGATAGACTGGGCGTCAAAGCTTGGATATTGATTTAGAGATGTGTGAGAATGTCGGCACCGAATAACGCGCAGATGTTGCTTGCACAAACGGAGTCATCAGTCCGAAGTGCTGGGTTTACAAGGGTAGGGTTAGTAATAGGGTGGAGAGGGAGCAAAAAAAAATTGTGAAAGAAAAAGAGGGAAAGCTCTAGCAGTAGCATGTTTTTGCTCACCTAACCTGCTGTGTGCAGCAACTATGGCAACCCGGCTGACGGCACCACGCGACGACCGATGTTTCAGGAGTTGATTTGCATGCGAAGTTCGTATTTATACGTTAGCTGCGATGCTGCCAGAGTCCCCACATCTAGAGAGCAAGATGATTAGGGTCCCCAACCAAAGTCTTCAGTTAATAAGCCCGACCGCAAAGCAGCAGTGTTTGGGTGGAAAGGCGATACATTACCATTTTTACGGAACGCTTCACCACACATGTTCCAACCCGAACATGGAGAACCAAGAGACTGGGCTCGTGGCTCGGTGGTTAGAGCTCGAGTTTACTATCCGGAGGGATGCCGCCAGCCCGCCCAGGCGTAGGTAGGAGCAGCGGAACTTTTGAGGTTGGATTCAAACCACAAACCTAGTCGATACGTTGGTGCTTCAATCATCGAGACATCTCGAGGCCAGAATAGCAACATCAGGTCGGTGAAAAATCCATAGTCCAAAACATACGCCCGCTCATTGAACCCAGCACTGTCCATGCTTATAGTACATCTCTTTACCCCGAATGTGGACTGGCCAATAACGGAATCGAACACTGACAGCATCAAAAGGGCAAGCACCCTTGATCTTGCTTCGATTTTGAACGTTTCCTTAAAAGATAAAAAACCTACTGATTGTTCCTCTGCCTTCAATACCCACCGAATTTGTGCCAATTCGGGCATGGCCTTACCCGCGTCGGATAATGCCCACTCTTTACGCAGTTGTCCGGGTTCTGCGCGCTCCTGAGTTCCCACGACTGATATCAGTCCTGCCTTTATTCTGACCGTACCATTATGAAGAAACCAACCAACTAGGGATGAGCAACATTGTCGTTACTGTTATGATACTTCATGAGCTCTATCGTTTAAACAAAGGGCCGATGCTTCACTCCGGCACCTGAGTCGGCAAAGGAGCTGGAGATGCTCGACAGAGGACAAATGTCTTCCTCTTGGAATAATCACAAGAAACAGCGGGTGTATATTACGTTTGTTAGCATCCTTAGTATTGCACTTGACCCGATAGTCTTTGTTGAGATACTACGCCAGGAAACTTCACGCTCAACATGCTGCTTTTGGTCCCGGCCACTTGTGTACACGGTCCGTTTTTGAGGATCTCCGTCCACTTGGCAGCGGCGACGTACCACAGGAGGGTAAACGCGTTAAAGGGACCGGTACTTCAGCAATCGGGGCTTAAGCCCAATCCATTTCAGCCTTATTAACAGTCCATGCAGGTCGGTAATATGGTGTTTGATATCTCACCACAGTGCTGTGATTTTGTCTTGGTCAGCGGGGTAAGAGAAAGGAGACCAAATCTCAAAGGGCTGTTTGTCTAAGCCGTTGAACTGCTGTGAGTGCAGTGATGAGGCTAAAAGCCACAATCTCATATTCTTAAAGACTCATCGTCTTTTTCTTGTGCCTTTCTATTTTGACTTTAAAAAGAAGCCCAACATTTAAAACCAATGCAAAATACTCACTAAACTTAGGAGATTGTCCGCCCGTGACGGTGGAAAATCGTCCCTCTTACTACTGAGAAGAATGTTGGTAGCTCAGGTAGCTTAGAAGGTTTTTGGTTTTTTGTCATTCTGGGCAATTGACTCGCAAACTTTTTACCATCGGCCGAAGTGAAACGTTCAGTACGGTGTTGGGAAGCAGAAAGAAGCGTTGCGATGGGCCACTGCTTGTAGTTAGTTAGTGGTACGCGCGTGTTAGTATACATGCTGCTAACTCCAGTTTACCTTGATAGCTTGTCACATCAGGTGGTTCTGTTGGTTAGCTGGTTTCTTCTGGTCTTAAGTTTTGGTAACCATGTGATATTTGAGCTTGGCCTTGTTTGCTCTGGACTATGCCAGATTGGTCTCTGTTTTTCATCTCTCTCAGTCGTACTGTGTTATATTGATTGATCATACCTTGGGAACTTTCCTATTTCTTGGTTTGCTAATCCACTCTAAGAGCAAAATTATTTCGACCTATATAGTACGTCACACTTTAGACACCCCGATGTACATGTTCCATTTCACGCGTTCTGTGCCTGTGTTCGGTTCTCTCAATATACTCTTCACCACAAACACAAGTGAGTGTTCAAAGTGCTTTGATTAGAAGCACCAGATTTTCTTTGCTTTTTGCAACGCTGCTGACTGCACCGCATGAGAGCGGCATTTAGGGTCTTCTGGATAAACCGTCTTACGCGGAATAAAGAAAAATATATCCGTTTCTGCTACTGTCTTGCCTCAACTAGAGAACGTACCTTACTTTACAGTACATCAAATTTCTTGTTCTGTTTTTAATGAAAAGTAGTTAATGCTCCAAGGTATTTGATACGCGGTTTTTTCTGTGAGATAACTTGCCCTTCAATAATCATTTTTGTCACACCGGACGAAGGCTGCGGAAGTTTTGGTATTGTCTCACTTAAAACGGGTCTACAACTGACTGAAAAATTCAGCGTCTTACCCGGCTTTATTGTAATTGAAGTGAAGGAAAGGTAAAAAAAAGTTTTCTTCTTAAATTCGCATAAACAGTTGACATTTTATGCTCCTTTGTTCCTAATCGTTAGCATAGACGCCCCGGTTAATGTCGAACTGAGCAAGCTATCCAGCAGTAAGCCACCAACCAGCTAGCGCCACAAGCCTAGAAAGCCAAACTTGGCGTTTCTGTGTACAGTAAGTCAAGGCTTTTTAAAACGAACCAAAAATGTGCTGTTCGAATAAGTCGGGACAAGATGATGGGTAAAATAAATGATTTCTTAAGCGAACCATCGGTGAATAGCCACTCGACATCAGAATATCACATTACTTTGTGAGACGCATCCCTGTCCTCAAAGGCAGCAACAAGCTCAAAAAGGTCTTTTGGGCCATGAGTTGACAACTTGAGACCAGCTGGCTTCGGAATCTCCACTGGCCATTGAACCAGTCTATACTTGGTAGATCCATTTGTTGTCAAGATTGTACATGGGCTTGTGCGACCGCAATAACCCGCAAAGCTGTGACGTGTGGCAAACACTGGGGCCCAAAAAGTTCTGTTCTCCATTTTCTTCCCCGGTGATATTATCCGCTTGGGCACCTATCTTTGGAAGGAGGAAGCCCTTTGCTTCGAAGTTGTTCATCAGCACGCCAACTAGGTAGTTACAAGTCACTAGACACAAAGGTATGTACAGATTATTCCGAGAAGTGAATATCCTTACGCATTCTTTTGAAATTTCCTGGACATTCATTGGCTATTAAACACTGGCAAATGCACAGTGCAAAACGGTTCAAAAGTTTCCATAATAACCTTCACCTTGCGTCTGAAGCGCGGGTGGAGCTTGGACATTAAACCATAGACTACTTGCAATCTTCGTCAGTAGTATAAACCGGTACACCTTTAATTTATCAACGTCCGATAGGAGATGTTTCAGTTTTCCGAGCAAAAAGCCTGAACTGGGTTTTATTAATAATAATGTTTATTCCCAACTGATTGGTGGCATACCGTCAGCCATGAGCATAATGTGACAGTCAGAATAAAGGCATGACTGGCGGGGTTTGTGGGTGCAGGGGATTGTGCGGAAAAGGAACAGCGTCATAAAAAGTGGGCATTATCCGATGTACACGTGGTCAGTTCTAAACTGGCACGAGCGGGAAAGCACAGCTACTGATGCTTTTTTTCTTTTGGGGAAAATAACGAGTTGAAGCAAGAGTGTATCGCTAGAATTTGAAGGCGGCGGGCAAAAACAAAGCCGAGGAGAGCAAAACAAGTGGCGTCCTATCTGACACATGACAAGGAAAGTGTGACTCGCAGAATATGAGGGAACAGAATGGCGGATCTCGTAGAGCAGCGGAGTTGGCGTAATGCAAACGGTCAGTTTGAACTAAAAGCTAAAACCACCGCCAAGGCCTCGTGTCTTTGGGCTGTTAAGCTTAGGGTCAGGGTTATTTCTTGCAGAACATCCATGCAAGATGTTGTGCTGGAGCGCGTTTGATGCACCGGTGAAGCTGCGTCCTGTTAGCTGGAGCTCGTGGGTTTGGTTTTCAAGGAGCTTCTTGGTTATTGAGGGGCTGGAATAAGGCTATCTTTTCATAATTCCACTTTTTTCGTCGCGAAACGTTCGATTCGGCTTGGTCACATGACTGATATCAACTCCACCTTAAAGTAAATATTACATTTCATTGACCGCGTTTGTTGCCGCTCCTTCAGGCTACACTTGTAACCGGACAAAAGCTAAGTCCTTCAGTCTGACAGGAAGTAGCTAAACAGTTCCAGCTACTCTAGTCCTTGTGGTCAACGTAGCAGGATGTTCAACACCGCTCAGTGACCTCGCTCCCCTGTTTTTTATTTTGAATTTTTAGCCGCGTGAGGTTTTTAGCCTTCACAAGTTCCTTGTTGACAAGAAAGTAGCATTAGCCAGCAAACGTGGTCTTATTTCGACACCTCCACTCAGATTCGCCAGGCGTTGTAATTTTTCAATTTTGAAGCTGCAGAACCCGGTGTAGAACAGTAAGGACGAGATTTACGTTTGCCAGATTTTGCACAAGTAGACGCATATCTACCGTGTCAAATGATCTTTGAGAGTTGGATACCAGACCTCAGCTGATTCCCCTTTGTACATTCACATGTTTATCCTGTTTGATCATAGGACTGGATTGGGCAGGCACGGTCCTTAGCCCCAGACAACCATGCCGTTCTCTGACAATAGTTATTATGTGACGGCGTAATCCACTATTCCGCTAGTTGTGCTACTTTCCAGAACTCACATCACAGAAGAAGTCAAGCTGTTAGGCCTGTAGATGCTCCGTACCATTCCTTCGCTTATTATGGGTGGAAACGTTGGTCGCTTGCCCCCAAACATGTGGAAGGATGCATTTTGCTAAATGCCTTGTCGGAGGTTTATAGTGGGGTGGTGCCCGACATTGGAGGTGGTCTTATTTTGGCAAAAGGCTGTCCACACGGTTCGGCTGCTCTTGCCTTTGTCGTTTGAGGCTTCTTCACAGTGCAGTTGGCTATCCTAAGCACACTTTAGTTCTCAGTTGCTAACATTCGTCACATCGTTTAGCCTATGCAATGCTTCAGTGTTGACAAATAGGGCGTCAGCCTTGGACCGTAAGGTAATGACTATATCGCATTAATTTTACATCAAGTTTACACTTTTGGTTAGAGCCAGGTTGGAATAACCAACTATAATACTATTTGCGGTTCACCCAAAGTTCCGGATACTGCAGGTAACCGCATACCTTTATCTATAAACTACCTTCACACCTGTAATCTCCAAAGCCATCCACAATTGAGCGACAGCATTTCAATGGCAACGACAGTATGGTGCACCATTCAGCGTAGGTACAAGCAGAGAGTCTCCAGTTGTCGATCCCTAAAAGCACACCTGAAATTTCTTTGAAACTATAGTTTGAACATAGGAAAACTTTGCATGAGATTTTAGCATTTGACGGTATTTATTCGAAAACATGAAATCTCCCCAGACAGTCGCAGGTTTGTTAAAATTTTAAGCGTACTCAAGGTCTACTTTGGGCGCAGAATTTATATTTTTAGTGGCTACCATGGTTCAGTATGACGTTTGCGTAAAAACGGTGGTAAATGTTGCAGAAGGGTTGGTTTCTCCACGTGTTTTCTCCCGGTTTGGATTTAAAAATAATGCGTATGATCACTTAACCTTGAGACTGCAACAGTAGGACGTCTGAACAATTTTATCTAAGATGTAAACTAAGTTAAGTGGAGTACGCAGACTTCATTTCAGGTTCATTGTCGAGTGAACCTGGGTTGCGGAAGACAAAACCGAGTTACCCCCCATTGCGGTTGTACCAGTTTATTGAATAAATAAAATTTTGCCAATGATATTTTTATGCTTTACAATCGCGGGTACGGTTGAGCGACAACGCACAAGTTTAGGGTGATGAGGTCACCGTTAGCCGCTGGATTAGAAGAGCATGCGCAGTTGAGGCCTCAATCACCGTCGTACAAGTACGTGGGCCTAGCAGTTACGATAAGTAGCTGTGATAAGAGACAACATGTACAGCCATGAGTAGTATGACTTGTCGTTGGCCGTTGAACTGGGCTATCAGGTAAAATTTTGGCAGTTATAATGCCGAAAGGCAATAGGAAGCCTCATTTTCCGAGATTCACCCGTGCCTTATGACGCAATCGACCTTAGCTAAGTCATGCTTTCCAAAAAGGAAGCTCTTCCACCGAGATAGTGGCGTTGTACATGCAAATTATCTGAAAAGGCTACATTATCTCCTGATTGGTTGCGCATAAATGAGAATGGAGATCCTTCACAGAGATGCATATTCGTATCAGTTTTGAACTATGCATCAAGTTATTTTCGGTTATTATGCTGTGCGCAAGTCGAGCGTCTTGAGAAACTGTTTTGTTGAAGTTTGTTGAATAAACCCATCTAATTTGTTAGATTCAATGAGTATAACGGGTCATTTAAGTACCCACCTGTGTGGAATTCACATTGGAAAGTCTGTAGTGGTTACTTTCCATCTGAAGAACACCACGGACGTTTAGACTGTGGTAGGATTTGATTTTGTGCGTTACCTCGTAAACTGGCATTCACTTTCAAATCGGCGGTGGGCGGTGACCTTGAAAATTTGCTCACTTAAACAAAAAGCCAGCAGCAATATCACTGAAACGTGCAGCCGGAATAGGCTAAGTTCCGGTGAAATTCCCAACTTCGAAAAGCTTATAGCTTCCGCGAGGTTTGCTTGGCTTCTGGTGACCAGCTCTCGAATTTGAGGGTCACCAGCGTATCATTGTGTCTTCCTCATGGGCTTCGTATTCCTTTCAACTACTATTAATTTTGTGCTGTTTTCCCAACTCCACCAAAACTCTATGCTCTTTTCCTTTTAATTACACTATGAGTTCTCTACAAGTTACCAAGGCTGATCAGTTTTATCGCATAAAGTTCTTTATGTCATTGTATTTTTTGTACACTATGGTTATTTACAAAGTAAAATTTCACCATCGTTTGAGGTCCGCAGTGTACTCACTGTTAACCACGGACACAATTTGAGGATGTGTGGCCGAGATCTTAAAAAAATAGCGCAGATACTACTAGTGTCGAGCGGCTGATGTAACCGATAAAGACTCTATATGTATCCAACACTGCAAATATAATATTTTGGACTTAACCTGCTTTCTATTTACGCAGCGCATTCGTCACTGTCATCATCATCGCTGCTGCTTCGTTGCCGTAGGTGCTTGTAGCATGGTGCTTGGGTGCAAGGGTTGTAGTGGTCTGGCTACCCAAAAAACTACTTTACCAGGAGTGTGTGGCGAAGAAATAAAAATACTAACGCTAGAATGAGTATACAAATTATTGTATACTCAGGTCAGATAGAACAGGCTCACCAAGAATTGTTCTCTATAAAATAAGTCATCGTTCGCCCAGGTCAGGGAATAAATAATAGCCCAATCATGGTTGTCCAGGGGTGTTCTGTTGTACAGTTCTCACATGCAATAAAATCCGAAGATAGTCTGAAAGGTTTTGGTACCAGAGTTAGCACATCAAACTCGAGAATAACCGCTGTAAGCGCGAGCGAAATCCGAAGAGAAAGTCGAAGCACGTGACCACGTTTGTATTGTGTGAAACTGTACAAATGCGCGTTTTTGTAGTTTTTTGTACTCAAACAACTGACAAGATACGTAATGTTATAATAGAAGCAAAAGAAAGATGCAAAACACCTCAGGGTTTACATGTTTCAGCACATTACGCTCACTTTATTAATTCAGTAGTATTTCATGACTATTTCTATTTTAGTACCCCCGACACAATCATTCGGTGACTAATATCCTCGCCCGTCTGCCTTTTGTCTCTAACTGTCTAACTGTGGGTTCAGATAGGCTGCTAACTACTAACAACATTTGAGTAGTTAAATAACTGAGTGGAATTCTTATCGCCGCCCAGCGTCGTTCCGAATTCCTCGTATTCACCTGTACTGACCGGCATTTTTCAGAGTATTGGAATCATCCAGCTTGAAGGAGCATGATAGAAGTTCCACTCGCAGTCGATGACGCTGCACACGCAGCTCTTGTGGAATTCGTTCGTACATGACTTCACAACAAGCTGGGCTATTGTGATGATATGCTAAAATGTTACTCGTTTGTGATCGACTCTTTTGGCAGCCACCCGGAAGTCACACCATCTGTCAACCATGAGTTGCAACCCTCGTTGAACGTTGCAGTGTAAAATAACTATACGATATTCTCTTTTAAGGATATCTGCTAACGTTGTTAACTATAAGGTTGATGCAAGCAGGCCCCTTGGTGAATTTTAAATGTGCTAAGACCTTCACAGACGTGATACACTACTCATAAGACTGCTGAAGATTCTTGGACAGCCCACAACCGGTTTTGCTCTCCTTGAGGCTCGTCAACTAGCCGCAATCCCCGAGTTTCCGTCACACTCATGTCCCGCTTGAGACCAAAATGCACGAAATTAGCGAAATACACTCATTTGCAAACAAATTTGGTTTGGCTAGTACGTTGTTGCCAGCTATCTACAACGCCAGTTTGATGATAGGTGTCTGCTTTTACTTGTCAGTTCTTAGTTGGAAAAAAAACAGTTAAGACACGGAACCTGTTTGCTTTGGCATTATGCAGCTTTCGGAAGTCAGTCGTAAATTTTATTCAGCAGAGTTGCTGAGTGAAAGGTTTCAGCAGAATCACTGTGCACCCGCTAGACAGTATTTATGATTTTTCGCAGTTCGACACCCCAATCATAAAATGACCCGCTTTCACGGCGAACAAAAACATACTTTGGGAAGTCGATTATCGTTTGCACAGTACTGTGATCCCTGCCGATAGTTGATGCGTGATGCTTTGGGGCATACTCATAGTTCACTAAGGACACTTCGGACTGAGAAGGTCTTCGTCGCCCAGGAAATCCTTAGCTCAACACACCATAAACTCATGTCAGAAAGTTTCGATGCAACCAGTCTTCCCCAGCAAATTAGGACCATGAATTTGTTACAGGCTTTTAAAGGTTGTAACTAGTTTCCCGGGTTAGAAATCGCACTGAATCCATTCAATGAGGCTCTTTCAATTCTAACCTGGCTAAAACTGTTGACGAAATTTCTCGATCTCGGGATATTTTTCGTTCTGGCTTACTAAACGGACGCGCTGTAGTAGAATAATTTTAGTAACTTATGACTCATATTCTGTGGATCCTCAAAGTCCGGCAGCAGTTTTGAAACAATAGTTCTACCAGTCCCGCCGTTCGTCTGGAGCATCTGCTCGTTTATTTGTCTGTTCGGGTTGTTCTCACTGCTGCTGCTGCTGTGTTTGAGGTTTTATTTCCCATAACCTTATCTTTATAGATACTATGGGCTACCCGTTGTGCTCTGTAGGGTCTTCTTGTGTCATTGGCGGCTGAATGCCCCGAATCAGGTGCATACTCTTTTGAGTAGATCCTGGATGTTAAATTTCTATGAGTCATGGGCGAATGCACCGCCCGCATATAGTCTCCTCCACTGTTCTCAAGCTTCAAGTGTACCAGGGGCATTCGCTATTAAGTTTCTGGGCTTTCAAAATTCAAAAATGTGTCGTTTAACTTGCATCAAGTTTTCTCTTTGTCAGCAGACGTGTTGGCCGAATGGAGGACCCAAAAACGAAGGTAATAAAATACTACCTGATATCTGCATTTTTTGGATCCAATCAGAAAGATGTATTTCAATAGTTGATATGTGTATCCGGTCCCAATGTTTATGAATGGCCAGGTCGATTTTAAACTGCGTTCATCATGCAAGTTTGCGACTAGTTGATACGAAGGTTGAACTAACGTCACATGATAGCACAGTTTCACGGGCTTACAAACTGTTATTGTTCAGTTAGTTTACAAATTTCCCAGTATTGAGTTTACTATGCTTACAGCTGGAGACCAACCACCTGATCTCTCCCAAGGGTCTTCTGCCAACTGGGTTCCTGGAGTTCTAGCTCGACCGCTCGACCTGCCCACTCTTATTTCAAACAACAAGAGGACTGTACCGATGGCCGTACAACTGCCACCGGGCGATCCATTCCCATCTCACTGGTATAGTGATCGGTGTGCCACGGATGACATCATTGCGATAATCTATCTTGGGGTATCTCACTGAAGCTTGGATAAACTGGCGGCCAGCACCGTGGTGTAAAAAAAAACTTAATGCCGTTACTGCTTGCTACTCCATCGTGCTTTGGCCGGCTATTGGCTCTCAACAGGTATCTACGTGTTTGCTCGCCGACTTTATTCCACTAAGTTTACACCACTGGCTTGCATGTAACATCATCTTTGCCTGTGTACAATGTGACGGTTTACTTCACTATATTCATGGTCTAGTGAATACCCCACATCTGTAGTGGATCCCAGTCAGCCATATACACAACCATGTAGTGCTGGTACCGTCGTTCCTGCCTGGTTGCTTCGATGCTTTTGACTATCTCAGTGCCATGTTTATTTGGTTGAGAGCATTGCTTCAGGCACACAGTTTGTGATCCAAGGGGTAGCAACTTGGGAACACCGAAAAAAACTGATGTTGTTCAACCATTCGTTAGAATGAAGCCGCCTGAATCCTATCTGGAAATGCTCCCCAGATATGCGAATCAAATTTTGTCCATCAGTTAGACATAGAATGCAGTGGCTGATAAAGTAGCTGTGACGTTTGGTGTTGTTTTTGAATTGCTGTTCCAAGTTCCCATCACACAAAACTGTATTCTGTCGTTTCGGAATTTGTTTAAAATCAAACGCAAGACACAGTAAGTCACCAGGTTCCAACAGACTTTAACTGGGTAGCGCCATAATATGCCGCCACAAAGCAAACCCACAATTTCGACAAGTGCACTCATTTGCATATCGATTTGTTTTCCTCAAGAGGCTCAACTCAATCTTCTGTTTACGATATTCTTCAACTGAATGTATTGCACACAGGTCGCCTCATGTTTCAGTTGGTACGACATCCGATATATAGCAGTGTATTTTCATAAAGGAGACTACTCACAAAGTGAGCTGTCGACGAGTTTCCGACAATCTTCTGGGTACTTTCCATTGTTATACAACTAGGAACGAATTGTTCATTCAATGACGTAATCGACAGAGGCGTAAATTCTGCCCGATGCAGTCGTAATCTACAAACGTGTCACCATGGTTTTACTAACGAGACCACCAACAGCTTCTCCAGGAACTTGAGCCTCGCTTGGAACAGCTTTGTTTTCGTTTATGAAATTTCAAGAACTTTTGTGATTCTTGTTTTCCAAGTTCGTTGTAAATTTCGTTCCCATTGGTCAGGAGGTTTGCAGACAGAGAGGAGGCGCGTTTATTGACCGCCGATCACGTGAGTGCTGATCGTTTCGCTGACCTTAGCAGTAGTTAGCATGCAAACGTTTCGTCACCAGCCGACAGACATTATTACCGTCGTTCAACCGTCACTGATTATGTCTCCTCGGTTCGCAATTCGCATAATCAACAACCAAGGTTCATGTCGTCAAATCCCGCTGAAGCATTAATGAGGTCACAATTAGTTAGTCGATCGTAGGGTGCCGTAGGGTGCACACACTATGAGTACCGAGTGAGGTTAAAATTTTTCTCGCATTGAGCAAAGGTCGAATGGAAAATACTGCTCATGCTTCGGGCACACTGAGGTATTCTTACGTAGTCACCATTAAACTCAGCATGGAAGGAAATATCTTCATCATCCTTTATGAGCGATCTGGCGGTTGTGCTGGGGTGACGGCGTCAAGGTTGTCTATCACATTGAGTGCAACCGCGTGCCTGTAAGAAGCTTACCGAAGCGGCTCGTGTAGGTATCAGCACAAACAGACCTGTTGTGAGCTCGGCATCAGTGATCACAATATAAAAGCAAATCCTGTATATGAACACGGTTCATATACCCGTGAAGTCGACAGTGCGAATTCTCACCTTTTAAGATCGGCGGAGTTACATAGGAGTGGGAACGTTCGACAGATACTCTGATTTGCACACCAATTTAGTTTCAACATGATTCTCAGCTAAATTCTAGCTAAATCTTGCGTTTTTTCATGGTCTTCAACTAAATGTGCTACACAGAGGACGTTTTACTTGGTAAGGTATTCAGATATGGCATAAAGATTCCTTCACGAAAATATACTCATAAGATTGGTGAAAACTTCGCCAGTCCATGACCGGGTTCGACATTCGTTTTCTGGCTTATAAAGTAGGCGCAGTTCCTCAGTTTTTGTAAACGTTGTCTTAATTGAACCCAAATTTGGCGCAGTTCAAGAACTACACTCATTTGTGCACCAATTTGATTCTCACAAGAGACTCAACTGAATCTCAGCTGAATGTCTCGTTACCAATATCATCATCATCATCATTATCATCATCATCATCATAACCTTGCCGTGCTCCCGAAAGGACATGTGCTGGCTACCATTAAAAAGTTCACCAAGCGTACTATTCAGCTGTCACACCTTTTCGATGTCTAACTGCCATGCTATCCGTAGGAAGCATGAGGGCTTGTATACAGCCAGGTTGCCCAAGCCCAGACAGGGGAAGTCGAGATGCAGAGGTCGGGTTCGAACCACGGACCTTCCGGTCAGTAAATTCGCACTCAAACCACTGAACCATCTCATCCATCGTTACCAATATTCTTCAACTGAATATACTACACAAAGTCTGTTCCACGTTTCAGCAGACACACTACCCGAGATGTTGTGTAAAATTGGTCAGTAAAGAGGAGATCCAGTTTGTGCATCATCCTTGGATGTGACACAATAAATCAACCCCGAACGATTCCTGTAACCGGCACAATATCGATCGGCATTAAACTGTGCTAACGAAATAGTAACATCTGTATTGTATCAATACTCGTTTGCACTGAGGCCTAATGACAATTCTGCACTTGTAGAAATTCGATCAGAAATCGAAAAGCAATCTAACAGCGATTGAGTTGCGCACAAACTAACAAGCAAGGCCAGTCACAAAAACGTCTCTATTGATCCGCATTTGCTTGCCCAAGATCACGATATGCTGACAAGTTTTATCTTGTGGGTTTCGATACCGTATTTCGCACAAAATGTTATACTTAGACACGAACTGAGAAATTTTCTGTTTCCCTATCTTCCGAACAGTTTTTAAAGAGAGAGACATTTCCACTGCATGTACTGGCCGGAAGGTCCCTGATTCGAACCCGACCTCTGCCTATCAACTTCCCCTGTCAAGGCTTGGGCAACCTGGCAACATCCTAGCGCTCGTGCTTCCCTCGGGTGGCATAGCAGCTAGGCACCGAAAGAGTGTTACAGCTGAACAGTTTTTTTTTCTTAGAATAGTTGGAAGTCGTCAAGCGCGACAAAACAGCTTGTCACCCATCCTTACTTGGGAAAAGCGTGTGATACGCCCAGCTGTATCTATGACAAATCGACAGAAAGAAGCGGGCGCGGAAACTCGACCCGGCACAGTTTAGGTTCGAGACGTGAATTCTGAACAAATGTACTTTAACTACGATTGTCACAGCCAGTCGAACAGTAACTGAACGGAGACAACTATGCTGTTCGATTGGGTAGACATTGCCTTTGTTTTTGGACAGTTTGCCTACACTATTGCGTCAACCAATTGTCTCTGTTGATCTACGAGTTCAGCTGAAAGTCGGCAACACACACGGCACTTTTGCTGTGAGATTGCTACTGTCACGATGGTGAGCAATAGGCCGCAGCACTGTCCCGATTTAGGCAACTCATGAAGAGTATCAACAGGAGGATTTCCTAATTGTCTGCACAAGCTCATGTGGGGCGAAAATTGAGTTGAGGTTATTGTTTGTAAGAACGACGGTAAAACCAGGGTATGCTGTGTTTGTACTACAATATGAAAGCTAAGAAACTTGATCCCATTTCGATCAGGTCGATACGGAGCACTTGTCGATCAATGAAGATAAAACAATGATAAACTACTCAACTCCTATCTTACCTCTCACCTCCTAATTTCATTATCCGACTGATTGCTAAAGTATGAAGTTTTCTTCGTAAATCCAAAGAAGGCTATCAGAAGACAGTTTCTGCAGAACGGTACTATTTCACACTTTCTCATGAACCAGGAATTTGTGATGTGTGCAACACAGACGGACATCGGGAATCTCGAAAATGAGAGGAAGTAAAGACCAGAAGTTGCCAGGCGTTCTGACAGAGGATTGCGATAGGTCACAGCAGACTTGTTTCAGTCTGCCTGGGTCAGCAGACTGCTTCAGAGATACTCAGGCAGATGTTCTTTTCTTCGTGCTTCAAGCCTGCTTACAGTATAACCTTCACCACACATGTGGGTGGATTTGTAAATAGAGTTTGCTTTTTGAAGTACGCCTACAGGTCTTTTGAGCCACGACCACGGCGCTCTCCTTGTTCGTCCCAACACTCTTGGTTGCACAGTGCACCCCCACATTACTCTCGTTTGAACAGTCGTCCTCCTGTCCTGGCCCAATCATTCTGGTACGTCTACACTCAAGGGCGGAAGCACTGGACTCGAGTTTCGCTCTTACTAGAGTTCATTGGTATGATAAGTCTGGTTGGATGCGACATTCAGAGTTCTTTGGATAGACCTCGGTACAACAGGTCTAGTTCACATGTCACGGTTGATAAGTAGTACCATCCCGCAATAACTGTCTTCTGATATCTTTAGTAGTACTTTTTTGTCTGGCCTCTATTAAGGAGCAAAACAGATATCGTGGACTGGCCAACAACCGGCACAGTTGCCAACATGATTGCCCACAGGATGGAGGTCCATTAGTAGATAAACAACTTGCTGTTGATTCAATCTGGTCACACGTAGGTTTAGACCATCAACACAAGACATCTTGATAAGAACTTGAGGGTTAATTCTAGCATACTGTGGGGAAAACATTTAGGAAGCATCCAGTCGAACGGAGTTCTTCACACCCTCAAAAATGTCTTCAAAAATGCTAACCATATTTGGTCACCGTTCGGTCACATTCTGGAGCATCTCATAGTCAGTGCAAAGGTTCTTAACTGGAATGTATCGTATTAGTAGTGCCGGCTTTTACTGTTGGCTTACACCTCGTTGTTCTTTCATTTTTAGTTCAATGAGACCTGGGAAAGACAACGATTCAAACTCTTGGTTCAACACATTACTGGATCACTCGTTCCCGCCAGAGTAACAGTAGAAAATAGCACACCGATAATAAACTTCGGTTTAATGACGTCCTTGATAGTATACTATAAACATGTACAAATCACGTAAGAAGGAACTAAGCAGAGTAATTACCTAACTATAGTGGCAACGCACTAACCAAAGTACTTTACAGCTCGCCATATCATAGGACCATATGTTCGCAGCAATCTGATGATTTCTTCCAAATACTGTCTTGGCGAACCATGTGTACGTCTCATTCTTGTATTTCGCGCCTTCCTTAACAGTTCTTCGTCCTCTTCATCTTCCACTGAATCCTCATCTTCATTTTGATCCCCCGAATAATCCTCAGTCATCTCATCCTCTTCGTTGACTTCTTCCGGTGATTCAAAGTCCTGATCGCTTGTCTCATCGACATAGTCAACATGGGTGATAAAACGTTTGTCCTCATCACCTGAGAGTCGATATTGATCAAACCGCCCAGCCTTTATGCAAGGACTCGAAAAGGTGCAAATCACAAGTAGCCACCAAACACAGTAGGCATGCATCGCGCTGTGTGCATCAACTGGAACTGCTTGGATGTTTGACTGAAATGACTGGCCACGTGATGACGTAACACAATTGACTTTTGTGCACTCATACATAACGAGTCTTATTTGTTACACTATGGACGAAATCAAAAGCGACTTTGCAAGAACGCCTCACAGACCGACTACCTAATGCAATCCAAAACGCTTGACAGTCTGGTTTGATTACAATATTGCATTAATGAATGTGGACAAGTTATATCCTTCAACTTTGCACTTAGGATGAATTAAAAGACATTAGTCAACTATTCTCAGTTGCACACCAACTCAGCTGAATCTTAGCTGAAGAATTTTATAAGCGACAAATTCAGCTGATATTCGGCTGAGTTCCTGTAAGAACAACTTGGTGTATTTCCTGGAATTTGGGTTTCCCTAGAACTTACGGGCCCGAATAATGGAAACAAAACCGGTTGTGGACTGTCGAAGAGTTTTCAGTAAGCTTGTGAGTAGTTTCCCTCAGTAGTTTCCCTCCTCACTTATTTCTACTGGAACAATGTAGGGGCCAAGGTTTGTGTCTGAAGGCCAGCTTCGATCTTGCTTTGCAGATGTCCATCCCTCCTAAGAGTCGCGGTTGAAAAAGGCAAGAAAGATGTTGCAGATCATTAAATTGCCCTCGAGTCTCACAGTCTAGAACTTTTTCCAAGTGGCGAGGTTTTTATTGGTCATCGAAGGTCATATCCCCCTAAACTTTGAACTGCCAAAGCCAAGCTTTACGGGAACAAAATGAGGACAAGTTGTACAGTTCTGTTAAAGGCGCATTGGGTGATTCTAACTCAGCCCCACCAGTTGAATAGAACGTCAGCGCTCACGTATTTGATCAACCTGTTTTTCTCTCACGTTGAGATGTCATGAAGGTACATTCTTACAGTACTATCATTATAGTTTGGTGTGTTATTCGCCAAAGTATTCATGTCCTCATTAAATTATCTGGTCCTCTACACTCCACCTTTCACGAGGACCGTTTTCCGATCTCTCATCTCCTTTTTCTAGTAAAACACAGCATGTAAAAAAATCAAAAACATTCTATTGATTTCAGTCTACTCGATCGGTAACTTTTCTGTGAGCGATCATCACTTTTTACGTTTCCATACAAGCGGGCCATTGATTTTGTGTATGCTGTGTACAATCAAAGTTCTTTTGTGGTCCACTTCTGCCATTTAACATCCGCACATCCTAAAACCTGAATAAGATTCTAGGCCACAGTATCACTTGTGTCATCCTTACAATACATCGTTACCAGGGAGCAACTTATTCTGGCTTTCCTGATGCGCAGTTGCTTGTCTTCAAACGTTGGAATTGGTCATGGCAGCTGGAAATTGGCATGTAGACCCCCACGTCACAACACTTCGCCGTTGTCATACGGTCTTGAAGACCATGTCACTGCATAGCTACATTCGACTTGGTTGAATATGGTTGAAGAGTCATGGTGACCGATAGGGGATGACACTGTGGCTGATGGAACACGGAGTGATGTTCTTTGGCTGGTAATTGAAGATATACTCTTATAAACCCAGTTTCCCACCTCGCCTCACGATTTATTCATGTGCTACTTCGGTCGGAACTGAAAGAGACTAGAAATCCTCCGTTGTGTGTTCATAGAGCAAAATTATTGCTGGCTAAGAACACCCATGCGTGAATCTCAAGAGCGGTCTTCTATCGTTACCATCGGAGAATCGTCCGTTTCGACAATGACTATCTTCCAAAACGATGTCAAATGTAGCTCACCAGCTCCGATGACGCGCAAGCCGACTTACTCACCGTTCTCTGGCACTGTAATTTGGCTAACACGTAGGCAGGATTTTCCAGACAGAAACATAACCTTATGGTAATAAGCGTTTGTACGCTACGCAACTACTGTCAAATTTGCCTGTCCAGACTTCAACACACACTTCACCGTAAAGCGCACATGGTTAAAAGCGCAAATGGTTAGAATCATCCCAAAATTTGCAAAAAGGCAACCTGGCAACATACCTGTTTGGCCCGACCAAAAGCAAAATAGTACCCAGCTATAAACCCTTCGACTGTTTAGCAAGTCCTCATGAGAGGAAGCAGAATGAAGCTTAGCTGTGAAGGGCTTCCATTTATTTGTAACCTCTCTAGCAGGAGGATATGCGTTGAGTGAGAAATAAAATACTGCGCACCCCTGCCAGTCCTCCTAAGTACGGACTTGGAATTCGGAAGAAATAACTCACCCACGATAGATGGACTGATCACACTGCATAGGTTGCGCTGGCTGGGCCATGTGCTGCGTATGCCAGTTGACCAACTTCGTCGAAGAGTGTTTTTCACGCAACCACGCAAAGAGTGGAAACGAGTCAGGGGAGGTCAGACAATGACTTGGCAGAAAAGTATGCAACTCATCACCAGCGAAATTAGCTGCGTCGGTCATTGTCATCTCCCTGGATGGAGACTCTGAGATGGGACACATCGAAGGTTGGAGACATATTCAGACATGGCCCAGTCGTGCCCTCATGCGCTCGTGCATCCAAGCTATTGTCTTCAATGCATAGCTCCCTTCCCAATTCCCCCACTCAACAGTCCATTGACACTGTCGTATTCACGCATCAATTAGATCGGCTACCGCCGCCAATTCGCAGCTATCTACCCAACCTCCCCTCTCGGTGAACGAGGCTGTGACAGCCATAACCACTGTTTGGCAAGTACGCGGTTCTAGCAGCTGATGATGATGATGATGATCAGTGAAAAAATAAACCACTCAGTTGTAACATCCTTTCGGTGCCTAACTGTCATGCCACCAGAAGGAAGCACGAGGGCTTGGATACTGCCAGGTTTCCCAAGCCTAGACAGGAGAAGTCGAGATGCAGAGGTCGGATTCGAACCACATTGGCTCTAACCACTGAGCCATCTCGCCCCTGATGATCAGTGACCTTTCGGCTTTTTTCTCCCCCCTTTATGACGCCCCACATAAGCCTTTTCTGCTTAATAATCCTTTTATATAGTGTTTTTTGGTTCCATGAACCACCTTACTGACTCTTATGACCTTCCATTACAGATCTCCGAATTGCCACTGTTCGGTATTATCGATCGTATGTCCGTACCTACGCTGTACCTAAACTGACGTGTCTTAGGACCAAACTTGTGGTTTGCACTCTTCCATCTGTCCTGTTGTTCGTATACACACTGATTTACACGCTGCTCAAGTACAGATGTCCCTATCTATCCTCTTTCTAATTTCAGGTCTGCGTGATGTCACGTGGCAAGGAAAGCTAACTCTATGGAATCCTTCATACCACCCCATATTTTACAGGTATGTTATCTTCAAAAGTGTATGACGTTGACGTGGTGAAAGCCGCGTAAAACAGGAAATGACAGGACCTTTTAGGTGTATTTTCTTCACGGAGTATTCCACTCATAAGGCTGTTGAACACTCTTCGACAGCCCACGACCCAGTTCGTCCTTCTTGGGGTTCCCCAGTAAGGTGTAGCCTTCCACAGGTGTGCCTTATTAAGTGATAGAACAAATGGATACGAACTTGAGTAAAAGTGGTGCTTTTCACCTGAAATGGAGAGGAAACCAGACCAACAGCTTTCAAATTTTCAACAACTGTTTGAAGAAGATTCTGTGTTTTGGGCTGGTTATCGCTTTTAGGCGCGAATGTTAAATATTATAAACGAACCATACCTAGATCAGAATGAAGAATGATTCACTAGTCATGTGAACCTTACATCTAGGAGGTCGTCACCTGAGGAGCCAGTAAACACGTGACCATGTGATGAGAGTACTCTGATTGAAGAATGAGTGGCGTTCAGTTGAAAAGCGCTTGGAACCGATTGAGTAGTCATCGTTTTCGGGAAGATCCCCTCTTGACTGAAAGGACTAGAGACGGTGTCTATAAAATTAACTGTAACGACTGCACTAAGGTTTACATAGGACAAACCGTCAGGGAATTGCACACAGAATTGGTGAGCATAAGAGGAGAATAAACAAACCACCAAAGAATGCGATAGAATACCAAATGCTGGTCAAAGACTCAGCGATGGCGGTGCATGCCTTAGACACGGGACATACAATAGATCTAGGCAATGTGGAAGTTTTAAGACAGGGACTGCGATTCACACCACAGCGGCTGATAGCCGAGGCGGTGGAAATCACCAAGCACCACAGCGTGAACAGAATCGAGGGTGTGGAACTGGCGAGCATATGGAAAGCGGTCTTAGACAAGCGGAGTTGACACGTGACTGTGTGCGGGTGTTAATGCACGTAGAATCATTAGCAAATCAGGGGGTGGAAATTCCAACCCGACCAAAGTTCAAGAGGGATCTTCACATGAACCGAACCGGAAGAACTAGATCCTAGGCTGGACCCAAATCCATGTAGGTTCCCCATCGGCCTAACACGTGGTCGCCCACCCTAACACAAAAACCCCTCGACCGATACCCAACAGAGATTTAGCTTGACTTAGCTGATTGGTTCTCCTTCCGCCTTAAATCTCGACCAACCTCGTAACCTAGCCACTTGGCCTGACGAAGCTTTTGTGTCAAAAGCGAAACGTTGCCCAGCAATAAATCTACCAATTGTTACCAAACCTTTCCGAAAATGAGTGGCGCTGTTTGCTTTCCGTGCTGATCAGCCGCTCTTTGTCGAATGCTTGAGCGCTCATCCACTGGTCGGAAGGTTGCAGGTTCAAAACTGTCCTGGGTGTGTGAACTCTTAATGATTTTCAATAAGAATGAAGCAACTGTACAGTGCTTCTGGAACTTTCTAGCATAAATCTGCTTCACTCACAGGACAACATCTTCGTTAAAATGAGTTTTTTTCACTGAACGATTTCTTCCAAGATGCGTCTGACACGGAGAGTACCCTTTCTACTCGTTTGAACGATATTATCCGATAGTCTCCCTCAGAACAGGAAACACTCCAAACTAGGCAGAATTGCCACTTTTTCTGACCATGGCACACGCCGTAGATGTGCCCTAGTTTCCATTTTAACTCATTTATGTTGGCCAGTTTTTTTCCACTCTTCGTTACTTGCTGCGGTCTCTCAGCCGTGGGGTTCGTCCTCGCCCGTCGTCTCAATGGTTCTGCGCACAGTCGGCAGCATGTTGTCGCCAGCCAAATCGACTGCTTTGGATAAACCATCGCAAATGTTTTATGTACTGTACTCTAACTGCAGGCTTATGAGCACACAGGCTTCTAGCTACATCCGGCAGACATGATTCGACCGACCGAGGGACGTCAGCCAAACTGTCCGTGACACTTTGTAATACCAACTGCGCTCAGCTGGCTTGTCTCGGACACGTGAGAATTAGCAGTCTGGTGAAAAAATCACATCACATAATATAGATTTAAATTCGTAGATAGTGGCATCACAAATGAAAATAAGGACGCTCTGATGTGTTCAAGAATTCCTAACTTCTGACCTCCCCCCAAAAATGAACATTTGAATTTGCACCTTGATGAAACTAAATAACATTTTCGAGGTAATTTCTGTTCTTACTATGTCGCAAACTTGAAAAATAAATACCATTTTATTCGCATAGCAAATTCAAATTCACCACGCTTCTGATTTCACTTCACTTAGCGTATTGATCACCCTTGAGTCATAGTGCTCAGGGTGAGCGAGTGAATTCAACCAAATTGCTCAAAAATATCAGAGGTCCAGAAAAATGGTTTCCATGTTAGTATGCTCACCACAACTGTCCTTCTGCTGAGGAAACAATCTAGTGTCAACCAAGGAAAGGAAAAAAACCCAGTAGAACGGAAATAAGGTATTTTGCAAAAGAGATGACCTGTTGCGGATAAGCGTTCTAGTTCCGTCTTCAAAATATGTACTCTTTGTCACAACGCTCATTCACAGTTATCGTGCGTGATACTGAGACCGACACGCATGCGTTACCACATGGTGCATAGCCACTTGGGTTTTGGTTCATCGTTCCAGCGAATTTCCTGACTGCTTGTGGTTACTTTTAAGTGCGCATAGTTTCGTTTCTTCTACAAAGGAGAGTGTTCACAAAGGCAAACAGTTCCAATCTGGCAGATTACCGGAAGCTTTCGTCGTTCAGCTGTAGCACCCTTCCGGTGCCTAGCTGCCATGTCAAGAGGGCTGCCCAAGCCCAAGCCTAGACAGGAGAAGTCGAGATGTAGAGTTTGGGTTCGAACCACGGACCTTCCCGTCAGTAAGTTAACGATCTAACCACTTCAGCCATCTCACCCCACCGGAGGCTGTAGGTATGGGTCATGCCGTAATAGATGATTATGATTGCGCAAGAGTCCCTCGATATCGGGGGCTAAAGTGCTTACGCCGTAGGGACAACACAAAAGAAAAATCGATAATCATCGTTTTTCCTCTGGATGAAACAATCACCCGAAAAATAATCTAGATACATTATCATGGTAAGAAGATTTCGGTTACCAAATACTCTGCGCTAGCCAATATCACTGCCTTATCTGGCGTAATCCAGTTCAAGGCAAACTTGGTTGGAGGATCACCACAGTCCAAAGGTAAGTCGGAATAGTCTGTGACCAGCAGAATATAGAGGACCCATTTGTTCTCAGGGAGCCTCCGTTGACTGCGACGACGTTCGTGCCAGAGAGCTGAAAGGGAGAAGCATAGGTAGAAAACGGATTTAGCAGAACGGTATTCATTCATCCTGTTTTGTCTTTTTCATGTTTGCAGCTATCCCGGTATTTTTTCCACAAGAAGATTTCGTAGTACGACTCCTGTTTAGGCTTGAGCAACCCAGCAGTATTTTAGCCCTTGTGGTTCCTTTGGGTGGCATGGCAGTTAGGCACCGGAAGGCTGTTACAGCTGAACGATTGTACTACTCAGTGAATGCCCCAGTGGCAACCCAAAGATAACTACAAGTAATGCGCATTTTTGGGCCTGAAACCTGGTGCGTAGCAAACCTCTCAGAAAATATTACTGTAACATTCAGTCACCGCTCAGTTCCTACCGATTCACTTTAAGAATACCATAAGTTCACCTCAAATCCCTATCAAGACGTGTAAAAAACAAATTACACAGCCTGAGAACTATATGGCAACCGACGGACAATTTGCGCTAACGCGGAGGTTCACGAGAGCATCACATCCACGACCTTCGAGAGGACAACCTGGCGCGCACAAAAATTTCAGCACAGTCTGGACGTCTCTGATTAGTACTTCAAGAGGACGAAATAAAAGTTTAAAAGACGGAAACTCAAGGCGTCATCTTTGTTCACGGTCGAAAACTATTAAGGCATCGTTATTAGCGAGCTCACTGGAGAAATCGCCGGGTTATACTATCATGGATAATATGACAACTACCGCCACCCAACATTCATGAGATGTCAGCTGACGAAACACCCCAGGCAGACACTGAAATCATGGTGATCCGTTCAAAATGTCTTTTGACTGGGTAAGGTTTAATGTGTATGCTGATTTCCAGCAGGTATTCCGGTGTTGCTTGTGTGCAGGTCAACCGCACCGAGGCCGTTCGCCATTGGCCAAACAACAATGGAGTGAACATGCAGTTCACAAGAAATAGCTCATCACAGCAAGTTTAATACAGTGATATGAAACATTTGGATGAATAAATGGGACAACATGGTTCAACTAATGAATTTTCAACATCTCAGTACAGCGATTGCTGTCTTCCTTCGTTTTGTTTAAGGTGGATCACAGTCAAAAATCTGCACTTCGACGGTGTCCAGCTTCAACAATCTGTACTGGCCGTGGAATTTACGAATGAACTTCAGCAGTTGCCCATTCAGTACGGTATCGTCCTCCGTTGACATACTGTCATATGGTAACTTATACCCAACTGTTTTGACATTTTGGAAAACGTCTTTTCTCGTGAGACCTAAAAGCGGAGAATTGTTGAATTCGTGCTCCAAGCATGACGTAACTTCTAAACTTCCACACAGAACTGAAGATATTCATCATCATCATCATCATCATCATCATCATCATCATCATCATCATCATCATCATCATTTGATCGCAAGATACCAGTTTTCTTTCTCCTAATTATATCCATAGGTACTCCTCTAAAATGAATACCGTCACTTTAGTGCGCCCAATAGTCAGTGGTCAGTCAATACTTAGCTGAATTTGACCATCTATGCCGTTTGTAAACCAGAGTGATGATACTTTGGTTCTATTGATTGGAATGCTGAATGTGTCACATCATCGTTTATCGGGATGATTTACTTTTAGATCAATACCAGAGGTGCGCACCCAAAGCCTTTGGGAGAGCGAGGTGCAGTTGGTTCATTCACAGTGTCCTGTATTCTTGTACCTGACAGACAGCATACATCGGTGCAGAGGAAATCCAGCGTACAAACTTGCTTCAGCGTGCGAACAATATAGGCAGCTAGATAAACCAGCTTTCGGGGTTTCAAAACAGACTTCGAAGTGTTTTGGGTTGTTACTGAAGTCGAACGCACAGAAGATGTAGCTCACCGTGATGGATGGTCAACAAAGCGGTTAGTCCTAGTGCTGGGGACTCCAGAGAGAGTATTCAGATTCCCCTCGGTTGGGCTAGAAGAGGGAATGCGTGAACGTGTAAGAAGAGAGGCGTTTTCGGTTACATGCAAGTAAGGTGAACTGGCTGTTGACACCACGGGACGGCCAATGTGGCATGAGAGTACTGTAATTTTTAAATGTCATGGTTGTACGTGGGCTGGGATACTGTCAGGGCGCCCACACCTAGACAGGAGGACGATTAGGGTCCTCAACCAAAGCCTTTGGCTCAAAAGCCTAACCGCATGGCAGCGGTGTTTGGCTGGAAATGCAAATGCATTAATATTTCTACGGAACAACTCGCCACATGTTCCAACCCCCAACCTGGAGGACCAGGAGACTGTGTTCGTCAGACCGCTAGCCATTGACCAACCTGGTATGAGAGACTCTGTGAGTGTCGCGGGGACAACCCCCAGTATAGCTCAATGGGTCGCTGAGGTGCGCAAACCGTCACACCACGGTAAGGTCCAGTCTCTTCTTGACGGCCTGAAGATATTGCTGAGCCTCAGCGAGTGAGGACTGTACAAACTTCAGTCAATGTGGTCTTGGAGAATGGACCCACTCGCATCTAGCATCTGGTTCGTATGACGAAGCCTTCATCAGCTCTGTCTGGTGGGAGGTGGCAAAAATCCTAGTTTTGAGTTCAGGGTGCTAGTCGTAAATGACGTGAAATTTGCAGACAGCCTGACAACGCGATAACTCCTTACTCATGATTTGGTTGCTAATTTGACTGAACATAGGGGATCTTTTCTAAAGGATACTTCCATGTTTAGGCCTTTGAGTCCTTGACAGGATAGTGATTTACCTCGAACAGTCCCTAACAGAAAACCAAAGCAGTGTTGCCGCTACACCAGTGCTGAACACTAAGGCTTGACTGCTGTAAAACTAAGGTTTATCAGGAAAAACCCAATTATGAAAGAAAACTGGACCTAGTCTTAGCTTACTACAAACGCACTGCGATGCCTAGTTCTGGAAAGCACACACATTTATTCTGGAAAGCCACTGGTGTCTAGTAGCAGCTGTACTTTACTGCGCCCCAGCAAGCACAGGGGGGTCATGTGGATTCGATTTAGAAGGGCAAGTAACATGAAAATGGTCCGTTTAAATTTCCTCTGTCAAGTTGATTGGGGTGTCAATGTTTTGCACCTGGACAGGTTCGAATAGACACGAGCAAAGTAATATTTCCCGGGTACTAACAGACGGCATGCACAACACATGTCCAGGGCTGAAGTCCCTACTTTCTAGATCGTCCCATTTCAAACTAAAGCATCGGTTTAAAAAGACCCAAAAGCTTTTAAGTTTCCGTATTCTCACAGACTCTATCTGGTCGCCAGGTGTACGAAGTACTGAGCGCAGTTCACACTTTACAGAATTTCGCCTGGGTGAGGAACAAAACACCACTAGAACACAGTGGCATCATGCTCCCCACGAAAGCATCCTTCATGGATGTATAACTTGCTAGGAAACTCCGGTAAAACTAAAAAAAGCCTATTTCACGCTATACATTGCATGCCAAGTTCTGTTCAACGGACGACTTTACGGAAAAATGGATGGAGTAGACATGGGCCCATTGTTTGCGGATTTAGTCATGTCCAACGCTGAAAATTCAACAGTGAGCAACAGTCAGCAACAACACCTCTCGGCTACTATAATAAGCAGGTCATTGTGGATTTATGTGGGATACTGGTACTGTTTTGAATGTCTTAATAAGGCCAATCCAGGTATATCCTTTGCACGTAGATTTGACAAAAAACAGGTTCTCTTTCTCGACACGCTACTGAGAAGAATACCGGCTGGGTTCATACAACATCGTGTGTATCGCAAACCGACATTCACACAGCGTGGGTACCCTTAAAGTCAAGCGGAATCTGATCCCGATGAACGACAAAGTGGTGAAAAACTTGCCCTGCGTAAACTTCGATTGGGATATTTTTTCGGCAAAATGGCTACTCAGAACGATTTCCAACAAGACATCACAAACGGAGACCTTCAAACCGAACTATACAAAAGTCCAAACCCAAACTATTCTACCTACGTTTTCCCTTCAAAGGTGATGTGTCTGATGACGCGAAGATTACAAGAAGCAGTTATCAGAACATAGTACCATCATCGTCGGGGTGACGATGGTTTACCGCAACCAGCGGTATGTCTGTACCCCTCTACCAGGATAATGTCGCGAAGCTGGTGTAAACTGAATAGAACTCACAGTAGCCCTGAACTTTACTCAACATTGGCTTGTGTGACTAGGGGGCAGATCGATAAGTTAAAAAAAATGCCAGATGAACCAATTGACTGTTCAATAACCAAATCTACCGCTTTTGTATACTGGAGTCCTGAGCATAAAACAGCACACCTGTGTAAATACTATATCGAACATCACGAATTCAACATTCTCAACAATCCGAAACGAACGAAGGCTATTAAACTCACGGAGTACAACGTGCGCACCAACAATTGGTTGACCAGAAATTAGATACTCCAGCTGAAATAAACAAGTGAGGTCTGTTTGAAACCAACTGCTAATAATGGGTGAGCAGAGGTCCCATAGGACGTGACTTCCTTGGGCCCAAAAATGGTGTTTTTGTCACAATCTGTAGAACTCGGTGGGTAGTCTGAGTAACTACGTTTGTTCTCGTGTCTATTCCGGATAACTTTGAAAGGATTTCGTACCCTCTAGGCACGTTGCATGCCACCATTAGAGGTCATAGCTTCTTTGTTCAATAGATAAACAGGGGTTCACTAGCTTTCTTTTAAATGTGTGACACCCAACATGAGAACAAGTTGAACTATTCAGCGAGTAGGTACTCCGTGTGCCATCAAACTGATAGACAATAAACTGGTTTCAGGTACACAGGTCAAACAAAATGCAACTGTCTCACGACCAATCTGAATGATGTCCGTATGACCCTAGAAGTTTTCATCAACCATCATCATCATCACCATCGACAGCTTGACATCAGTGTTCAACACCGATGCTTCGCTGCCGTACAACCATGATTTAGTTGAAAGCCTTATTGTGAAGAAAAGGATGAAGAAGGACGGTGAAGGGACTTAGTGCTAGCTTACTACAATCAATCCGAGTTGCCTACACCTCCAAACACTCATTCAGACAATCTGGATAGAAACTGACAACAAGAACGCCACTCACATCGGTTGGCAGCCATAACTTGCAACGTCTCCAACCAGGCGCAGTGGGGATCACGCAGTTCCCATCCTGGAAGGCGAGTAGCACCGACAGCACCCAAGCGTTTCGTGATTTCTTTCATACCCTTCTGCCAGGTTAAGGGTTCGCCACCTCTCTGCTTCCTCCACTCTGAATTGGGCATGGAAAACAGCACTCTCTTCGGCAAACGATGATTAGGCATGCGCAACACATGTCCCAACCAACGTAGCTTCTGGTGCTGGATACATTCTTCAATGGAAGTACCCGTTGCACAACCCAAAACTCGCTTTCTAACTGCCTCGTTACGGATTCGCCCACACCATCCCACACGAGCTATGGTCCTGAGACAAGAACTGTCGGATACCTGAAGACGTCTCAGTTCCGCTGCTCGAACAGGCCAAGTCTCACGGCCATAAAACAAAACAGTCCGCACTGTAGCTTGATACACACGCCCTTTGAGATTCAGGGATACACCACTTTGACGCCATAGGTGTCTCAAATTGGCGAATGCGACCCGAGCCTTGCAGATTCGCGCATTGACCTCATCTGCCACACTACAGTCAGAACTAATACAACTTCCAAGATATGTAAAACGCTCCACAACTTCCAGTGCCTCTCCCTGGATTGTAAGTGGCGTGTTCAGTGACTGCATGTCCAGGAGCATGACCTTACACTTTTTGGGTGCAAAGTGCACACCAAAGGACGGGATGACTTTGGTCAGTTCATCTAAAAACACCTTCTCCTCCTCTCCGAAGGTGAGAACGATGTCATCTGCATATTCCAAATCGACAAGGTTTTCGTCACAGGCTATTTGAACACCGGGGTTTTCGAGACCTCCCAGCGTTTGTCTCATTATTTCGTTGATCACGAATTTAAACAGGAATGGGGAGAATGGGCATCCCTGATGGACGCCACTTTGTGTACGGTAGCTTTTGGAGAGCTTGCCGTATACTCTCACGTCCGGAAGTCTTGGAATACAAAGAGCTTATTATGTTCACGAACTTCCGGGGCATTCCTTGGTGGGCAAGCGTGTCAAGCAGAACAGACCGGTCAACCGAGTCAAATGCGCCTTGGAAATCCAGGGTACTAGACATTGGTCGTTTTGACGAAATCAAATCAAGTCGACTTTAGTGGGTCACTCATATGAATCCCGGTCGAATTTCAACATGTGCATGGGTATTTAAATGGGAGTGACAAAATTAACCAATTGGGTTTTAATGGAGAAGTCAGCTGAATCCCAGCTAAGTCTCTCGTTCACGATATTCTTTAACTCCTGAATAAAGGCCGAGTCACGTTTCACGTTAAGGGAGCCTAGGAGACTGCGCTAACAGGATGAGCCCCCTAACCGAGAGTGACCTGTCGAAGAGTTTTCAGCAATTTTATGGGGGACGTTCTTTCAAGAACGGACACCTCTTGGTAACCTCACTGGGTTTGGTCAGTCTGATCCACTTAGTCTATCAGGTTGACATTCAAATCTATGGCAATTTTATAAGCAGTTCTGATTTTCTTGCCCGTGTCCCCTTCTTCTACTGTAAATGCCCCCATGGAGTTAAATGCCAGTATGTTTTACTGGTGTCTTGTCAACAATCATGATGATGATGTTGATGCACCCAGGGAACTTATTCAGACGGCTTCTTGGGCAACGGACACATGACTGCTAGGGAAAATCCACCAGACTACCACTGGTTTTGACTGAAACCCTGCCCGAGCCAGTAGTCTCTTCTGGTCATATCTGCCCCAAAGAGGAAAGCAGGGAGCTTAAAGGTCTTTTAACCTGATGGAACAGGAAATCAATCACCTCAGTTGTCTTTATGTCAAAACGGTACGTGGATTTTGAAGTTATAGGTGGATTCGGAGACTGCAGTGAGGTAAGCGGCGGCAGTTGATTGTTTTGCACTCATGTGGGGATTGAACTTAATCGCGAATTCTGCAATTCAGACGATGAATCCTCTCTTCCGGGTTACATTCAAATTCGGTCGCAAATGAGTTATGTTGATCCGGAAAAAGCGCGAAAAATGGTGTGAAGGACAAGAGTTGATAAGGGACCCGGTCATGATTCTCTAACTTCCTCTTCGCTAAAAGACCGTGTCGAGAAGTTTTCGGCTCCATGGTCCTTGTTTGCATTCGGAAGCTGACAGATGCAACACAAGAACAGCGGTATATTTAGACAAGTCGACATACCAGACGCAGTGAAGTGACCCGCCTTGTTTAGAATCCGCTGAGGTCAAAAGCAACCTCATCGGATGACTTCCAAAAAAGTTAGTAGTTTAAACCAAAAAAAACAGAAACAGCTTATTGGACAGGACTTGTAGGGTAAACTCGGACTGAAAGGTCCAAACTCACTACTCACAAAACGTTAGTAAACTGGACAATAAAAAATCCACCGATGGTAAATCTTGCCCCTGGATTAGAAATGCACCTACCGATCGGAACAGCAACAGCCACTGGATGTTCTCAAATTCTGACAGCAAAAGGGCTACCACCATCGCGTTCTCCGTCAGATTGAGACGCCTTCTCGCCATATCATATGCCTAGCGAAATGCGAGGATATGAGGTGAGTGGAAAGAAATTAAATCGTCTGCTCACTAAAACTGTACATTCGATAGCAGAATCAGTGTGGGTCAAGGTACTGTAAGTTGATGGTATACGGAAGACAGTGACAGGTAAGTTCACCATTTTCCCTGCTTCTAGTATGCCCGTTCTTGGCCACAAAAATAATAACGTCAGACATAATGCACTACTCATAATGTTGCTGAAAATTCTTCGACAGCCCACGACCGGTTTCGCCCTTCCACTTTGGGCTCATCAGGTAGGCGCAGTCCCCGAGTTTCCGTCAACCTTATGTTCTACTTGGACCCGAATTGCATGAAATTAGCGATTATGCGTTTCTTTTGAGTAACTGTTAAAATCAATGTTTTTAATCAGCGATAGTTTTAACACAACGCTGTCGGGAACCCTATAGTATTTGCCTTGTCAGTTAAACAAGAATGAAGGAAGTGAACCTTGCTTATCTGTGAAAGCTTTTGGAGAGACCTTCATGCATTCATACGCCCAAAAGTACATATACATAATGAACGAATTATGTCCACGGAATTCTGTGACGTCTGGCGTTGCGCAACTATGGCTGGGAGAAATGAAGGGTCGACAGGGTTGAAAGCTCCCTTGAAATCAGGCAACATCAACATTGTGAATCGTTTTTAATCGTGCGGCACTCCACCATCCTGTGAACTTTCACTATGTGGTCGATATAACAACTACCCGGTTTAACTCCTGCTTCCTGTTCACGGGGGATCAAAAAAATCATTCAGCTGTAGCACTCTTTCGGTGCCTAACTGCCAGGCCACCAGAAGGAAGTACGAGGGCTGGGATACTGCCAGGTTGCCCAAGCCTAGACAGGGGAAGTCGAGAGGCAGAGGTCGGGTTCGAACCATGGACATTCCGGTCAGTAAATTCGCTCTCTAACCACTGAGTCATCTCGCTCCTCACGGGAAGTCACTGAGAATGGGAAAATTTCTTACAGTGCGAGTCAACGTGACGTCACACAGACTTCCCTGCGGTAGGCTTACGACTATTTGTGCTTGTTCTTCTATTACTGGGTATTGCTTGGATTCAATCTGTTTGGCCAAACGATCGACTTTACGCATTTCTGTTAGGGTGAATGTATGTGTTGTAAGCAAACCACGTGTTTCTTCTCATACAGGACAAAGATGGAATTAATACAAATGCAGCTCCAGAAAAAATTAACAACAGAATAAACAGCAGTAGCTTCGAAAACGACAGCCGGAATGCTTTCAAGTTTTTGAAGCTATCGCAGTCCGATGCCAACCTACAGCTGTTTCACAACAACTATCAGCTGATCGCCTGACGGCTCCTGCTAAGAAAGTCGCTCACGAAGTGACTAGACCTTACCTCCATAACCCAATGAGCTATACTGCTGAGCGTACGTGTGACGCTCACAGTGCCCCTCATGCCCGGTCGGTCAATGGGTAGAGGTCTGACTAACACAGTTTTCTGGTCCTTCAGCTTGGGTGTTGGGGCGTGCATGACGGCTTTCTCCTTAAAAACCTAGACTAGTCTTGCAGTGAGGCTTTTGAGGCAACAGTTTTGTTGATGATCCTAATCGTCCGCCTGTCCAAGCCTCTGCGCCCTGGTTGTATCCCATCCCGGTTACAATCGTGAACTGGTAATGAGGAGAATTGGACCCCGTAAGACAAAAAACAGACGTCACAGTAATTAACAGAGCTAACGGAACTCCTCGACTCTTCTTGAAGGAATTTCCCAGACGACCGTAGCCACCAACACCACAGTGTAAGAAGTGTAAACAGTTCTAGCTCGGTTCTGATTTCCCACTTCAAAGCTAGCTATTTGACGGTGTCGGAAATTGTGAATCTACGTTGACTTCATCCCTCTATAAAATCTGCGCTTCTGTCGGCAATCAAATCTTGCTTCTAATTACTTCACCTCCTCCTCTTCGCTGGCGGTCTTCACTGCCGTACAGTGGTTATAGCTGTCACACTTTCATTTGCCAATGTTTTGGGGAGGTGGGATAGATAGGTACGCACTGGTTGTTTTCGCCCAACCACACCCACCAGGGAAGCTCAAACGATGACTTGGCAGCAAAGTGTGAAATCCATTGCCAGCGAAATTAGTTGCGCTAGTCATTACTGTCTCAGTGGATGGGGATCCCGAGACGGAGCACATCGATGGTTAGGTACCTTGTCAGACATGGCCCAGTCGAGCACTAAATGGCGCTCGTGTGTCCCAGCTATTGGCTTCAATGCATTGCTCCCCTCCCAACCGCAACCCCCCACTTAAAAGTCCACTGACAACCCTGTATTTGCGCATCAATTATATCAGCTCCCGCCTCCAATGCGCAGCTACCTACCCCATTTCCCCAGATCATCGGTGAACGAAAATGTAGCAGCTAGAACCACTGTGCGGCAAGTACACGGTTCGTACAGCTGATGATGATGATGATGATGATGATGATGATGATGATGATGATGATGATGATGATGATAATGATGAAAAGTTAGTATAAGTTGTGCGTCAGTAAGGCATGTTCAGTGAGCAGGACGGGACGAAACAGTTACAGAGCTGGGATGTTTCTCTAAATTATGCGTACAGCTTAAAGCCCAGCGCGCATAAACTAGCAGTGGTCTCGAAGCTGAGACAAGTTCCTTACCCTCTACTAACCTGTATGTCTGTCAAATGCACTCATTTGCATACCACTTTGGTTCTTTCCAGAATACTCACCTAAATCTCAGCTAAATCTCTCGTTTAGGATGTCTTTCAACTACATGTGCTGTAATCTGAGTTCAAGCAGAACATGAGGTTGACGAAGACTCGAGGGCTACACCTACATGACCATCCTCAAGAAGGGTAAAACTGGTTGTTTGATGTCGAAAGTTTTTCAGTGCCCTCATGAGTAGTACGTTACGCCTGTACAAAATCTTGATATCCACACTGCTGTTGATGTGCTAAAACTGTCCAAAATCATGGCAGATGAGGCCTCTGAGGACGGCACCATTGCGATATTTTGCAGACAGACGGCCCAAACCGTTTTTTCATGGCTCTCGTGCGATTTCCGATGGGGAAACAAAGCACAAACCTTTGTCGTTTTGATCAAGATTTTTCTCAAAGTATTGCATGGACAAGGATTTCACTAGGTGCGGACTATAAAATACCCTCAAAAACGGATGTTCTTGTGTATACTACATATAGGTTTATTCAAATGCCCTGTGACCAGAAAACTAGAGTTGAACCCAATTCACAAGTGAGATATCAGTGTGGTCATCACCCACCTGAAAAATTACAGGATCTGCTTAGTCGACTCTCGCGGCCACAGACGTAGGCCTTGTGTGAAATATTCGCCAAAAGGAATGCATCCACACGACAGGCATATCATGTCAGATCACGAAATGCACGTGAAAGTATCGACAACAGTGACACCTATGAAGATCCTACTGGACTTGTTTTCATTGATTCTACCCAATAAACTGGCTTCTGAAAAAGGAAGCTTTGAAAGTTCATGTGGGGACGAGATGGCTCAGTAGTTAGAACGCGAATCTGACCTCTGCATCTCACTTCTCCTGTCTAGGCTTGGGGAACCTGGCAATAACCCAACCCTCGTGCTTCCTTCGGGTAGCATGGCAGCTAGGTACCGAAAAGGTGTGGCTACAGCTGAACGCTTATCTTTTATTTGTTTATTTTTTCAATGTTCCTGTGTCAACCTTCCTGTCACAAACTGATCAATTTCACGACTCATTCCGCATCTTTCTAAAAGCATCAACCATGAATGTATGCTTGTATGCCTGACGGTGATTAGCGTAAACCGACCAATGCCTAATATCGTTGTGTCCGGCAAGTGTCAGCAAGTTGGGTCTTGCAACTATGTTAGTTTTTCCTGGACTTTTATTTCATTACCATATCGCATAAGATGAACTAAAGCAGTGACTTTTTAAACGGTCTGTTTACACAATTCAGTTTGACGGGCGGTAAATTCAACAAGAACCATCTACGGACAGAACATATGAAGTGGCGTGAGATCATGCAGGTTGCATACAGTCTACGTTTCTGTCACAATCTGACTTTCTGATAGTTCTGGATTTTATACGTAGCAAAAATCCATGTCCCGAAATCTTTCGCCTTTTTTCAGACCACTCGGATTCATTCATTTGTTGTTTGCTTTATACTACTCATTAGTAGCTCGGGGGTGATGTGAAAACTCCGACGAACAGTGGTCAGACATCTCATGAACCTACCTCATGTATTCGCTCGAAACGAATTCGCAGTGAAGTCCAAGTACCAACTTCTGGAGTCAGTTGGACAGAACTGCCACATGACCCAAATTCCACAATCTCCAGATCTTCACAGCAGTCTTCCAAGCATTCTGTAATATAGGGACTAAGTGGCCCATGCAGAATAGTCCCCGCTAATGTGGAATGAAACTGGAGCACTAAAAATATTCCGGTAACGTATATTTGGTGGTTCCAATCCATTCTCATTTGGAGAAGCAAGTACAGAACTAATCAATACTTCGAAATTTTCGGGAAACCACGTGACTTATCGTCTAGTGCTAGTAAAGACTTACTAGAGCGGTGTCACCCTGTCTGTGTAGACCGGTCCTATTGCTGTTGGTTAGTCCAGCGGACAAAACCACAGCCAGGATTACAACCTGAGTTGTCCTTGTGAATTAACGTTGTTTACTTTTAAACAGCACAACCAAAAACATAAAAGTGCGGAACATTGTACGGAAGAAAATCTAATGGAGAAAAACGATTCAGACGAACGTGTGCCGTCACAAATAATGTTATTTTTGATGTTGATAGACACACCTAAAAATTCAGTCAACAGATCTGGTAAAGGAGAGCTTGAAAGTTGGGCAAAAGTTCAGGGAGAAATGGTGCGACCACTAGTTTTGCAACGATTTTCAGGATGCGAAGAAAAGTTTGACGTGGAAACCTATGGGTAGAGACAAGCAACTGACGCAGGGGAAAACAATGCTCAGCCCTCTTCAAGGCGCAGTAAGCGCCAGCCCAGTCAAGATTCACACATCAGGAAGAACGTGTCCGTCATACGAAATGAGATGTAAAAGTCATCGGCAAGACATAGCACTAAGCGCCATGTAGCATGCGTAGGTGGGCAGCCCCAACTGGTGAGCGATCACAACTGATCCACTGTGACCCTAGAATGATCCAGTTTGACAACAGCCTTTGAGAACTGTTTAAATTAGATAACTCTATATGAAATGATCATCGGCTGGTGAACCAAGAAACCATCATTACATTCGATAGCACACAGAGTTGAGATCTTAGCGACGGAAAAATCGCCAGAACCATACTTCGGGTTTTTCTCATTCCACGGAAGTATTCCACTCCCATCCGAGACTGTGCTTACGTCCATCCCCGTTGCTCGGCACCTCCGAACAGTTATTAGGTCAAATTTGATGAAAGACGTCGAAGTTGGTGTATCTCAGACTAGGGAGAAGCTTTCCGAGTTCCTTTGCAGCCCGATTATGACGAGCACATTCAGCACCATACGTGACCCAATAGGACTACAGTATAAACACCAAACTCTGTGGTTGATCACAGTTTTCACGGTAAACGATCGTCTGGTAGCCATGACCACAATGGCTTAAGTAGCTTCTGTCCTCAGCAGGTTACACCGGAGCTTATAGCGGGAATAAATACCTGGGGAAATAAGCGTTCTGGGAACATAAGACATCGATTCGACAGAGGCGAAGCGACCAACTCAGACGCACTGCGACAATCGGCGCTGCTGTGCAGACCATCATCCTGAGCAGTCAATATTTCTCCCTTGGTACTCACGTACGTACTGTGGATCCCGATCGGAAGGCTGAGCTTCCGAACAAAGTTACAAAATGCGGAATCATCAACCAAATTTCATGGTACTAGGTAGACAGCAGCACTTTCCGTACGTGTTTTCCTCTTTATCAGAATGGTTTAACTCGCTCTTGGAATACCGAGTAAATACCGAAGTGAATGTAGCTTATTCGGGTGTTCTTCATTAGACGAAAGCAGCCATGAATAGACTGTATGATATAATTATCCAGCGGTATGAGGGGGTTACGCGAACTTAGCTGAGTACGGGTGAATATGTCAGCCTAAGAATTAGGCAGTTCCCCTATATCTCCATCCACTGATGCTGCTGCCTGGGAGTATGCGTTCTCTAATCAGGCAGTTAAAGCAGCTGCTGTTGATGATTGCAGAATTCGTTCCCCCACGAAAGGAAGGGGGACTGCTAAATAAGTCGCGTCGTCTGTTGGAAGCGACGAGTTCCTCAGAAAAGCAAAAGGATTCGACAAAAAACTGCGACCGCCTAGTGTGTTGTGTCCCCACTAACCACCACTGCTTTCGACTTTTGGACGTTGATTGTCATACAAACTCTCCCCAACTTGACCCTAATAGCTCCAAGCTTCTCGTTAAGGAGAGGCTGACTTTCTCCACACACGAGCCACAAGTCAGCGAAGTTAAAACCATCCATAAATACACTTATTTGCAAATCAACTTGGTTTTGCGAGAGACTCGCCTAGAACCCAGCTGAATCTCTCGTTTGCGCCTACCTGATGAGCCCCGAGAAGGGCGAAATCGGTAGTGGGCTGTCGAAGAATTTTCAGCAACATTATGAGTAGTGTTTAAAACCATCATCCACTTTGACCTTTTGGGACAGATAGCCCAGTTGAAGTGTGCACAACCCACGAAAATGAGGAGCAGTTTTGGGAAGAAGAGGTCTCCCTGTTCTAGTTCTAAATGGCAGTGAACCGTTGAATTAGGATAAACTGCTACAGCATTCCCACGGGACAATGGGATGCATCAAACTGGGGAGGACGGTGCTCCAAACTCCAGCAGAGTCATGCAAAACAGAATCCAAGGTTTTTGAATCGTCGGCACTTGTCGAACTGACGTTGAAAACAGTCTCAGGAGAGTGGTGGAGCAAACCGTTCAACACCGAATTAGCATCCAAAAAACCGTCTTGATGGAAGACTGGATGAAGACTTGATGAAGACTGGAATGAAGGCAGTTGATGTCTACAGCTCCATCGATCAGCAAACACTTTGTGAAAGCATCAGACAAGACTAGGTGTCACCGTACTTGGCCCCACTTGCTCGGAACTAGAGTAACACGGATACAACATAAAAGCGGTGAGCAAGTCCCAGTTGATCGCATCATGTTGAAGTGCTCAGCAAGGGCATTGGCAATGAACACGCGAAGTATTTTGGACGTCAGCTTGTCCATCAAGCGGATCAAATGGACAAATTCCTCCCCGCAATGGGTTCGGTCAAACTCAAATTTGGTGGAGGTACTGTGTGTTAGCTGGCTATCCACGTGGTTTGAGACAGAAAGCACCTGCATGACCCGCCGAGCTCAGTAGACGTTGCATCTTTCCACCTCTATGTGTGTGGAAGTGTGTTGAATATGTGGAGGTCCAGAAGCGGCATGACTTGCTCCGATGGCAGACTGCAACCTTCGGGTGAAGCCAAAAGGTCAACAGAAGTGAGTGAACCATCAGAGTTGACTTTCAAGCGTGACATGGTGCAGTTTGTTTGAGTCAGGAGGATGTGGAACTAATTGGTCGGGGTCATTTGATCATGATTCGCCCAGATGTGTTTGCCAGTTAAGCACACGCGACATGATACTGATACTGATAGCCGATCGATCAGGGAAATAGTCCTCCATTCTCAGAAACAGTGGGGTTTGCATATCACAAGATGGATATAACTTATCAGCTAGACTCTTGTTGTGACCAACGTGCACCGGAAGCCTTCACTCACACAAGCTTATCCAATATTATACTCAGTAAGATATGCGTCGTGGTGTTAACTCATGCCAAGCTTCGTCAAAAAACCGGCGATATCACCCAGAACAGGCGACCTGGAAGACCATGCTCATGCCATTCTTCATGGACTTGAATTCCACAGTGAAATACCAAGCTATCTTTCGCTTTGCAGCATTTGCCACGCCCATCAAACCTGAGACCGAATACTCTCTCCTGAGTAGTGATGGGGAACAGTTCAGAGGCATCAGGCGGATCGTGTTGTTCACTGTCAGAAGCAACCAGTGCCCTGAAACCAGATGGGCCAGTCAGCCCTACCTGGAGCGGACCTCCGAGCTACCCAGTCGGCACCACGAGGAAGTGGTTCAACGCGCCCGTTGCTACGACTACATTCGGACCACTGTCTCCTGAGAGGGATTTATTCGGCTTCAGAAATGTCTCGGATATACGCTGTCCAGTATCTTTCTTCGTTTGAAAGTGAAACATCTCTCGACGAGAAAGCCATTCACCCCAAGTTTGAATTAAATCTAGGAACAATGAAGCGGATGGAGTTGCTAATCCCCCGAAACCATAAGCAGAAATTGGGAAGGAGTTTCATCTAAACTGTGTGTCCATAGGATGCCAAATTTCCTCAGAATTAAACCGCCATCTGTGCCTCAATAAGTTTAGTCTCGAAGACATGGAAAAAGTGGTGAACACAAGGTGTTTGGATTCTGGACCTCTTTCTTGCTCCATTCCTAAAAGCCAAATATGGTATTCCATGTAGTCATTTTCATCCATATAGTGCAATACTGGCTTCCGTTTCGAGGAACGGGTGAGCAATTGTACAGACCACAACACGGACGAGATCTCCTCACACCGGAAAATACTTGGAAAACATGGCAAATAAGACGACTGTTACTGTGTTCCATACTTGTGAGCCTTTCAAAACCCAAGTGGTTAGAGCGCGAACTTAGAGACAGGAAGGTCCGTGGTTCGAACCCGACCTCTGCCTCTCGACTTCCCCTGTCTAGGCTTGGGCAACCTGACAGTATCCCAGCCCTCGTGCTTCCTTCGGTTAGCATGGCATCTAGGCACCGAAAGGGTGCTACAGCTGGACGATTCCCACAGCAGCTCTCAGTAGTTTCCTACCAAGCAGGAGTAGGATGCTATTCGACTCATCCGCAGGGAGCGGATAACTGCTCTCCAAATGGAATATTGTTAAATTTCGACTGACAGAGAACGCCACTACGAACTTCCCAAGAAAGTAGCCCCTTTTCCAAAAGGCGGATTATACCTTGAAATCCGCATCGTTTGTTGAAAACGTACATTTGATCATCGGTATTCTCTCTTCAATCCGTATGCCTGGTACTCTCAAAAGCCGTTACGGATGATAGAGTCGTACACAATCAGAAAGTACCTACACGTGTAGCAGCCCAGTCGGGCTGCTTACCACAGCTGATTAAAAAAAAGCTGGAAGGGAGCCGACTCTCCTCAAGACTCGTCCCGTATGCTGGTTGTCACCGTCTTCCTCGTTTGTTGTGTCACAATCACGGTGATTCTGGACTCTCCACTATTTGGTTGTGTTGACGATCTTACGATCCGTTCTATGCGTATATTTTTGAGCAAACTGGGCTGCCAATGATTCCGTCTCCCACCTTCCTGAGTTGTGACGATTTATGTTGGTTTTTGAGTGCAGACAAACGACCTTGAGACATGCTTGGGATTGCACCGTTTTTTGCTTCTACGAATACAACGACATCCGATATTTATCGCTCGCTTACTTTGCATCCAGTCTTTTTTGTTTTCTGTTACACTATTTCTTACTGCTTTCCAAATTTGATGCACATACATGACGTCAGCCACGAGAAGTCGAGGTCAAAACAAACAAAATTGCTCCAACTGATTTGTCTTTTTGAGGACAACTTGGCTGGTGCGCAACAATAGTACATTCTGCAACGTCCCAGGTCACTGCAAGGTGCTTACCCGATACCTGACTCACATACAAGAGTAACCATGAAAAACCAAAAAACAGTTTTTCAAACTTTTCTGAGGTGAAAACCTTGGTTGTTTCGAGTGTGCCACAGTCATGTGATGAGTTTCACACAAAACCATTTGTTTCAAGAGGCTTAGGTGTAGGGTTCGTTCTGTACACATTGGTATGCAGTTGATTGTAAACAGTTGTGTACTTTAAAGTCGGCGCGTTCTCGTGCGTGGAATGCAGATGTATCCGTTCCCTATGTCAACAGGTGGATACATCTGACTGCACTCTATGCACGTGACAGAAGAGCGTTTGCACTCACACTGAGAAGGTCACACGCAGAGTTTGTTTAACCGATATGAGAGATCAAACAATGCATATAATTATACGGCTTCTTTGTATAGACGTAAGGCACTACTCATAAGGCTGCTGAAAGCTTTTCGATAGCTCACGATCGATTTCACCCTTCTTGGGGCTCATCAGGTAGGTGAAGTCCCCGAGTTTCCGTCAGCCTCATGTTCTACTTAAGAACATTATAAACGGTAGATTCACAACCGAATCGGAATGCAAATGAGTGCGTTTCGCTATACTGTTTCGTCTTTAGATGAAGAGTACGCAGGCTGCCGAACGGATAACTCTTAGGTAGGTCGCACATGGCAGACCCTTGTGACTACGGCTTTTGTGAGTCCCTATCGTCAGTGTGGTGTCTTACCCTGTCACATGCGGGCTGCCCTAGGTGCGGTAAGTCTGCAACTCTAACCAAAAGAAACCGGTCTAGTCAATTTCAAATAAATCTAAGGCATGCATATACGTAATGCACTACTCATAAGGTTGCTGAAAATTCTTCGACAGCCCACGACCGGTTTCGCCACATCACAAACGTGAGATTCAGCTGGGTTCCAGGTGAGTCTCTCGCAAAAACCAAATTGATTTGCAAATTAGTGTTTCTCGAAAACACTCCAATTTGGGTTCAAGTAGAACATAAGGTTGACGGAAACTGGGGGACTGCGCCTACCTGATGAGCCCAAAGTGGAAGGGCGAAACCGGTCGTGGGCTGTCGAAGAATTTTCAGCAACCTTATGAGTAGTGCATTACGTATATACATGTATCTCGAATATCGTAGCAACTGGAACATGAGGCGGCCTGGTGCAGCACATTCAGTTGCCTGAAAACATCAGAAACGAGAGATTCAGCTGGGTTCCAGGTGAGCCTCTCGCAAAAGCCAAATTGATTTGCAAATGAGTGTATTTCCCGAAATCTAAGGCATATTAATAAACCATAGGCTCATCTCTCTAGCGCACGGCAGAGACACAAACTACCTATTCGCTCAGAGAATGCGTCAGTGGGCAGTATGCACAGAGCAGGTTTGATATGCTGCCGCTGAACGCTGACAATTGTTTTGTCAACTTCACGTTACACTCTGTCGTTTCTAGGATCTTGATCGTTGGAATATTCTTAAACCCCAATCACAATATAATATGCGAACTTTTGAATGTATAACTCGTGCAAATCTCTATTAGCGTGGTCCGGCCCCATGTCCGGACACCCGCTCTCAGCCGTCGGGTCCACTGGCGACCAGTCAAACTGCTGGCCTTGATCCGATGTGCTACGCCGGAACCTGAACTGGTTCTGTTCTAGACGTACTACACTACTCATACGGTTGCTGAAAATCTTTCGACAGCAACCTTATGAGTAGTGTCTTGCGATATCTCTAATTTCATACGGACCGAAACGTGAGGCGGCCTGGTGCAGCCCATTCAGTTGCCTGGAAACATCACAAATGAGAGATTCAGTTGGATTCCAGGAGAGTCTCTCGCAAAACCAAATTTGTGTTGCAAATAAGTGTATTTCGCTGGTTATGTTCTGTTCTCTAGAATGTTATACAGTAGTATATTCCTGAGCTATCCACCTTTGATAACAGATATACTTCAGAGCCCAGACAGCTGGAAGAGTGCATCATCAGACGACTAGGAAACGTCAGTGAAGTGCAGAGTTACTGGGCGTCTGTAAAATCTGAATTAGTTTCCTTTGTAAGCTAATTCCAGTGCCTCGCTCGAAACCGCAAGGTCAATTTGTACATTCTAAACGCTGTTTCATAGAGGAAAATGGGGTCACTTGTGTTCTTTATATGCGCGCGGTTCAGAACTACATCAGGAGAGGATGGAAACGTTCGCACAACACTTATTTACACAGCTGATGAGTAACTTAATATGCTACGTGAATTTGACTAAATTGCACTGATCAGTAGCTCATGAAAAGAAAACAGCACGTAGAAAGATGTCTTTTTATCTCTCCCTGGTGACGAACCTCTAGTAAACGCTTAGTGTCATTGCCGACGGAAGCATCACTTTTCCACCTGTAAGGAACTAGCCTCCGTTCGGAAGGGTCTATATTGTTCTCCGAATTTCCGCATCCGAAAAAACACAACATTTTCATTCTCCATGGTCGTTCTGAGCTGTCAGCGGCACTAAAATTACAAAACTAACGCGAAACTAAAACTGCTTTCTTCGAAAATGGAAAATGGTTGAATCAGTAGCTGGACTTGGTAGAACTCTTCCAACAGTCGTCATCATTGACAGGAACGCCTGTCCCACCGCCGTGTGGACACATCCGTTTGCCTAAGAAGGCCTTGGTATGCCAAAAAATAAATTAGAAAACGGGAGAAAGAAGGTTAGCACGTCGCGAATATGCTAACCCCAGTGAATTGTGATTCAGATGCACACGTCACGTGACATCTTCAACTTAATCTAATAAGGCTAGAAAGGGATTAAAGTACTTCAAAGACGTACGAATCCGACGGTAAACTGTCCAGAGTTGTATGATTAGTGCTGAAGCACACTTCTGGGGATCTTTGGAAACTTGTGTATATTTTTTTCGTGATCTGACACAATGCAGTGCATCCATACTCATCTCCCTTGGTTGGCCGATTACCTGATTTCTACAAAATGGCCTGTCTTTAATGGGGTCAATCTTTGTTGAAACTGGGGAGTGCTTGAAATAGATTGCACGTACCTTGGAACTGTTGCAAAAAATTAGAAATGACAGTGGAGGCAGTGAATATCGAGCCAGGTCAGCCAAAAAGGTAACTAAGAATGTCCGCTAGAGTAGTTGAGGCAGCCTCCCTTAACTGTTTGAATCAGTTGGGATGTCTCGCCGTTTTCTTACACATTTGTTCTCCTATCACTACTCATGAACAAACAGCATACTATTGCTGGCTACGAAAATCTGACTGGTGCGTCATCTGATACATGCACTGCCTGACTTTGTGAACCGTGTTGTCGGCAATGTGTCGAAATACTGGTAGCTCGGGCGAGTTTATTGGTTGTTGATCAGGTGACTGTTGATCTGTTCACCCAGCTTGACAACTGGCTTGCAAAAGTTTCGTCACCATACGAGGAGACATCATCAGTGCGCAGTTGGGTGGGTACCTCCTGTTTGTCTGCGTGTGCTTATATAGCATTTAAAGGCTATCTGTTATCTCCGAACGTGATTGGCTAGTTGGGTGACAGCCACCTGATCGACAACCAATGGGCCGTGTTGTCGTCGGGCTGCACAAAAAGTGTGGCTTCATATCCTATCTAAGTAAGAGCTAATCACACTGCCAACCAACAGGATGGTTTAGTCTTGAGCTACTGTCCAACCACCCAGGAGATGCGTCAGATGAACAACGTCAACGATTTCCGCCATGCACGAAACAGCTGTGCAATACTTCTAGGTCTTAGTGTCTTCACTCACAGAATGGAAGCTCAGTTGCTCAAAACTGTTTTAAACGAAAGCAGTTTGCTTGTCATATATGCATTCATTATACAGTGAGGCACTTATATGGTGTTTTGGTCTGACTTTTTTCTCATACGATACTTGTACTCATAGCTCTATTCTGCAGCAATGCCAGTTGAAACATAAGGCTGTCGTCTTTGTGCAGCACATTCGGTTGGACAAGAATATCAGAAACGAGAAATGCACTTCAATCTCCCTCTTCAATCTCAGTCTAATTGGCAAATTAGTGTATTCCGTCAAGACTGCTTGCAACTGGTCCCTAAATCAGCGGACAGGGCCGAGACTTGGGCCGATAAAGAGGAATTACTCAGGGTACAGGCATACGACTTGGAGTTCCTCTGCTCCGAAGACCATCAACTGGCTGTGGTTTGGACCGCGTGACTAGCAAATTGGGCCAGCAACGAATGGACTGGGTCTTTTAGGAAGTCCATCTGTCTGCAGTTAAGTGCTCATAGGAAGGCCATTGTTCCTTGTACCTGTTCCGTGTAGTCAAATCGCTTCACAGTGTGGACCATCAGAACTATCGCCCGAAGAAGTCCAAGTTGCGGTCACATAATGGCCGTGTGATTGCTTTGTGTGTGTTGCGCTCAAGGATTTCGGCTGCCTTCTGGAATCGGAAATTTCATAGGCAGGAAATTACACGTGAAGCCAACCGATGTGAGCGTGCTATCCGAAATAGTTTGTAACAGTTTCAGACATACTACTGATTTGGACAAGAAGTAGCAAGCCAAGATCCTCCTCTTTTAAGGGGACTTGCCTTCCACATCCGGATGTTTTCCGCCAACTGGCATTCATTATTTGGTATGCGGGCAGAGTTTCAGTCGTTGAGGAGTTGGCATTGTGATATTTTGGCATAACCATAATCAGGATATTTCTTCTGGTGTATCTTTAGTTTGATTTTGTCCAGCACTTACATAAGAACCTTCAGCTTGTAGATTTCATCCTGGAAATGAAGTCAATATATGATAAAAAGCCGGGAAGCACTGTACAGTTGTCACTTGCTTATTTGGAATCATCAGCGGCTCGCATCTCACGAAACTCCAGAGGGTCTCCAGCCGGCGACCCCCCAGTTAATAGTTCAAAACACAACCATTCGGCCACGAGCGGCGGATCAGCAATTTGACTAACTCGCAGTTAGCCAGAATATAGCGCCGCTCATTCTCCAACCACGAGATCCACATCACTTAATCACGTATTCCCTGATTCCTCGAATGCTAACGTCTCAGATGGAATTTTCGCTCGTTGAGTAAAATCTCACTCTTCCTCCGAGCTACTTATATATTGTTAGTAGTGTGCGGAGATTTGGAAACAGCTAAGTGTTCAAACTGCTGGCGGGTTCGATGCTCTTTGAGTCTCATGAGGTGTTCACTGTTGATGATCCCCAAGAAGGGTAAAACAGCTTTAGCAAAATTTAACTTCACGATTAAACATTGCCAAATCTCCTCACATTGCCAGTGACTTTCTTGGACCGCCGCGTTCGTGTCCGTTCATTCATTTCGTCGTGTTCATTTGACCGGAAGAAAGCGTGTATCTGTGTTTGTTTGTGTGTGCGTGTGTGCGTGTGTGTGTGTGTGTAAGTCAGACAGAAACGATGTCATCTAGACTTGCCAATAAACTATTCGTCCTTGTACACTACTTATAAGGTTGCTGAAAATTCTTCGATAGCCCACGACCGGTTTCGCCCTTCCAGTTCGGGCTCATCAGGTAGGCGCAGTCCCCGAGTTTCCGTCAACCTTATGTTCTACTTGAACCCAAATTGGACTGTTTTTCGATAAATACACTCATTTGCAAATCAATTTGGTTTTGCGAGAGACTCACCTGGAACCCAGCTGAATCGCCCGTTTGTGATGTTTCCAGGCAACTGAATGTGCTGCACCAGTCCACCTCATGTTCCAGTTGCTACGATATTCGTGATATCGCGATACATGTATAAACGTAATGCACTACTCATAAGGTTGCTGAAAATTCTTTGACAGCCCACGAGAGGTTGTCCTATTCACTTTGGTTGATAGCAGACAGACATTTTCATATGTTATATTATTCTGAACAGAAGGGGAGCTGAAGTTCGCGTGAACGGACGCGAACGACGGACATCCGTAATAAGGCAGATTATCCTCAGAGGCTTGACAACTCAAGATACCAAACCCCGTTCGGCCACGTGTGGCTGACCACCAGCAGTATCAACTCAGCAGAATGTAACCAGTTTGGAATGAGGAATAATTCACAAGTTGCGTGGATCTTCCATCTGAAAAGTTGTTGCTCGCCAATCGACACTTGACCACCTCATGTGGATTCCATGATCGAAGAAAGAGCGACGCTATATCCGAAGTGTGTTAATTTATCGAACTGCTGATCAGGGGCTCCTGGTCCCACTGTTTAATCCTAAACGATTAAACGAAAGGCCAATAGTTTGAAATTTCCCGGGGTTTTCCTGAGATGCATACTGTTGGTGGTTCTCAATAAGCATGAAAAAACTTCACTGTGAGTCTCGGGTTTTGGGTTTCTGCTGACTGCACTTGCCAGATGAAATCTCCACTGAAATTGTCAAATCTCTTCAAAACATCAGCAAACCTGAGATATGGTTCACTAGAACAACGTTCCGTGTTCGCGGGAGAAAACCGACAAGGTTCGGAAAAATTTCCCTCCAACAAAAAAGTCTTTCTTAATGAAGGCCCTTCGCTTGACTGAGTGGAAAGTAGTGCACTGGGATCTATCATGCTCAGTGATATATCGTACCTGTTTAGACTAACAAAGTTTTTAAACCGCAAGGATTTCGTTGTCACTTGTTCATATTTTGAATCCTTTTGTATCAGGACCGTTGGGTAATGAAATACAATCTACATGTAAGCCATTGTGGATCGAGAGTGAGGTGTCTCAGTGGTTAAGGTGCGGAAGGTCCGTGGTTCGAACCCTGCCTCTGCATCTCGACTGCTCCCGTTGTAGATTCGGCAACCCGACAGTATCTCAGTCCTGGTGCTTCCTTAGTGTTACATGGAATATATATATATATATACCTCTTTGTTCTGAGTGCTCGTGGGTAGTGTGTTTTACGCGTTTATTACGCCGTTTTGCTTCCGTCCTGCTCGTTCCCAGATTTTTCTTCCGCTTTCGGTTTGCCTACTCTCTGGTTGCTACTGTCAAGATTTTGTTGCCTTCCCACCTTTGCTTGCCATTTTATATCAACTGTACCTACTTTTGAGTGTCTGCTCCGACGGAAAGGCGGGGACCGAACTCTGCTCCCCTCGACTTCCCCGCAGTCCTATTTATGTATTACGTTTGCTTTGCATCTTACCGCGATTTTGTTTTAAACAGCCCTAAGCGTGCATTCCGATTTGACAAGTGGCATGTATTGCTTCGTCACCTTGACAGTTAAAGACTGCATGTATATATTCAACTTGTGCCGATCAATGGAAGATTCAGCTGGGTTCCAGATGAGTCTCCGTCAGAACCAAGTTGGTACGCAAATGAGTGTATAAGTCGAAAAGTAATCTATTTTTCCCCATTCTGAATGATCTCTTGTGTCGACTGATGCTCAACTAGTGACGTCTTACGCAGTTACAACAGCTCCCGTGACCGTCGCCCTAAGGAATTTTTATAAGCTCATGGGTTTTGTTTCATTTTTGCCAAATATAAAGGGTTTCTCATCTTTATATGAAAGTTGCAGTTGTGCAAAATGTTTGTATTGCAGACACGAATATATGACAAAAGTCGTTCAGCTGTAGCACCCTTTTGGTGCCTAACTGCCATGACACCCGTAGGAAGCACAAGGGCTGCGATACTGCCAGGTTGCCCAAACCTAGACAGAGGAAGTCAAGAGGCAGAGGGCGGGTTCGAACCACGACCTTCCGGTGAGAGAATTCGCACCCTAACCACTGGGCCATCTCGTTCTCAGGCACGAATGTGGTTGTATACGAAAATTGTCAAAACTTATGCTTATGCTCTACCCCTCCCCTCCGTACATGGTCAGTGATCTTTTTCGAGAGGTCCTCGTTCATAAGTCGAGGTTTTGACAACTTTTTTCTGTGGGATATTTGCCTTACCTTCTTGTAGGATGTATTTTTGACCAGATCACATCCTCCTTGTAGCGTAGGTTTCTTCCAAGACCGACAGAAATAACATCCCCCTCCACATAGAATTCAACCCGGTGCAACATGAATGAGCCTAAGTCCAAAGTGCACTTGTTCTTTGGTTAACTCATAGCCTAATTCACGTTTGAAATAGTTATATGAGACGAGCAGATGCTTTTGGATGACGTTATATAGGTTTGATGTCTATGGTCAGTGTCTTTTTTATTTTGACGTTGTTAACTCTGGGACAACTGAGATCGGACATCATGGTTCATACCTGCTTGAGAAACTCCAGCATGATGAACAAAATACCACCCACCACAAACTGGAAACAGCTTGAAACATAGCGAAATACACTCATTTACAAACAACGAAATCGGTTGTGTGCTGTCGAAGGGCTGTCACAAATGAGAGATTCAGTTAGGTTCCAGGTGAGTCTCTTGCACAACCAAATTTGTTTGCAAATGAGTGTATTTCGCTTACTTCGTGCAATTTGGTTTCAAGTAGAACATAAGGTTGACAGAAACTCGGGACTGCGCCTACCTGATGAGCCCCAAGAAGGGCGGAAACCGGTGATGGGCTGTCGAAGAATTTTCAGCAACCTTATGAGTAGTGCATTACGAGCTTGAAGCATTGTTAGAATAGGCCCATAATCAAATGCCTATTGAAGCACCTCACGAATATAGCAGGCCTGTCCTCTCTTTCTCCTTCTTTTCATGTGGTTTTGGGGAATTCGGTGGTGGAAGCAATTTAACACCAAGTAGATTTGCGGATGAGTGCATTTCGCGAATTACGTACAGCTCGGTGTCAAGTGAAACGGAGTTACGCTCACCTGATGGGCGAAACAGAAAAAAAACATTTTTCTTACTTCCTGAAGGAAACTACGCACGAGGTTGCTGTACACCCTTTGACAGCCGACGACCGGATTCGCCCTTCTTGGGGCTCATCAGGTAGACGCAGTCCCCGAGTTTCCACCGTCAACTTTATGTTCTACTTGAACTTAAATTGTACGAAATTCCTGGACCACACTCGCACACCAAATTGGTTCTATGGTAGACTCGAATGAATCTCGACTGAACCTCTCTTTCATGATATCCCTCGGTTGAATATGCTGCGCGAGAGATTCACCTGGAATTCAGCTGGGATTACAACCAAACAAATCGATGTTCAAATGAGCGTTGTTCACACGTTTCTTACTTTTCATACCTAGGCTTTCGTTCCGGGAATACCAAACATCATATGTGCTCGGCAGCTTATTGGAATCCGTGTTGTTTGTACACATGTGAGAGCGCATAACCATCATTGTTGATTCAAGTGCTGCGTTTTGTCGAGGTTTTTTTCTCGGGGAAAACGTTGTTCCTCTGCAAGGCTATTTTTGTCGGCTACACTTCATGGCATGACAAAAAACCAGAGGGCACCGCGTGATGGTCTGGCGATCTCGTCATGTGAAAAACCAGTCCGAGTTCATGCGGCACCGGTCCCGTTGTTGATGTTTACTGGACTGGTGTGCGTACGTGTTTGTGTATGTGGACGATCTCTTACAGGGAATAACTATGGAATAGTCGTGGAACCCATATGTTGTGTAAAAAGACTACGGTGAACTCAGAAACCAGTGCAATTTACAGTCCAGAAAGTGGTAAGAGGTATCTTGTTGATTTCCTATAGGAGTTGAGGGCTCCTGTTTTCACCACGAGTTGCCAATGACACATGGTCGTAATGGACGAAACTTTGGTAAGCAAGCACCGCGAGCTAACAAAAATAGGTCAGTGAGCACAAATCACAGAGCAATCAGCTGATCAATACCCTGGTATCATTCTCCCATTGGTTTGAGTCAGTAAAATAATTGACCGGTCTTTTGTGATTATTGTACCACAGTTCTTCCTGACTCTGTCTGATCGCCAAGGATACAAACAGGTAGACAGTCAGTCCCTTTTCTCCTGTTGTGAAAATGCGCGATACGCTTACTATGACATCAAAATGTCACTTCTGTTAGCAGTGAACTAAAGATTCCCATTACAATCATATCAACGGCGGAAAATAAAGTATTTAACGTGTTAGTAGTGTGAGCAGATTCGGAAATTCTATTGGGGACTTTATCCTGAACTGCCGAGAAGCATTCTACAGTTGTTCCATCCTCATCAAAATCATCCGTAGTGCGCATCTCACGAAATTCCAGGGAGTATTGATCCTGCGACCTCCTAACTAGTAGTTTGAACATTTAACTAGTTGACCATGAGTGGCTGATCAGCAGTGTGATTAGGTCTCACTAAGACAGAGCATACTGCCCCTTCAATACCGGAAACCATGCCACTTGGCTACATGTTTACTGGTCTTTCAAGTGAACGCTTCTCAGAAGAAAGCTCCACTTATCTTGTGAAGTCATTCTTCCTCTGAGCTACTTATTGATTAATGGTGTGACGAGATTTGATAACTTCTGACAGAGGTTTCGCCCTGTCAGTGAAGCCAATCTACACTGAGGAGCCGAGAAGTATTATACGGCTGTTTCATCCTTGGTAGGGATTATCGGCAGTGCACCTCTCACAAAACTTCAGAAAGTCTCGAACCCGTGATCTCCGTGTCCCTGGTTTGAACACTTAACCTTTCGGTCGTAAACAGCCAATCATCGTGGCGATTAACTGGCACTTAGGATATAGGGCCGCCCGTCCTCCAATCACGAAATTCACACCCTCAGACTACCATCAGTCTATAAGTAGCTCAGAGGTCGAATGAAATTCACTCGATGAGTGAAACTTCCATCTGAGATTTCGTCCCTCAAGAAGCTAATCAATACGTGACCACTTGATGAGTGGCGCTGTGTCCTGTCTTAGTGACCAGCCACTCAGCTGATCAGTCACTAATGCTCACATAGCTAAGTGTTCAAACTACTAATCGGGGGGTCGGAGGATCGAAAATCTCTATAAGTCCGTGAGATGCATGCTACCGATGGTTCCCAGTAAGCATGAAACAATAGTACAAAGTTCCCTGGCTCTTAAGTTTAGATGGCCTTCACTTGTAGGACACAAACGTCTTTACGATACAGCTTGACCTGATTTGTTACATAACTGTCAAGACGAAGTCTGTGTCCTTTAGCTGTGGTTCTGCCCACAAAGCCATTGTCCGTTTGGGGGAAGATATGCTGTTTGTCAAGATGTCCATATACCGCATCCAACTAAGCATAAACCCTTCTTCCAGCCTTATCAAAACTCGAAACGGAGGGTGTGTAGGCTAGTAGCATCTGTACAAGAAAGGAGCCAGCTATAACACCTGTTGACAAATACCAGCTTACTGGCTGAACTTCAGCAACGCAATGACTGTGGCCATCGTGGAAGTCACTAGTATGCGATTTCATCACCTTGGACTTTCCGTTCGGAACTGATTAGTCCGGACGCTGACGCTCGAGTGGCTGATGTATTTGCAGTCGTTCCTTTCACTAGTTTAGTGGGTCCACTCACCGCAGGATGTGAGGCTTGCAAGCTAGCCGTTGATAAATTTGAAGTCCACGTATGGTAGTTAACATCTTAATTCAGGCGCTGGTGGTGGTGGTGGTGTGGTGGTGATGGTGGTGATGGTGGTGGTGGTGTGGTGGTGATGGTGGTGATGGTGGTGGCGGTGTTGGTGTTGGTGGTGGTGGTGTGGTGGTGATGGTGGTGATGGTGGTGGCGGTGTTGGTGTTGGTGGTGGTGGTGTTGGTGTTGGTATTGGTGTTGGTGTTGGTATTGGTGTTGGTGTTGGTATTGGTGTTGGTGTTGGTATTGGTGTTGGTGTTGGTGTTGGTGGTGGTGGTGTGGTGGTGATGGTGGTGATGGTGGTGATGGTGGTGGTTGTGGTGTTGGTGGTGGTGGTGTTGGTGTTGGTGGTGGTGGTGTTGGTGGTGGTGGTGTGGTGGTGATGGTGGTGATGGTGGTGATGGTGGTGGCGGTGTTGGTGTTGGTGTTGGTGGTGGTGGTGTTGGTGGTGGTGGTGTGGTGGTGATGGTGGTGGTGGTGTTGGTGTTGGTATTGGTGTTGGTGTTGGTATTGGTGTTGGTGTTGGTGTTGGTGGTGGTGGTGTTGGTGGTGGTGGTGTTGGTGGTGGTGGTGTTGGTGGTGGTGGTGTGGTGGTGATGGTGGTGGCGGTGTTGGTGTTGGTGGTGGTGGTGTGGTGGTGATGGTGGTGGCGGTGTTGGTGTTGGTATTGGTGTTGGTGTTGGTGTTGGTATTGGTGTTGGTGTTGGTATTGGTGTTGGTGTTGGTATTGGTGTTGGTGTTGGTATTGGTGTTGGTGTTGGTGGTGGTGGTGTTGGTGTTGGTATTGGTGTTGGTGTTGGTGGTGGTGGTGTGGTGGTGATGGTGGTGGCGGTGTTGGTGTTGGTATTGGTGTTGGTGTTGGTATTGGTGTTGGTGTTGGTGGTGGTGGTGTGGTGGTGATGGTGGTGATGGTGGTGATGGTGGTGATGGTGGTGATGGTGGTGATGGTGGTGGCGGTGTTGGTGTTGGTATTGGTGTTGGTGTTGGTATTGGTGTTGGTGTTGGTATTGGTGTTGGTGTTGGTGTTGGTATTGGTGTTGGTGTTGGTATTGGTGTTGGTGTTGGTATTGGTGTTGGTGTTGGTGTTGGTATTGGTGTTGGTGTTGGTATTGGTGTTGGTGTTGGTGTTGGTGGTGGTGGTGTTGGTGTTGGTATTGGTGTTGGTGTTGGTGGTGGTGGTGTTGGTGGTGGTGGTGTGGTGGTGATGGTGGTGGTTGTGGTGGTCGTGGTGGTCGTGGGGGTCGTGGTGGTCGTGGGGGTCGTGGTGGTCGTGGGGGTCGTGGTGGTCGTGGTGGTCGTGGTGGTTGTGGTGTTGGTGGTGGTGGTGTGGTGGTGATGGTGGTGATGGTGGTGATGGTGGTGATGGTGGTGGTGGTGTTGGTGTTGGTATTGGTGTTGGTGTTGGTATTGGTGTTGGTGTTGGTGGTGGTGGTGTGGTGGTGATGGTGGTGGTTGTGGTGGTGGTGGTGATTGTGGTGGTGGTCGTGGTTGTGGTGGTGGTGGTGATTGTGGTGGTGGTGGTCGTGGTGGTCGTGGGGGTCGTGGTGGTCGTGGGGGTCGTGGTGGTCGTGGGGGTCGTGGTGGTCGTGGTGGTCGTGGTGGTGGTGGCGGTGGTGGTCGTGGTGGTGGTGGTGATTTCTCCCATCAACATCGTCGTTGTTGTCTATCTCAACAGTCGACTGCATGTCGGCCGGCGCTGCTGTATCTCATTGGAAAACTCTCAGAAACTCAAAAGGAGAGTAAGAGATTGGGCTACCTTCCTCAAACACGGAGGAAATAGGCTCAGAGACAAAACCTGATATGTACTTTCTGGCCTGTAATCACGCACAAACACACGCAGGCAGATAACTTAATTCGGCTCAGCTGATGGTGGGTTACGGTGTCATTACTCGAAACAAAATGGATGGGTTTGAAGCGTGATGACTGTTCACCCGATAGTCCTCCTTCCCACCTCTTTACCAAAGTACAATGGGGTAACAAAGTGAAGTCATTGGCCTATAGGTTCATTAGTCTGAATGCTAATAGTAGGTGAAAACGTAACGTATTAACCCGAAGTCCATTTGGGCGCGGTTTCTCGGCCTCATGTTTCCCATCAGATTCAACGACGAGCTAAAAATTATCCTTTGATACAGGATGTACTCTACTGAGATTTCCTTTATTGAGGGGTTCTACCATATAGTATATCTGTTGCACACCTCGTGAAAAACATGGTGATCAGTTCTGCCCAGCTTCCACCAAACCTGACTGGGACAGTTTGAGAACTAACGACGTAATCCAACCTTAAACTTTTCAGCATGGAATGACCTTGCTTCAAAAATATTGAATCAGTAACGATCCAGGAGGAACTTTCTCGGGGCAAGAAGCTGCTGCTGACAGGATATTCTTAAGGACACGGGGTTCTACCCACCTTTAGGGACCAACCGTCCGCAAGGACCGAAGGAAGGATACTTTCTTGTTGTTTCTCCAGCAGGAAAACTTCAGCGGAATCGGCCAATGACACTAACCACAAACGTCGAATAGCTCATCAAACGGCGGTGATTATCCGCCAATCCATTGGACCGGCCAGCTCTTCTTCACCTGTTACAACGGCCTGACACGTAGTTCAACCTGTAATGCATCATTTCTGGGGTACATCGAAGTTACACTGTAAATTATCTCGCAGGATGATAGGACGGAAAATGTATATCAACTCGAGCTTTGTTGGATTCAACACAACTGCCATGTTATTCGCTGACATAGTCCAATACATTTCTACAAAATACGGTGCTTCTCCGTTTTTATTCCATATTAGCTGGATAAGATAGGAAAGAAAAAATCGTTCAGCTGTAACACCCTTTCGGTGCCTAACTGCCATGCCGCCCAAGGAAGCACAAGGGCTGAGACACTGCCAGGTTGCCTAAGCCTAGACAGAGGAAGTCGAGAGGCAGAGGTGGGATTCGAACCATGGACCTTCCGGTCAGTAAATTCGCGCTCTAACCACTTGAGCCATCTCGCCCCCATAAGATAGGAAACACACGTTTTGCTGAAAGGAGTCAATTACGGATGCTGGCAGTATGACGACCGTTGAGAAATCCACTCGAGATTTCGCCAGGTAAGTGAAGACAAAACCGAGAAGCACTGTAGAGCTGTCACGTCCTTATCGGGTAGCATCAGCAGTAGGCATCTTACGGATCGCCGGGACGATTCAAGCTCACAATCTCCCGGTTGGCAGGTAAGCGCTAAACCGTTCGGCCGTGAGCCGCTGATCAGCAGTGTGATTAACTCGTACCTCATACAACTGACAAGTCACAAATAGTTCAGAAGAGGGATAATTCACAAGCTGCGTGAGCCTTCCATTTGATAAGTCTTCACTCGAGGAGCCTATCCACCGATGGACAAAAGTACAGAAGATCTGATAGACTTACTCAAATTCGCACCCATAGAAGCACTCAGGACTTGGATATATGTGTGACAGTTGAGTCTAAATTTTGAAAACTCAAAACATTTTTAAAAGCAAAGTATCTTGAAGAGTTATTTCAAAGTACTCACCTGTTTGACGCCTACCTCTGAAGACTACAGTTTCAGTTTTGTGTACCAGCGTCACCATTATCAACAAGGTCAATGAATGCCTGTTTCATTTCTGTACACCTGTGAGGCAATAGGTTGTGCACTATAGTAAGAGTACATGCCTTATCAGGTGACCCAAATTTCACCTGAGATTGCTTCGAATCCGTGGGTCCGACCAACCAACTAGCCTGAAAGGCTAGCGAATCACAGGCGTGGCAACTAGGTAATTCTTCTACGATTTCTTTCCATTTTGACCGATGCAGCGAGCGCCACGTTGTTATGAGTTGAATTTGTTTCGTAAACACTCAACCACCTCTCGTCCAGCGCTGTGAATTGCGGACAGAAAACGATATCCTTCTCGACAAGTATCAAACGTGATGGTGGTCGTGATGATTTATACTGCTGGCTGTAGACCTTAAGGTAAGGAGGCTGAGGAACTTACAGTAAGACCAAACACCTTGGGAGTGAATGGCTGAACTGAGAATAGCAAGACAGTAAGATTCGAAACAGTTATCATTGGGATTCGACAGCATTCAGATGAACTATTCCGAAATATATTCAACGTTGGACGGTTCTCTCACGTCGAGTGTCTGTTTCACCTGATTACCGGGATCCTCTTCTGCAACAGACATCGGCGATATACGTCTGATCAGTTGAACGACTAGTTAACCAGTGTGGAGTGGGTAGGTCTGGTGTTTCCGTCGGTAATCCGACTACGGGAGATGCGCAGCCCTCCATCCACATTGACGCAAAGAGTTGTGTGGCTCTGTAAAGCGCTCGAGACCTAGCAGCATTCTGCGGTTGTTTTAACAATGCGTATTACCGTCGTTGATCCCCGGCAAAATGCGTCTCTCATATCTAATATTCGGAAATCTTAGAAAAAACAAATATGACCCCTGAAACCTCGAGTAGTCATGGCGCCTATTGGAACAAATGCACGTGCAGTTAATGATGCGAAAATAACAAGACGTGTCCCTCTCTTGTGACCGAAATCTGTGAAGAACGGACCGACGAAAAATTCGATTCAGAATCTGTCAACAGAGTGAGCAAATGTCTCAGTACTCAAATACAGTCTGCAGATACATACGACCACATTTTCGTCCCAGTAACAGTCTGTCTAGCCCACTCCGCTGACCTAATTAGACTGCTTCTACTCACCTTTAGGAATAGCAACTTACAGGCGCTTCTGAACGTAATCGGTTACGGATTTGTACAGAGTTCCAAGACCGCAATTCTACATCTAAAAACCACAGAGGTAGTTTTTTCCTGAAAGTCAGAAAAATTTTAAGTGAATTCCACACTAATAGGAACACGGTGAAGCGTTTGATACCCGAAATTCAATCGGTTGACGTTTATCGGAAATGTCCAGTGTCTAAATTGCACAGATTAGAACAGTATCTGACTAAAAAGTTCACAGTAACAGGCAAGACAATCGATTGGACCAAACCAAATCTAGTGCACAATGTTCCGAAGGTCAGTCTTGTTCGACGTACACATATTCGCACAACCGTAAGCCAGACACATCGACTTTTTTGCAGGACCGATTTCCACTGTGCATTGAGTGCACACACATTCCACCGACTACCGAAGCGGACCATGATGACCAAAAAAGCACCCTTGACCAAAGCACTGCTGAAATCCTGGTTTTTGGATCTCCTAGCTTAAAGTACACACACGCATACGCAGACGGTATACCAGTTTGATTGATTAGTCAGTATTGCGCTTTAACAAAAATCGATCAGGAACTCATGGTAATTTTCGGTTTGTTGCTGGCTACACGTTCCTCGCTGATTCACATGGTTGAATTTGTTTGTTCGTATGTTTCTTTTCCGCATAACACTCGCCACTCTCGGTCAACTGTGCGCAAATATACTTTGCACTAGGACGGAAACAACACCTCCCCCCCCCCGGGGCCCAGAGGATGTTCAAAAAAACAGAGAGATTACACGTCAATTATCCTATCCTGATTCGTGTCAGATACGCTAATATGTCATTAGGTTGGTGAATTTTGACCTCTCACCTTTCATATCCGTATGCACGTGGAACATGAGCGAGTCCCAATAAATCAAACGTGTTGGAATACTAGGCAGGTTCCTATTCATCCCCATCACAAGATTCCCATATACAGAACTTCCAAACTCACCTTGCCGTGTGGTCGGTAGTTGTACGATACTGCCTGTACAATGATCTAGTGAAGTGTGCGTGAAAGAATTTCCCGCTATCCCGCTCACCGTCAAGGCGAAAGACTACTACTCAAAAGATTATTCAGGACCGTACGACCGTTCGTACGACCATGATCGTCTTTCTTGTGGCTAAGCGGGCTAGTGTAGTCCTCCAATTTCCTTATGTTCTACTTGGACTGAAATTGTACACATTCTACGAATTGCGCTTATTTATAGAATAATTTGTTTTCTAACGGGAGACTGAATCGTTCGCTTATAATGTTTTGTGATCTATGGAAGATTATACAGGCGGTCTTTGTGCAGCACATTCAATTGAAGAAGATCGTAAACGAGGAATTCAGTCGGGATTCAGTTGGGTCTCCCCTTAAAATTTGCAAATGTACTATCCTACCAAGCTCCTCAACCGGTTGTCTGCAGACCGCTTATTTCACGAGTTCTGGGGAACAGAAAACAGCCATTCTATAGACCTGTGATCAAACTGGCGTCCAGCAACACACCACTCAGTAACTCTGTGGAGGTATGTTTTCACCACCAAGTGCATCCCTCTCAGCAAACAAAATCCTCACAAAAAGCTTTATGAGCGAAATTCCCCCCCCCCAAGATGAAATGTTTTGTCCCTCCCCAAGTTGCATCTTTTAACCTCTGATAGTGCATACCCCTTGTACGGTTGTCCAAATAAAAAGTGCACTAAGTAAAACAGGACAAACCACGTACTGTACCGGTGGGCATCAACCTGGAGACCAAAAATAACAAGCTTGTCTTATTTGAACAGATTTCATTGATTTCGTCGGGACAAGGACAAACTACCTAAAGGAAAATGAGGTCGCTGAAGACACTGAAGAGCATCACTTGATTTGCTTCAATATGACACTTCCATGAATGTGTTAGTTGAGTGTAACATCGTCCGTTCGAGACCTGAGTATAGCCTCCGCTTCTCTCAGAAAGAAAGATCTATCGCTCATCCAGTGCGTGTAATGTCTTCAAGAGAAAGGGGGGTTTATACGTAATGCACTACTCATAAGGTTGCTGAAAATTCTTCGACAGCCCACGACCGGTTTCACCCTTCATGGGGCTCATCAAGTAGGCTCAGTCCCCGAGTTTCCGTCAACCTTATGTTCTATAGGGTGTCTCATAATAGGCGCAAATTTAAACATTTGTTATTTTTTATGTGAACATACTTGCATTATGGAGGTTTACTGTAAATAAACTGGCATTACAAAACATGTTGGAAGAAACCGTCTCTTTCTTCTATAAAAAGTTGGAGGCGGTATGAGATGTGAGACACAGCATGTTTAACTTCTTCAAGCGTCACTCGTGCACACTCCTCTTCAATTCTTCCTCTTAACTCCACCAAATTCTTCGGTTTATTCTCATGATATACGTGAGCCTTGATGAAAGTGGCGTCTCATAATACGATGCACGCTGGCGCGGGGAATGCCGGTCAACTGAGACACCTGAGTTATTGACGAAGATGCCATGGTGCTCTGGGACTGAAGTTGCTCGACGGCATTCTGTACAATGGGCGCTGTTTCATCACTCAGAGACTTTCTCCCTTTGCCAGGAAAATCCAATGCAAATCCAGTGCACTCAAATTTTGCAATCAAGCGTGTAACGGTCGACACGGTGAAAGGATCTTTGATGAGACCATGTTTGGTTTTGTAACCACGAAGTGCAGCGGTGGCGCTTTCACCAAGGGAATAATAGAGTTTCACAATTTCAATAGGCTTACTGACATCCATCGTGAACAAAAAGAATGTCCTATATGTAGCTACTAATAACAAAAAAGTTCGTTATCCTTTCTCTGATTAACTACGTTTACTTGCCCAATTAAATTTTGCGTCTATTATGAGACACCCTGTAGAACATAAGGTTGACGGAAACTCGGGGACTGAGCCTACTTGATGAGCCCCATGAAGGGTGAAACCGGTCGTGGGCTGTCGAAGAATTTTCAGCAACCTTAAATCTCTCGTTTGTGATGTTTGTTGCTGTTGTTTAGACCAACAGTCGGTTGTATTCACGAACCTCTTCAGTCATAAGTAACTACACTACTTACCGGGTACACCACCTGTTTACTTCATATGCAAGTGCTACTGAAGTTCATTAGGTCGCCTATCTGCATGGTAATTAATGTCTGCAAAGTATTCAATCATAATCCGATTGTGCTTGGTTTGTGAATCCATTCAAATAAATTCGCGATTCAAAGGATGCCCCTGGTTCCAAGTGGACCGATATCGAAGTGCGTTTCCCTTGTTGAGCAGACCGGCATCAGCTCATATTATTAGAGGTGTATAGGACAAAATTTTCCAAGACAGGCAGGAGACGTTTTGGTGGCAAGTTACCAATTGTTTGACCGGGTTCTGGGAACATCATTGTCATCAAAAAGGCAAACCCGCTTCACAACATGTCACTCTTCCAGCAAGCTATCTCAGAGGGGCCACCTTGGGACGGCTGTTTTACGAAATCGTGACCGACCTAGTCGACCAAACAGAACCCATTAATATAATCTTTGGCAGATGCGTACAGCCCAACTGCGAGAAGTGGATCTTCACCACGATAGATCACGTGGACAGCGGGTTTAACTGCTGTGCACAGATTGTCCTTTCGTTTGCGCTGTACGCACCTGGGTCATTTATTCAGAATCTCCCAAAACCCTTGTGAACCAAACCAAACTAGTCTCATTTGGGTATCCGGGTGGCATCAACGTCGAAAACATTACGGAACTCATACGGGGGCGTTGATGGACATCAATTACTGATACATTAGATCGATGTTCGGCGAATGGGTAGGGCAATCTCGTACAATGTGAGACGGTTTCCACAGTAGCTTACTTGGCACAGTACTTGTCTAAGTTCGCAGATTCCGCTGATGTCCGAGCACCGCACCTCCCCGAAATAATATTCGAAAAGTTTGTATCTATTGCTGAACTTCAAATCGGGAATCCTACAGAATTCAGTCACAATTATGGTAAACCATAGTCGCCTTCAATGGTTAAGTGCGTACAATAGAATGAGATGGGCGTTTTTGGGATGAACGTTTCGCAAACCTAGTCAAGCAAACTAATAATTTCAGAGTACCGTGTACAGCAATCTTCTCAAGAAAGACCATTCCGAAGGAAAGCGGTTCCTTGAAGAGTTCCCTTTGCAGCGAGCACCGGGTAAGAAATCCCCCCTGTGTGTGGAGAGGCCAAGCTTCAGGAGAGAGAAACGAAACCGTGGTGCTCTCATTCCGAAGCGAATGCAGTGGAGAAAGCCAAAATCGCCCATACTTCCATCCGGATGCATGTATCGAATGTTTCAGTGTCCTAAGTTGGGATATTTCCCAGATAAGCCCCACCAGTAATGCAAAAAGTGCATGTGCGAAAACTTAAGCTCCGCCCCTTTTTGCCAGCTCCACACACAATGTACGCACACAACCTTGACCTATTTTTGATGAAAACAATTCCTTATCCACATCTAGGCGCAAAACTTTTCGCCGTTCGGACGTAAAACCTCAAATGAACATTCTGACGCTTTCAACTCTCGTTCATGATAAGGAGACGGCAATACGTTTTTTGCAAAGCCACAGAGTGATCCATCAGCAACGTTTATGCAACAATGACCACCAAATGACACTTTCAACTGTTTCTGACAGGTGGAGGTGTAATGCCCGACAGCGTCGGCAAGAAATCGGTCTTCGAAAGGGAACTTGGCTGGAGCGGTCTAGGATGGAGTTTAGGAGAGTAATTCTATTCATTTATCGATGGTCCAAAAATTTGACAGAAATCAAATTCTGCTCAGAGGAATTATCTATTAGCCACACGACCGCTGTTGACTGGAAGAACTTTCTTCGCGAAGTTTGCGCCTGACGGCTTTTGCAGACTCCAACAGTTATCGGCGGCCCAGGTCTACACGTCGAGATCGATGAAACGCTAATATCTCGCCGTAAAAACCACTCAGGGGGCAAGTCCTGCCCCGGTAGTGAATTTTCGGAGAGTGTTCATGTATGCAGTGCCAGATCGAACTGCGACCACTTTGATGGACACAATCCAGGCCTACATTGCTCCCGGCTCAATCATCATCTCCGATATGTGGGCATCATACCAAGGAATTGAAACGATGATTGACATGAATTATATTCATGAAACGGTTAATCATACCGAAAATTTTGTGGATCCAACGACTGGAGCTCACACACAAACCATCGAATCTCTTTGGCACGTTTACAAGATGCCGAATAAACGCCAATGCGGCACACACCGATCTTTAGTGGACAGCTACTTGTGTGAGTTCGTTTGGAGGCAAAAGTACCGAAAAACGGACCTATTCATACAAATTATTAATGACATATCCCAATTTCACCCTCTTCAATAAAAACCAAAAGTACAAATTTCATATCCTCTTTTTTCGAATCTTTTTTGGGTGTGGGCGGGGTTTAATTTTTTGGCGGGGCTTATCTGGAAAAGATCCCTAAGTTGTAGCGAAGAGGAATTTTGCGAGGACACAGCGTGCATTGCAACGCAGATTTCGAAGCATTACTCCTTGGATCTGGATATATTCAGACAAAACATGACGAAATGTCTTGAAATTCTTGACGTATCCAATGGTCTAACCCAGAATGAAAATTAATTTAACAAGGTTTGTGCTGCTTGGCAGAAAGTGTTGCATCAATTTATTCAACAAGCCAGCGGATAAATGCTGCCCTTCCATCGGGACCATGTCGGTAACAAAGAACAAAGTGCAAGCTAGCCTCTCGGCTACATAATGGCCAAAACAACAGTTTGTACTTTTGGGGGGCTAGCCATGGATTGTTTGTCTGATGAGTAAACAATTCACACTTCACAGTCCTTGTTTGTGACCTACTCGCCATCTGCTGCGACGGCGATTTTGTTCAGACAGCCTGCCAGACACCTGAACAGGGTCAGACCAGACGAAGCATGATTTTGTCTGGAGATTTGTCCCCCGGACAGTAAAGCACAGGGCTAAAAACAAACGAGAATGGTCACACACACACACATGGTGCGGTTTTTTTTCTATACAAAAGTCGTAAAGCAGACGTCGCGTTTTGGGGGTCTACAAGTTGTGCTGAATCACACTGGCTCTGGTAAAGACCAGCAAAGACTTGTACATGAAGCTCAGAGAGGGGACATACACCGTCTAGCATGAACTCACCACAAATCAACAGGACATAACCCTTGAGGTGTCATTCGCGTGATTTCTAGATGCGCAACAGCTCCGTTCTGAAAACTGTCGGTATTCGGAAAAGAAAAAGCCACTGATCGTTCCATACACACGATCCATATCTTTATGGACCGACCCAGGTGGCTTCATGGTTCAGTTCACCCGTGTTACAACGAAAACGTCAGTTCATCTGGGGGATTGGGAAAGGGACCGTAACCAAAGGTGCGCACATTTTTGGGATTCAGTGTATGAAGATGCTTTTCTTGGCTGAGTCAGAAACGAGAAATGGATGTCGTAGAGTGCAGTGCAAGAGGAGGAAAGTGATTTTTGAAAACCCGAAAAGTCAGCTAAATATGTTGGTTCCTGTTGTCCTCAGAAATGGAGCAAACTCATTCGTACATCATAGTTACATGGTCATAGATTCCTAGTTTCAAAGACTGATACCTACCCTTGATGCACTACTCATAATACACTACTTAGACAACATCACAAACGAGAGATTCAGCTGGGTTCCAGGTCAGTCTCTCGCGAAACCAAATTTGTTTGCAAATGAGTGCATTTCTCACGCCTCTCCTCTGTTCCGATCCAGGCGCATGTCAATGATGAACCACCGACACACCAAGCACACAAGTGGCAACCCTCGGATGTGTCGGCCCCGGGCATTTCGGCCCATGGCATGTTCGGCCAGCCAAATTCCTGTTTCAACTATAGACGACTTCCAGAGTCATATACATTCGTTGTCTAAGCACCCTTTTTCTCAAGCAGCTGGTATCATGATCTTCAAATATTTGACATCGTCTATAGATAACTAATGGTGGAAAAAAACGAAATTTTAGTTGCATTGTGTGATCATTTTACTATAAACATAGTTCACGGATGACTAGAGTCTGCATAGCACGTTATTTTCATTTTGGCTAAAAATCATCACAAAAGAAACTACTCACAAGGTTGCTGAAAATTTTTCGACAGCCCGCGACCAGTTTCGTCCTTCTTGAGGCTCATCAGGTAGACGCAGTCCCCGAGTTTCCGTCAACCTTATGTTCTGCTTGAACCCAAATTGGACTGATTTCGACAAATACACTCATTTGCAAATCAATTTGGTTTTCACCGGAGACTCAAGTGAATCGCTCGTTTGTGAAACTACGAGAATTTCAGTTGAGTCTCCGTGAAAACCAAATGGATTTGCAAGTAAGTGTACTTGTATAAATCATCACATTCCGTTGTGTAATCATGTGGGGATCCCGTCGCGCCAGTTACCGTTTTCTAAGAGTCCGTGAGCTGGTGCTCCGTCTCCATTCAGAACAGGTATTCGTAATCTCACCCCGAGTTGCGACAGGCTAGTAATCCCCGGAAGGGGCTGAATACTCGGACTCCCGAAAAATCCCATAGATCAGCCGGCGTTTGACAATGTGTCCGAGAACCTAGACTGACAACCCGTTTCAGATTTCTACCGCTGAGAACACAGCAGCTTAACAGCATTTACCTCATAAAGGGATTCTCAGAGAAATTCATAAGGAAACTTTTCTGTAAATCACAGGTCACATTCATTCGTAAATAGTCATGGATTGCAACGTCCGCCTTTTGACGGCGTAAAATTCATGTTCCTTAATAGAGTTCACTTCAGCACTCACACATTCCGTTGGCATCATAAAACTGAAGGCATCAGCTAGTGTTTTCCTTGAGGTTTCCTTCTTGGGGTAGCTAAGTGGGTAAAGCGCGATTTCACTGACCGGTCCGTTGTTCGAAACAAACCTCTGCGTTGTGACTGTTCCTGTCTAGGCTTGGGCATCCTGGCACTACCTCAGCCCTCGTACGTCTTTGTGGTGGCATGACACCGAAAGGCTGCTATACAGCTGAGCGAGTCGGTGTCGACGTAACCTATCGAAAACATTCATCCTTGAGGGTGATACAACCCAATTCGTGTCGGTGATTTCAGACAAGTGGCATAACTTTACAAGCATCAAGCGTCAAAGTTTTGACCCTAACCGAACGATTATTATTATTACTTGTTATTATTTATACGACGACTCCGAATGCATGAAGCCCGGATTATGCACAACAATTTTGAGCGCGTTCTGCAAGTTTGCTGGTGAAAACAAGATTGTTCTGCTTGTTGGCTGGGTATCTATTACGAGGGTCGGATTCCTGAAAGCAACCACTGAATGCCCGAAGTCTGCTGAGACCCTCAGCTCTGCTAGATGTTGACCAGACAGACAACGCCCCCTCAATATCCAGCCTCATTCACAGCCTTGTATCAAACCCACGCAGCGCTAGTCAGCGTTGATCAAGGTCAGACAACGCCCCCGCAATATGCAGCGCGTCGCAGCCTTGTACCAAGGCCAGACCGCGTCCGTCAGCATTGGACCAAGTTAGACAGTGTCCCTCCAGTGACCAGCTTGGGACCGTCGTATTCTCGCACTCGCTTGTTCGGAATATAGCTGTTGTGTTCCCTTCTGCGAGTCTTTTTTTCGGCATTAGGCACTGGAGCGAGTCAGCAGTCAGATACAACAGGTTGGCGAATCAGCAGACATAACAGTATCCATCCGACCATTTCAGATACGGGTTAAGACTTGAACCAGAAGCCTTGATGAGGGAATACTGATCAACTATTAAGTTTACAAACTTAATAAAAGCTTTTGGATTTGATGTGAATATTGGTTTTATCAGTATCGATCAATTCGATTCACCATTTCTCGCGAACGGACACACGCACGGCTATCGAAATATTGTTTTATAATATGACCGGAAGTCTAGTCACCATAGAGCTGTGTTCTTGATCACGAGAATTTCAGGCGTGAGGTACCTTTCGTCCTTGTTTGGACTCATTCAGATGAGTGTGTCTTTGGATGACGGTCTCATGCTGGTAGCATGTCTGGTCTCCCTCCGTCCACCTGACAGGGTGGTATGAAAAATACCCCACCAAGATCGATTCCTCGTTTCAAAGACCAAACTGCTCACCCTTGTCAACGGCGTCGGTGAGATGTCGAAATTCAGTCGAATTGGTCAGCTATGGCACCTTTTTTGGTAAACAGCTCGCGTGCAACCCAAGGGAAGGACGATGTATAAGGTACTGTCAGGTTTTCCAAGACTAGCCAGGTAGTACCGAAAATCCAGGGGACCACCTGTTCATTGATTCGTCGACTGAGATGTCTCCAGCTATTCGTCTAATCATCATTTGTCTAGCTGAGTGACTCGGTATCACTGTTTCTGGTAAAATCGGTCCCGATTACATCCTGCTTCTATTGTTATTCACAGCGTAATCCATTACGAAATCTGATGTATAAAACACCGCCCTTTTTTGCTCTTACAAAGTCATACTCTGCTTCGACGTAGCAAGAGTCATCGAACGACACTGTTCGTCAGTGAGTTTCTCAGTTTGCCGCAGGTTCTCAGTCATCCGGTTACAAAGGGCACAACCCAACCATTGTCGAGTCCGATAATTTTTCTGGCCAGCCGAATGGGTCATCTGGTTTCATCCAAGATCCATAGTTTGTTGCAGAGGAGAAGCAATTTTGGTTGTGCACGGGTTGGTGCTGAAACCACAAGTGTGAGCGTACATATAGGGTATTTCATTTGCACTCTTCCACGGTTGTTGTAAAACTAAATGGAGTCTAAATTTACAGCAAGGTGCAAAAGTTACTTGTAACATTTTCTGAAAAGCAAACAATTCATCCCCACAGACACCAGTCCATACCACCAAGTTGGGCCAGGTTTGAATATGGCAGTTCCGACATTTTGCAGGCTGGAGAGACAAGCAGTGAGAAACTGGGATAATATTACGCAGTGGTTTTCATCTCTTACCTTAACCAGGACTGTCCCCTGTTACGTCTCGTAGGTGTTGTGGGCTGACCAAATTTCATCTGTGACCTCCATCTGAGCAAGACTTCTTGTAGTACACTAGCACCGATGGGAAGTCTCCAGAACGGAACCTGTTCGTGCTCCGAAACAGGGCTGGGTCACATACTCAATAAATGGGCAGCATTGTTTTACAGATATTCTGTAGCGAATTTGTCGAAAAGGGCCATCAAAACTCCTTTGCCAACGAGACAGCAACGTGGAGTGATCCCTCAATTTGGTCCCCGGTCTCCATTTCTGGTATGCTGTCGGAAGCACGAGAGGTGGGATACGGCCAGGTTGTCCAATCCTAGACAGGGGAAGTCGAGAGGCAGAGGTCGGATTCGATCTACGGACCTTCTGGTCAGTAAATTCGCGCTCCAACCACTGGGCCATCTCGCCTCTGGTATAGTGTAAAGACTTCACATTCTCGCGACTTGTGGGGAAGTTCTCACTTTCTAAAAAACAGCCATTTAATTCCGTTCGCCAGCAATAAAGCTATAATAAAAAAACATGGATGGTTTTGTGAGTAGATAGCCCCATTTCAACCCGACAGCATTTTTGGCCTTCGAGAAGACAAATGATATCAAGGTACACGGTCAGACGACAGATGTGGACGAGGGAACTTATGTTCCACCCCACACATTAGATGTCACATAGGCTGCACACAGGCCTTCGAATTTTTTAAAGAGATTCGAAATAACTTCTGATCGCCAACCTTACTCAGCCTTTATTCAAAAACCGACTTTGTAAACGCATACTTGTCACTAAATGACGCTACTTAGAGTGAAGCATACCACGCATTCAATGGATACGCTTGGGTCGATCAGTTGACAAACTTGTTGGTAATTCTCTACCCTCTAAAATGCACTGTTCTTCAGAAAATGCGCATCATCTGCTCATTCTTCGTTCAGCTATAGCACCCTTTCGGTGCCTAACTGCCATGCCACCCGAAGGTTGCACGAGGGCTGGGATACTGCCAGAATGCCCAAGCCTAGACAGGGGAAGTCGAGAGGCAGAGGTCGGGTTCGAACCACGGACCTTCCGGTCAGTAAGCTCGCGCTCTAACCACTTGGGCCGTCTCGCCCCCTGCTCATCATTGGTAGAGGTTGAAAAGGGATTTTATGTTCCTGATGGAATTTGGTCATGTATATGTCAGGAAGTGCAGATTCCTGAAGATTATCCCCAAATACCGGAAACCTACTGAGACCCGCAAACCTCAATAAAACGACGACCTTGGATCAAGGTCAGACAGTGCCCTTCAAAGTTTAGCTCGAGGCCGATGTACTTTCACACTCACTTGTTTGCAATACAAATGTTGTATTCCTTGTCGGCGAGTCTTTTTCCGGCACTAAGGCACTGGAGCGGGAACAGGAATCAGGTCTAACAGCATCTGGTCACTGCGTGCCTCATTTTAGAAAAGACGTTCTCCGAATCTGCCACATCAGACAACATAAACTATATCAAAACTTCTCCCTCGAATCCTTCGACCGATCAGTCAGACGCTTCACCCAGACTAACCGTCAAGCCACTTCTCACAAACCAGTTTCGGGACTGGGAATTGGTCAAGAAGTGTCCAATATTTTATCGACCAACTTCATGTAAAGCAGTAACTACTGAAGCTACCACGTGGTCAATCTACACCCGTTAGGAATGTGGCCGCAATGATAGCTGGCAAAACTCCACGAGCATCAGCCAAACACAGTGCGCCTTTTGTGCCAGGCAAGCTATGGCTTACCGCTTACATTGCAAAAAATTTCATGCCGCTCTCTGGGACATGCGTCACGATTCCGCTCAGTGTGAAATGACCCAGAATCAGGACATGGACTGGTCATCGGGGTCTGGTTCGGTGCGTGGGCTGGTGTCTTCTTTACACTCGACACGTCACTGGAGACGGATTGGTAGGACAGCCGCATGAATCACCAGGACACCAGCTGAGCCGATGAGCTTGGCACGGTGCACAGCCTGTTAGGTGAAGCGTAGCTAACTACGTCCTTCGAAAGACCATCGACAGGGTCGATATGAAGCCTGACAGAAGTTCAGTCGTGGTTGAGTCGTCAAATAAGCCACAACATCACAACAAACGCAACCCCAACCCAGATGCCTGATTTCGCGTCCCTGATCTTATGAAACGCGTCGAAAAAAGGCCAGACCAGTGGAGACCGAAACAGTTACGTGCAGCACGGAACCCGTGAGGTGGTTCGACAAGACCCTTACAGCCGACATTCTGCTGAGATACGGCAGTTGCTTTGTCAGACTGTTGAAGATGGGAAAGAGTACGGACAACTGATCACTGAGCGAGAGTTTGAGAGACTGGACCTGAGGGTCAGCGACTTAAAAAAAACTGGCCAGGTACCCCATGGATCCGACCGAGAAAGAGGTAGTTTTTGAAAGTGATGCAGCTGAAGGCCAAGAACAAAGTAGTCGTTTGGGTCTACGGAACAAAGTTTGATCTGCTTTGGTGCCGAACTGGGGGATGGATCACTTGGCGAAGCACACCAGTCAACGATGTTATGGCCAGCAGTAAAGGAAAGAGCCTGCGTAGTATCGGAGTAGTATCAGCTGTTGGCTTCATCCGTTTTGCTTTCATGAGAGAATCGTATATGATCAAACAATTCACATATATCACCAACCACCAGTACGCACGTTGTGTTCAGAGATTCGAACCGCTAATCGCTATGTACTTTGGAAATCTGCCCTATAGAAGACCTGCAATCGTCTTGTTATATAACGCAAAATGCACTTCCAAAGTGCACTTAGTGAAACGTACTAAGGAAGTTACGAACTACGTCCGACTGCTTGCATTCGACTGCTTGCATTCTCTACGCTCTCAAACACGATCCATCTAACTGCAGTTTCCACACAGTAGCAAAAAACCAAAGCGATGCGCTGCAAAACGAATTGTAACCACCAAACTTGCCGAGTATGACAGTCATCTTTGCAAAATCACTGGCTAGGTGAGCTGTTGAGCTGGTTTGATAGACCAAACGTGTTCGACCCGAGTATTTCTACCTGAGACGCCGCCTTTCCTGGATCTTTTACTCCTAGACCATCCTCCGTCGCCGGTTCATTATGTCATATCAGTTCTCACTTGTAGTCCGTGCTACGCCGGGTGACCTACAGAACCGAGCAGCATTCACATGTAGTTGGCTACCCAGTGTGAACGAGCAGAATCCGTGCGGTCGAAGGCAGAGCACGAATCAGTGTTTCTACCGTAGGCTAAGCCAGAAGTTTCACATCTCATCTATGTTCAGTACAGATTTCATCCTCTCAGTAAAGCCAGTCTTTTCTGAAAAGCCGTATAGCTGTTTCATCCTTGTTGGGAATCACAAGCAGTGCTCATCTCACGAAACTCAGAGAGTTTCAAACTGGCTATCTTCTGATTAGTGGTTGATCACTTAACGGTTTGACCGGGTGTGATTAGCTCTCACCAAGCGCCACTCAGCCTTCAATAAAGGGGAAACCACCATATCACGTGATCACGTATGGACTGTCTCCTCAAGTGAACATTCTGATTAGAAATTTGCACAATCCAGTGAAATTATCTCTACTCTGAGCTGCTTATTGTTGCTCTCAATGCGCATAGCTACTGAAGGATTAAGGCATGTGACCCCCACTCTCCATGATGTCGATAGGCCAAGCGTTGGTCTTCGACTGTAAAGCTCAATACTGAAAGGACCTTACAAATAAAAATACATCAAAGTGAAGACTCAGAAACCTGCACCGGGACGTTTGTTCGTCTCCGTATCCTCTTATTTAACGTTTACGGGTCTTTTTTGCACAAGGAAAACCACTTCTACACAAAACTTCGCCAAATTTCACGGGAGACGCCCAGTCGAAAAGGCCGAAATTGGCAGCGGCATAGTTAGTGGGCCGTCGTCAGATTCATCGTCAGGTTGAATATTGATGGACTGTTATCAGCTGGGTTTTTTTTCGTGTGAGTACCAAATTGATTACGTTGTAAATAAAAATATAAAGAGTATTATGTAAATAACTCTATTCTTTGACCGCTTGCCTTATCTTGGTGCAACAGATCTGTTGTGTTTTCTGTGGGTTGCTTCACAGACGGAAGTCAAGTCCGACGGAGTCAGGCGTCGTCCAAAAAATCGTTAGTATCCCAGACTACCCGAAACCTACTGAGACCCTCACCTCCACTAAAGGCTGACCAGACAGTGCGAGACAGCCTTGGATCAAGGTCAGACAGTTCCCCCTCAATGGGTAGCGCCAGGCCGTTGTACTTTTCGCACTCACTCGCTTGTTCGCAATAAAGCTGTTGTGTTCCTTGTTGGCGAGTCTTTCTTTCCGGCGCTGGGCACTGGAGAGGGGACTGCAGTCAGATATAACAGTGATTCCTATCCGATTTTCCTTCAGTTGATTATCGTTATCGTCTCCTATGCATGGTGCAACCACCCTCCCATTTGGTCCCCATCGTACTTCTCAATAAAGATACCTCCAAAAAGAGTTCATTCTTGTGATGTAAGCAAAGATAATACCTAATGTAATGAACAACGTGAATAAGTTTACAGTTATCAGGCTCACCATTCAATTATTGGAAACGTGGCACCCGGAAAGCAGCATATTGACTACAGTGAAAAAGCTCTCTGCCAAACACAGTTCCAGAAACACCCTGATAAGTAGAACATAAAGCTGACGGGAAACTCGGGGACTGTGCCTACCTGATGACCCCCCAAAAAGGGCGAAACTGGTCATGGGCTTTCAAAAAGTTTTCAGCAACCCTGTGAGTAGTTTTCTTTATGAAAACACTGACAACATATTCCAGAACCTGTAAACAAGAAATTACATCCGGAGCCACGTCCAACTCGATCCTGTCCAACCACTTATCTCGGTCTGTTTATCCCCAGTGTCTCCGCCCCTCATCATCATTGACCAAACTTTATCCAACTGACTGTAATCAAGAAAGTGCTCCGACCGGATCATTGGACTTTTCAGACTTGCTGTCTGACCTATCTTCAGGATAGGGCTCCTCCAGTGGCTCAATACGGCACTGTGTAGTCCGTCGTGCACTGCAACCAATCCTCTTTGTTGGTCGTCTTGTTCTTCTTGAAGATCAGGACAATCCATTGTAGATGTCTGTTTTTATCACTGTTTGAGGATGTAGTCTATTTCAGTTGAGTACAACTCGGGATCGGTTTTGTTTAAGTTCGACTGGAACTAACAATGACTCGGTAAAATCGATTTCCGGTCACGTCGCTCAGATTTATTGGCGTGGCCAAGTGAATCTTAGCCGAGTAGTTTTGCTGTTTGCGTGTTGTCGGTGCGTTACCAACGTGATTAGGTTTCGCTTACTATTTTCCATTCTACTGGCAGAAAGTGCAATCGTTACTAGGTTATCGAGGTCCAGGTGAGAGATGGCTCAGTGATTAGAGCGCGAATTTACCGACCGGAAGGTCTGTGGTTCGAACCCGACCTCTGCCTCTCGATTTCCCCTGTCTAGGCTTGGGCAACCTGGCAGTATCCCATCCCTTGTGCTTCCTTCGGGTGGCAAGTCAGCTAGGCACCGAAAGGGTGTTACAGTTGAACGGTATTTTATTTATCAAGTTCCACTACGGGGAAATAGGTTTACTGACCTAGTTTAGCCAGCTTCAAGCGTTAGGGGCAAGGCTACGTATACAAATGGACCTAAACCAGCTGATTGGCTACCATACTCGACAGCTACGACCGACAAATCCTCTCCAACACATGTTCATGTACTTGTTTAGCGTCACACATGATAATGCTGGATCTGTTCTCTCGATGATATATGCATGATACTTCGTGTCGACATTCTGATCAACAGAACAAGCACGCAGTTCGACTTCACATCGGTCATCTCCCTCCCTCCAACTACACTCTACCTTCTTCTTGCCATACTAGTTTCCCATCTCTTCTGTAAATGTCCCCACTGAGCCACTTATATGAAGAATCTTGCAGTATTTAACCTTCCGTTCGTGCGCGTTGAACCAGTTCAGTCGTCTATCAGTCTACTTTTCACATAAAGCAAGAACCTGGCAAAAACAGCAGAGCATTGGTTCAGCGGACTCTTACTACCTAGTTACTCAGGTACATCTCGAAAGACCCCGATAAGCTACAGTACCAGACGAAGAACGGGAGGAGATTTCCTGCTACAGCAACACTCTTTGTTTTGGATCAATCATGGACATGATTCTGAGGTAAATATGATGTGTGACGCTATAATGGAAACAGGTGTCGTCATTCACATCCATATACTCGTCGTCAGTGTGAGTGGTACCGAAGAGTATCATCAGCAATCTGACAAACGGAGCATACAGATTTGTACACTCTGAATGAGGGCCATCGGTCCATTTGAACTTGCACTCCCCCTACGTTGCTTCCGACGTACTGGTGACCGCTGTTCGGAATTTCTAGTGGTTTTTTTGTTATCTTGCCTGTCTTTCTAGGCTTCCACCCAGTTGGAAAAAGGACCAAGATGCGTAAGTCTGACACCTACAGAACTAAAAATGGTGGATATCGTGTCTCCGACCTTTCAGGTGGCTGACAAATTCTGTCTGACTTTTGCTGCTGTTGTTGTTTTTGTTATTGCGATACGGTCTCTTAGTCTGTGTGCACCGATTCGAGGTCAACTATATCCAACCGTTCGTCAAACCCTGATACATTTCGACTGTCTGGGTCGTAATGTGGTCAGACCGAATGTCGTCTGGCGGTGAAATTGACAAAAATGAAGCTATGGATAAAATTTTGACGTTTCGTTCCACGTTTATTACTGTCTCCAAAAGGGGTAAATGTGAGCGAACTTCTCGGAAAAGAAGACTTTCGCGAGCTTATCACATACCGTTGGTCCCCGTCGCGCTGGCAGCCGTCGTCCCGCAGCTGATGGTTCCTCAGCCGACTTATCCAACCATTCGTACAGTTTAAATAAGCCGAATCACAGATGGTTCCAGGGATTGGTAACTACGAATTCGACACAGATGAAGAGTCTTCTGTGAGTCCAATCAAACGTATCGAAAAGGGACACGAAGCAAAGATAACCTGGAGTTGTAACATCTTAGAATCGACACAGGAGTTGGTAGACTTTGTGTTGAAAACGTCCTGCTTCATACACACTCACCGTTGTGACCAGTACAAACAGCTTCTGCCTGTCGCCTTTTACCTAGTTTACCTATGGGGGCTAAATTGCCAGGTCGACTCCTCAAGAGTTTGCATCGTGTTTGAATGAAACCAAATACCTAATTTAATGAGATAACACATTCACCCGTTGGAAAATCACTACGGGGAGCGCTTTTACGTTTGAAGTCCTACAAAATACATAGTTGTTACATAACTACATATTACCTAGCTTCAATTCTGGGTGTGGCGTGCAGTTAAATTCTCGCTCAACTAGCCGTTATAACGTTTCAACAACATCGTTTGTCTTAGACGTAATACACTACTCATAAGGTTGCTGAAAATTCCTCGATAGCCCACGACCGGTTTCGCCCTTCTTGGGACTCATCACATAGGCTTGGAAACATCATAAACGAGAGATTCAGCTGGATTCCAGGTGAGTCTCTCGCAAAACCAAATTTGTTTGCAAATGAGTGTAGTTCGTTAATCATTTGTCTTAGGTCATATGGTTTATTTGCTAAGACTTTTTTGCAAGTGGTTGCGGGACCCGTATGCTTCAAGTCCCATCACTCTCGTTGGAACAGTCCTCCCACTGTCCTGGCGTAATTATCCTGGTGAATCTCCAGCAAAGACAGAAAGAAGTTGACCCGAGTTTTACTCTTTTTAGGGCTTATCCTAGACCATGTTGGGTTCAAAACTCCGAACGTGCAATTCGAACGCGTTACCACTTTTTCACCGGTGCACGCCGGACACATCTGAACAGGTGGATGGAGTCAGAGCTCGACTGATCTGATTGTTTCGCACGACGATTCGGACGACGGCCCTGTAACCGTGCTGACTGTGTAGGTCAGCTGAACGCCTCTCAGAGATTCCTGGTATGTGGCACCACGAGCAACTGAAACCTGCTGGACATTTTTTTTCATTTTTCACCTGGTAATTCAGATGTATCCAGAGTACGTTCATGGAACGGTGGTAAGATGCTCGCCGCGTTTGTCGTATGTCCGGAGTCCGAATGTCGGCACAGCTAAGGATACGCTCTCATAAGAATGAGAATCGAGTCGAACAGTTCCCTTCTTTAGTGGGAGATCATCGGAACAACTACGCCAGAACAAGAGGAGAACTGTTTGAAGGAGACTGTTGTAAATGTGAACTAGTTGCTATGAGTTTACTCGGCGAATCCCCAGGGGTCATGTGATTCAGAGTCTAAGCTTACTGACATATAGAATTAGATACCGCGCCTTCTGGAATGTGTACCGAAAGAATGCATCAGCGTTCTGGAACAACACCTAAATGGAACATGCTTGACTGTGGAAATGCAATAGACTACTCACTACGATGAGATTTGGGCAGTACTACAAAGTTAAGTCAACATAAATGCAGACCACCTTCTCTATAAAATAATTTGAGCCAGCCGAAAAATGACCACAGAAAAACAGGAGTAACGAGAGATGTCCCTACGGAAAGAGAAATCGGTTACTTTCAAACACGAAGTTTTTTAACGCATGCTAAGACATTTGCAGCTTTTGATCAGCATGCCTTATCAACGGTGCTAAAGCGAATCAGCTGAACCAACTTCAGTGGGGAGGCATTCCCGAGTGAGACAAACTCATCACCGCTGTCTTTGTGCATAAATCTGCTTGGCTTGATGAGTGAAAATCACGTGATCCTGAGGATCGATTAGCTTCCACTATTGTTGTAAGGTATTATCATCTCCATTTTTACAGCAGAAATTATTTTGTTATCCCTGGACAGAGCTCGAGATAGCACAGTGGTTGGTGCGCGAACTTACTGATTGAAATGTCCGCGGTTTGAACTTGACCCTGAAGCTCGAATGCTCCTGTCTAGGCTTGGTCAACCTTCGCGCCTCCTTCGGGTGGCAAGGCAGCTAGGTACTGAGAGGATGTCGCAACTGAAAGATTTTTTTACAGCACTTGACTATATCGGTGGGCTGAGAGCGACTGTGTCCTATTGCAGGAGTGGACGGAGAGTGGTATCCTTGCTCGTCTCTCATAAACAATTATGCTGAGAGGCGGCGTGTTTAGCAGTCTACCGTTGTAACCTTGTAACTTTGCCACAGTCGATGATATGTGCTTCTCATGGAGCGCCTCTGTTTGCGTGACTAACACACGCCGACTGCCCACTGGCTGGGTGAAGCACGCTGGGTGAAAGGTGTATTTGTCCTCAGGTTCCTATAACGCGTCATTTTGGGGAAGGGTGGCTTGCAGAACATCGGACCATTGGGTGCGTGAGTTAAGTTCAGACTTGACACGTTGTTTCATCTCATATAATCAACTCCTGGTTTATTAAAACAATGTCACTAGCCATTGCAGAGCTCCATTAAAACGATTTCTATCCTGGAAAAATCAAAAACGGGAGATTCAGCTGGGTTCCAAAGGAGTCTCCCGCAAAACCAAATTCGTTTGCAAATGACTGCATTTCGCTACTTTCGTGCAATTCGGTTTCAAGTAGAACATAGGGTTGACGGAAACTCGAGGACTGCGCCTACCTGATGAGCCCCAAGAAGGGGAAACCGGTCGTGGGGTGTCGAAGAATTTTCAGCAACCTCATGAGTAGTGCATTACGTATATACATATATCACGATATCTCGAATATCGTAGCAACTGAAACATGAGGCGACCTGGTGCTGTTACCTGGAGACATCACAAACCAAAGATTCAGCTGGGTTCCAGGTGAGTCTCTCGCAAAAGCAAATTTGTTTGCAAATGAGTGTAGTTCGCTGATTTCTATCCATGTGGGTAACTTGATTGGGTGAGGCCAAGAAATCGAACCATGAAATCACTCAAGATAGTTGCTATCAAGCTTGGCGTATGGTCCCGAAAAACACTATTTACAGGCGACAGTGGATAGATAGTGTGAACGCCAGCACGGTATTTTTGTGGTTGTATTTTATCGGAGTTGCCAACTCACCAGAAACAAAGCCGAATCACTTGGATTGGCCACAAGATAAACCGGACCATGTGATCAAAATAATGAACTATTTCAGCTTTCAGGCAAGAAACGACTTTTAAACTCCAGTTTTCATGGCACAAGGTCCGCAAACAGAATGGATAACTGACGGACTTGAACGACCGACGCTTGTACGGCACAACTGCGCATTCAATCGTGATAAAAGTATCTCGATATTTACAGAATACTAGTGCTCACGATGACGTTCATCCCATCACAGTAGAAAAATTCAGTGCTTAAATGGTCAGATTATGCAGACCGTGAAACTTCTGTTTGGAGAGATCTCATAAATGTGACCGAAACTTGTAAAGGTTCAAGTGAAGTCACTAAGGGGAAAAAACAGTGATTTTATTTTCAAGAGCAGATTTCGATTTCCGAAACAATCGGTGGTTCTGTAGTGTTTCTAACGTTCTAGAGTCAAACCAACTGGTTCATTGGCTGAGGTGGAAGTTACCAATACAACGGATGGGGGCTGGTTGGCCTTCTTTCCAAATATTATCAAATTTGAAGGAGTTCAAAATAGCTCAGCCACGCGAAACTACTGACCGGAAGGTTTTTGTCGCCAGTCGACGCGATTTCATTCCCGACCTGCTGGCATCTGTATGGTTCATAGGGCGTATCTGGTTCCCCCTGATGTAACTGACTGATTGGAGGACAGCTTCCAGGTAGTTCAACCGGGTCCATTTGCTATTTTGTGCTGTGTTTTTGTCATTACTGCTTGTATTCGACTGATTCTCCAGGTAACTGATTACTGTGTTGACTGGTCCGTCCACGGTTTGCGCTGCGTTGTGGTCTTCCTTTCTGCAAGTTGCTTGGTTATTTCAGAACCTTCTATTTTTAGTATGTTTGTGTCCCCATTGGTCCGTTTTCATTTCGCATTGGGTTACGCTTTCATATCCTTCTTCTTTGTGTTGACCGATCTCCAATAAATCCCCCCGAACTATCAATAGTTTTATACGATGCCATTCACAGCTATTTTGTAAGCATATTCTTCATCAGAAGGTCTAGGGTAGTACTCATGCATTTGTGTGTCTTCTCGTGCATTTTGCGAAAAAAAGTCTGGATAGGTTACTGTTCGTTTTTTCTTCATACTGGTATCAGGGATTTCCGATGTTGGTAATGCAAAATCAATCGCTCTCTTGAATATAGTAGTCGAACCATACAGGGGTTTCACGATTTCCCCCCAAATGTCATTATTGCGGGTCTTACTGTTGTAGTATGCAGGCCATGGAAGCGTCAGAGGACAGGGATTTCCCAAAAGCAGGGGTTCACAACAGAAAGAAACCTAATGAGCCGAAGCCCAGTAGGCAAGGTTGTACGTCACTGATACTTACATACAACTCAACCAAAATAACGGGCACTGTATACTACACTGGCCCCTTTTTTGAAGAACACCGTCCCCGGTGTACCATGGCTGGTGTTACTGGTGTGGTGTGTGAGGCTGGTGTGTAGAGGCTGCTGTGTCTGGAGGTGCGTCGGCGGTGTGTGAGTGGGCAACCTGTTAGCTCTATGGCCTGTATGCACATTTGTAGAGTCGAAGACCTTGTGGTGGAACCATTAATGTGTGGTATGCACGATATGGAAGCACCAGGGGACAACGATTCTCCGAAGGTAGGGGTTCACAACACTTTTTGTGGATAGAAAACAGAAAGAAGGCTCGTGAGCCGAAGCCCAGTAGGCAAGGTTGTATATCACCGATACAAATTTACCGAAATGGCAGGCACTGTATAGCACACCAGTATGCCAACACACTGCTAGACGAATAAAGTCTTTCAGCAGTTACACTTTCGATATGCAACCGCCACTCTAATGAATGTGATCTGTGAGAACCCACTCGCGCCTATACAGAAGCAACCATAAAGTCAGGCATGGATATAAATCATGAACCTTCGTTTTATAGTCCTATCTGTTAACCTCATGTGGGACTTTTTTTCCGTCCACTTCACACTTTCTTTGGTTTGTTTTCGTGGGCGCGGGTCTTCACTTCTAATGGTCTGTCTTTGGTTTTCGGGTTTATTGAACAAATAGGACACCAGTACCTCCGTTCTTTTCAAATCCGAAGAAGAGGTCACACTGCTGAACCACTCATCTCAGCCGGACACTCTACCGACTGAACTAATCGTCGAAGAATCGAATACGTGTGCAAGCAGGCAGGTTACTCCTACCGTGAAACCGACTACAAACACCCCGACGAGAGATGGTGGTTTCTTCTCCCGTTTCCTCCCTTCTTTTCGCAGCTCCAATTCTACCCAACCTGTGGCTGTGAAAACACCCCAATCATCTGATGCAGAACATGTAAGCAATGTGCGTTGGTGTGTGTTGTAGGGCACATCTTGGTTAATCGGGTAGCTATTTGTGTTGTATTTCAAGATGGATCCTTCCTCACCTGTGATTATTATTTCTCATCTTCCTTTTCGTCCCGTATAGTTATCGACAGAACACCTCCCATGCGAGCAACATCGCCCTTCTTGCCGCTTCAACGACATTCAACGCATTCTCAAACAACACGGCGCCCATGCTCCAGACTTTCGTGGGGAAAGTCACATGTTCAACGTTAGTTTCGCTTTTTTTCCACTCGATGGGTGAACTGTTCATGCATAGGTCACATCACTAAGAAGCACACACGAAACATCGAAGAATAGATAGGCGGTCATCAAAGCACGGTGGCTTACAGCCACCTGGTCAGCAATCAACAAATGCATCCGAGCTACCAGTGTAGTATGCACGCTATGGAAGCACCAGGGAACAGTATTTTTTCGAAGATAGGGGCTCACAATACTTTTTGCGGATAGAAAACAGAAAGAAACCTCATGAACCGAGGCCCAGTAGGCAAGGTTGTACAGCACCGATACTTACATACAAATCAACCAAAATGGCAGGCACTGTATAGTACACTAGTGAACTGGAATTGTATGGGACCACTCACCTTCGGTGTTAGTCTGGACAACAGAAGAACGGTCAGGAGCGACAACCTGTGGGTAAGTGACCTTGGGTGGGCAATGTCTGAACCTGTTCAGTCACTTCAACTACGGGATCCCCTGGTTATTCGAGCTTAGGAATCCTCATGATCAGCAATATAGGTGGTAACGTTTTGCCTAACACGGTGTCCGTTTGATATCTTTCCATAATGAATCTCAAAATGAAACAAATGCGACTGAGTGACACACATCGATGAAATGTAAATTAACTTGTGTTAGGATGGTCGATTGAAATGTGTGACGGACGGTGTTTAGTGTGGTGTGCCCCAGTGACCACAGCTTAAAAGTACATATTGTCTGGCGTGACAAGGACACAGTGGTGGCGCGCGCGACCCACTTTCAAGTGCATACCACGGGTTGAGTAGCCTGCTGCACAGTCTGGTGAATGCCATAGTGCGAGAGAACTATGCGAGTCGTACTATGTGTGCGCACAGACAGGCGATGTTTTGTTGATCATCTGGTGTACTTTGTAGTCATTGGAATCGTGCAGGGAACTGTTTAAGTATGAATAGATAGGCTTTCTCAAACTCAAAGTCTAGGTGTTTCGTTTCTGTCAAAAGCTGAGAGAGCTCAGGGGGCGAAATTCATATTGATCAGAAGAACGCATGCGCACTCATTTTGAAAACATTTGCGGATCGGCTTACAAATTCCAGGTAGACGAAGCACAGACCAACTGCGTGTGTGGTCAGTGACCAGAGTTTTCACTCTGTTCAGTTCAAGCCGACTGTGCAAATGTGCTCAAATCAGTTGTATTGATTTAACCCATACGGGCTTTTCGGTCATTTTGACGTATCGGTCTCTTGTCATAGTAGCCGGCAGAAGGGCTGTCACCACGATCCCGATAACGTCCTTGACTGTGTCCACAATAACTGGCCAAAGTAACTAAAAGATAACTCAACATAAACCTAGTTCTAAGGGATTAGTAGCTTTTTCCTTGTTTTTTTTAGCAGTTATTCCGAATAGTCACCCCTTTGGATCGTCTGGATCGTCTTCGTTTGTTCTCAGTGTGAGCGAGTATTTTTGCACCACATCGCTTGGCCAGAATAAGGATCCAAAAAGGTAAATAATTGCTAAAAATCCAAGAGAAAAACTACTAATTCCTCAAAACTAGGTTTATGTTGAGCTAGCTTTTAGTTACTTCGCCCAATGTACCGGCTTCACGGTTTCCATGACAATCGTGACATGGACCAATCAGCAGCGTGTGTGCGTTCACTGTATAGTGCACTGTATGACACTTCACCATTGCTCAGCACTTGGAAGCGCTTATGACCATCTACGGGAAATCAGCGGAAAAAAAACAACCCATTCGATTAAACAGGAAACAAAGGAATTCTTCCGAAATTTAATCGTTGCGGTGCAAGAATGCTGTGGGGTAGTTTCCATCGCTCTGTCGCTCCCGTGATAAGGATGTCCTCGTAGTCGCTGATAGCGTATTACTGATGTATATCCTCGGTGTGTGGGATTATCATTTAGCAACAGGCTAAACTGAACACTAGGATCAATGAAACTTGCAGGATCTTTCGAGTGATCCGCGACGGTCCGTATAAGGGACTTCCAGAAATTTACGTTCACAACCAACCAACAACCACCAGTGTGTATGGTTACGGAAGCGACGCATCAGTGCTGAGCACTAATCTTACACTGCTGCTGATGATGGTGATTTTGCTTAATATGGGCACCAGTGAAGCTCGACCCCAGAAGTTCGTGTAGTTTGGGGTTAAACTGATCGAATCAACCAACCTGGTTACATGAAGCAGGTTAAATAGAGTAGTTATTCTGGCCTAGTAATTTGAGTTGCCTAATAGAAGGAAGGTTTTGGGTGCATTTCTCTCCGGGTCCCTTTATTCCGCGCATGGAGACTGAAGGATCAAACACAATTTGGGATATCCTTCAACTGCTGCTTCGGGGTTGATTTGGACCGATTTCGATGATGATGGAAAACCACCCATCAAAGGTCACCTAATCTGTCTCGATACCGGATGCAACGTGTCCAAAGAGAGTTCTGCTATATCCGTTGCTAGAGAAACCAGGTCCTACACGTTCTCAGCAAATGCGACCGAATTTCAAAATCTGCCAATATATCGTCATTCCTGTCAAAACTGCCCATTACTCACTTGGACTGAGCATCATAGCGGCGTGTATTTGCAGCTAGTCGTGCACTGTGATCCAGTGAGATGACTCTAGCTGGACAGCTGTACTATTCTGGCATACTCCGTTTAAAGGGACACCACTGTGGACCGCTAAGCTTCATTCTCCGCTGCTTCGGTTGTCTGTCTTGCAATGACATCGCCTCGAACCAAAAAATGCATTTGTGCGGCAGGACAAGAATAATCTGGATTGGAACAACCGAGTGAGGCTTTGGCGCGTACAGTGAGAACAAAAACCTCGTGTTGTCTGGCGTAAAAATAAAACTGCAGTTTCTGAGTGAAAACCCAACCATACAAGAACTATAATCCACAAGCGAACAGCCAAACCATTTCGAACCGCGATCCAGTTACTGACGGCCTACGAACCTCGATTGGACGACGGTGTGTTGCGTGCAAGTGCACCCTTAATATAAAAAAATCTGGTGGAGCTGCAGGAATAAATAGTCCCAAGTTTGCTTAGGTCAACTGACAACATTCACTTGTGTATTCCCATTGTTTCAACCAGAATACATTGACGAATACTAACAGTTTCGGAATCTCGTCGTCAGGTCAGTACATATCTAAGGAGTAATTAATTAAATAAACAAGCAAGATTCGTTATTAGATTGAAAAGCGCGGAAGCACATACGGCTGGTTTTCAGCTAAACTCAAGTCGTATCTAATTGGATACTGTGAGGTGTTCCTTTGAGTGACTCGCCCAGCCGATTCGTGTCGCATGATCAAGAGACTCAGAGCTCGCACAAATCGCTCTCGGCAGCATAGTACCAGTTTTCGTAAGAGCCTGGTGACTGCTTTGGCTGTAGTCAAACCACACCAGTGGGTCGATACTGGCATTCTATTGGGTAATCGATTGACGCAGCAGGATGACTCCTTGGGACTGATCTCGTGATCAGTGTCAACCATGTGTGACGCAGTCGGGCCTTTGGCTGAGTCTAGTAATGTTACGACAAGAGATGCTCACGTATTCTCTGAGCAAGTTGTGTTGTCGTACGTCCAACCTATTCCGCTGAACAACAGCGTTAGATAAAATACCGTATTGTGTGTGATGACTGGCATCTTTCCTTTTGGGTTTCAGTTGAGCAAAGGGTGGGTTGAAAGCCAAGTTCGCGGAGTTGCAGCATGGAACGTGTAGACGTATTTCTGGCTATGAATCTCTCAGAATAATCGTTATCTCTGAGCACGTTAACAATGATCTTCAGTTCAAAGTCCAGCGTATCTGCAGAGCATATTCGCCTCGCTCAGTTCGTTAACGTGTAAATCAGGGTTGGTTTCTGCCTCAGTGGTACAAAACTACGGAAGTTTGCGTACTGTCCCGTCCATGTGGGTATCCTGTAGACAAGTTTCTGAACTGAACCCGCACATGATGTGACAAATTTAACACCCAAGCGGTGATTTACATTGTTGCTGTCGGTTTCAAAAGCAACCTGAGTGAAGGAGTGCACTTCGTTGAAAATGGTCATGGGAACATCCATTTGGGATCGGTGTGATACAAGCATACAACTACCATCTACATGCCATCGGTGAAATTGAGTACGTCCAGTCCTTCGGTTCAGTCAGCCAAGCACTAGCTTACCCATGGAAATGTCCCTCAACAGGGGACCAAGAGGACTTCATTGATTTGTCGGCTAAATATAGAATGTATTTTAAATCTCTGTACAGCGTAAAACGAGCCGCTCAAAGGAGACGGTGGGGATTGGGAGTGTCAACTCTGATGAGTCAGGGTAATCAACTTCACAGTCTATATAAGTTGGTAAAAAGAGAAGTTGCACGAGGTCGTTTTGGCTCATCAAATTTGGCAATCTCCCTCTTACCATCTTCTTGAAGGGACTACATTTGAGCTCACTTTTTTAACGTACAAGTTCAATATAAATCCACATTTTTCCATAAAATAAATGAAGCTGCCAAGGGCTCTCCGACTGGGTTCCCTACCGAGCTTGGAGCTCAAAAGCTTCAAGAAGGGTGGAATCGGTAGTGAGTTACCGAAGAGTACTCAGCAGCCGTCTGAGTAGCGTTTTATGCCACAAAAAATACTGTTGTACCTCGAATATCGTACTAAATGAGGCATATGTTGTTTTAGTGGTAGCGGTGGCAAAAATTTCTCGATTATCCACCACCGGTTTCACCTTCGACTCATCTCGATGACAGTGTGACGTCTTTGTGCAACATATTCAGTTGAAGAATATCACAGACGATAGTTTCACTTGAGTCTCTCGTTAACAGCAGTGTAATTTGCAAATTTCGTCTGCAGCAGTTTTGTTCAAAAATCAAACTACTCCATGCAAAAAAGCCCCGTAATTGAGGGTCCGTGTATTTTTTGAGGAAGGGTAACACGTCGAGGGTTATTGCGTCCGTAGTACAAATTACCGCTCCCAGCCAAAGAATTAAACGCGGTTGCCTTTGTCTGATTTGAAGTCACACATCTCAGGTACGTGGAATAATCGTCGATTCGGACGTTACTAGCAGACCAGTGTTTTTTCATCCTCTGGGTTTGTTCCGAATCGCAAAAACACCGGGTCGTATTCAGTTTTTGGATTATCTAAATGGTTTTACTTGTTCCGTTTTTCTGACTGAGTCTTTTCATCCTTTTTGGTCAATATCTCTGTTGTAGGCACCACCAAGAGGTTTTCAGGTCATGATGATCGAGATGGCCAGTGAGGGTTCGTGGTCAGTCATTGGAGTTGGAGAGCTCGAGGTAAGGGGCAAAATTACTGACCGAAAGGTCCGTCGTTCGAACCCAACTCCGGCATCTCGACTGTCGGCTTGGACAGCGTGGCAGTACCTTCAGGTGGCATGGCGCCCAGGTACCGGAAGGGTGTTACAGCCGAATGATTACTATTTAATTCATCAGAATCCACTTCTCCGTACAGTTCAACCCCTATTGCAAGTGGAACGATGACCTTTCTGAATCATTTGCAACTCTTCCGACAAACTATTGGACGGAGTCAGAACAGCACACCATGAAAGTGAACAGTATTGTTCAAGGCCTTCTCAGAGATACAACTTGTTGGATGGGGAACTAACCGCCACCAGCAGACAGTTAAGTTGTAAACTGAGTTTAGTCTTTGGGAACAGAAACGTGTGGAACGTTATACGGGATAAAAAAGCTGACACATCTTGATGGTAATGTCTACTTCTCCCCACATTTGCAATGTACTCAGTTGCATGATGTAGACAGTATATGAGGCTTCAAGATGAACTAAATTGCTTTTAGTGTTCATTGTATGTAACTTAGTTGCTTTGTTAGGATCGGGTATTTTACTTCGTCGATTAAGATAAATCCTGATATTCTACATTCACTCAATAAGGTTAAGGGGCTTGTCGATAAGTTTCCATTGTATGGAGCATCACGCTCTTTAACTGAATCTCTGAACGAAATAGCGTTTTTCTTCCTGTTGTAAGACCGATTTGGGGACAGAAGGCGATATTCATCAGAGGCGTTTGGAGGTCATCTTTTTCTTTCAAATTAGTTCCATATGAATGCTCACAACTAGCCTAGAAGAAGAGTGAAACTTCCCTCTAGGAAGTTACCATTTGAGAAACCAATCGATATGTGACCACGTGACGTGATTCCTGTGATTGAAGGATGAGTGGCGCTACGTCCTGTCAAAGTGAGTGAGAGATGTTCACACTAATGTCGAACCGCTTGTACTCAAATGGTTAAGTGTTCACCCACAAAACAGATGGAAACGCTTAGACAAACAAAAGTTTGCCGGTAGCATAAGAATGAGTTTGTGGACAAGTTCACTAAATATTCTTTGCAGGCAAGCAAAGGTTTTGGAGATAAGTTCATTCGAAGTTGGATTTTGGGGAAAACTGAAGAGATGGTCTCCATAAATACAATCATTTGCAACTCAATTTGGTCTTGCGAATGAGTTTTGCAAATGAGTGTATTTATCGAAATCAGTCCAATTTGGGTTCAAGTAGAACATGGGTTGACGGAAACTGGGGGACTGCGCCTACCTGATGAGCCCGAACTGGAAGGGCGAAACCGGTCGTGGGTTGTCGAAGAATTTTCAGCAACCTTATGAGTAGTGCATTACGTCTATATGAAGAGATGGTCATTCCGGAACACTCACCAACCCTAGGACAAGTCGGACACTAAAATGACGTGGAAAGTTTTATACCCGTTTCTCTGGTTTACCCCTAAATTCGGGGCTTTCAGGATCAGAAATGTGAACCGCGACATTTTGTTTCCAACCGTATCAGTTTGACATCTTAACCTCCAATGAAGAGGTGGAGTAGGGCGGCGGAACAAGGAAGTTTAAAAGAGACTGTGTTAGTATGATCGGTTGAAGCACACGTTTGACTTGCTTTGTTATGTTCCAAATGAGCGTTTCTGACAATATCACAGAAGATCTTCTCTACAAAGGTCAAGCAAACTAATTAATCAGATAGCTTTTCGTAAATTCTCGCACCATCTTGCAATCCATCGGAATTCTGTAACCAGTGGTGAAACGATTCAAGTGGATTTTGTGATGTTAGGACAGTTTTGTGGAAGTACTTACTCTCAGAAGCCTGGTTAAGCTTCTCAGCGCGACCAGAAACATTCGGCACCACAGAATCAGGCGGAAACTGACGCCTACACATCACGTGTCCTGCTATGTGCAGAAAAACAAAACAAAACTCTTACTGAAAACATTTGGGCTTGACCTCAACAATCAACAGGAAGCCGAATATTTAATGGCGCGGTCTGTTTACCCAGAGGTTCACCTGGAAATCCAACTGTACATGACCTTGAAACCTGCTGTCTTCTTTGTGGAATTTTGTCGCACCACCTGAATCATGTGTCTAGCAATACTAATCTCTAGGTACCGTGAATCCACTGTCGTGTTCTCCAGTTGCTGCGCTGCGCTGCGTTGTCGAATACACAGCTTCCCTTCATCGTGTTTATCGAATTGAGTTGGTGAGAGGTATAAAAGTTGACATCATAGACCATATTTGGATGGGCATACATGATTAACAAAATTTCTGCTCTATTTCACGATTAGTTTACATAAATCTTCCGGTCAGGTATTTTATCAACCATCAAATCATCCAGCTGTAACATCCTTTCGGTGACTAGCTGCCATGTCACCCGAAGGAAGCACGAGGGCTGAGATACTGCCAGGTTGCCCAAACCTAGACAAGGGAAGTCGAGAGGCAGAGGTCGGATTCGAACCACGGACCTTCCGGTCAGTAAATTCGCGCTCTAACCACTGAACCATCTCGCCTCCCATTTTATTATTAGTAGATAGACGCTGAGTCCCGTTTGAGGGACAGATTTGATGGCGTTCAAAGCAAAGTGGGGAAAACACAAAAAGGCAACTAAGTGAAAAAGATCCTCTGTAGTTCGGGTCTCGGAATTTTTGTGAGGTAGGAATGCTAAATATCAAATAACTAAAACAGGGGAGTGCGGCAGAAACACCTTGCTGAATGCACAGGGTCAGAATACACTTGAGTAAAATTGTGAACAGGCAGAAAAGAGCCTAATTAATTTAGGGGGCGATGAATTGCAATATGGCTCTCACAAAAACGTTTCAGACCTCATTCGAACGGGCAAAATAGTATATGTGGCGGGAAACGCTGTACAAGGTTTTTCCGAAGAGAAGTGGCAACAGAATGGCGTGAAAGCGTTATTTTCATGTATTTGGAGCAGTTGAGATGTCGGTTTACTTGGATGCTGGAGAAGGGGGGTGGGCTGGAGTCACATATCTCAGAATGACTGGTTTCGGATTGGAAGGGAATTGCGGGATAAAGAACAAGGTTGTCAATGTAGGCAAAAAGTTCAGCTGGATGAATTTTCCGGGAATCATGCAGATAACGTTTGTGAAGAAAATAACAGAAGACCACAACTTGAAGAATATCACCTTGGGAAAGGCAGAAAGCCTTGCTGTTCCACTTTTGTGCACAGAAAGAGACATCCAACCAGATTAGGGAGAAGCGCTCTTGGTAGAACGAAGCTTATGTGAAAGAAACTGTATGCCCACAGTACGAAACGTCGAAGAAAAACCGAGAAAAAGGCAGTTAACTACGGAGTTACTTTTGTCTAGAGACTGAAGTGAGCAGGAGTGGAGACAGCATTGACCGTACTACGATTTGTCGGAAACATCGCTTGATCGGGATTTTTAACAAGGCTTGATAAGAGTGGATAAAAAGCTTCCATTTTGGTCGTTTTGGGAGTTGGTTTAACACAAATGGTCCTTCGAAGCTCGAGTGTGGCGCAACTGGAATAAGGACACATTTATGATGTCCGGTACGGTTTCACTTAACTCTTTCGCAAAATACTTGAACGGATGAGGAGCTATCCCACTAGGATTTGAAAATGCGTATCAAATACTGTGGGGATACCAAAAAGGGTAATGTCTTTTGGAAGAGAAATGCAAGTAAGGAAGTTTTATATCAAATTAAAATCGGACAGAAGCTCTGAGTTTGATGAGCTCGAATCCGGAGAATGAGGATTCGTGCTAATTTGCTCCACACACTCAGTTGCAAATCCAATTGGTAGTGATCGTTGAGTAAACTGAGTCCTAGCTGAATCTTTCGTTTATCCTATCCTGAGATATCTTGAATACTGTAACAACTGAAACACAAGTCGTCTGTTAAACATCATCATCATCATCACCATCATGAACATGTGATTCAGCTGGAATTAAACTCTGTCCACCTTCAAAATCACACTGGTGTACCAATGAGAGTAGTTCGTGAATTTCGTACAAATCTGAGTTCAAGTAGAAAATAAGGTTGACAGAAAACGGGGAACTACTCCTGTCCGATGACTCCTAAGAAAGACGAGATCTGTCATGGGTAAACAGATTGGCACGGACCGGTAGACGAATCTGTGAATGGAAGTCATAGTGGTGTAGTGTAGTATAGCATAGTATGGTATAACCTGATTCTTGTCCTTCGAACTAACTCATATCAATGTCGAATTAGGTTTCGGGTAAATGACTACAGAAGCAATATGTTGCCCTACTTAAGTAGTAGCAGAAGACGATTAGGGCTTGTGAAAGGCTTTCAAACATTACATGACAGTGGTGAAATTCCCCGAGTGGTTTCACCCAGCCTGCCCATCCCTCAAGCAGTCTTTACAAATCCACACATTGCTGACCACTATTCAGTAGACTGTTGGCCTTATTTCTTTTCAGTACGCAGATTTTCCGTATTTATTCTTGGGGGCCAGAAGAACAACTCGTCATGGATTTGTCTGTCGGAGATTGTGTTTGCATTGGATGTGCTCTCTCAGTCGGTGTGCACGATCAACCAGTCGATTGGTCATCGTAACCAGCTGGTTCGTTTTCTCCTCTTGGACGACACTAATGCGCTTGCAAGACCCCCAGGGAGTTGTTGTCACAGTCTTCATTCAAAGATGATGATCAAGCGAGTCTCGTTCAGCTTCTTCGAGAATGTTTGCAGTTATGGGTCGCCGAAACCTCACATGTTGGCATACCTCTGCAGATCCACCCAGAGGGCTAGCTTTTCTCATCCCCCCCTGTGTATGTTTGTTGCATGCCTTTTCCTAATCTGTTCATCCGGAGTAAATGTGCCGGTCGTATCTGTGACAGAAGCTAGGTTTAACGGCTGTCATGTCCAACCGCACCTTGAACTGGCTTCTACCTCCAGCCCGGTTAGCTAGGCCATGGTGACCCCTTAACTTTTTGAGCGAACATAAAACAGCAGTTCAGTTCGTAATGGACTACTGATAAGATTGCTGAAAATTCTTCGACAGCCCACAACCGGTTTCGCCCTTCCAGTTCGGGCTCATCAGGTAGGCGCAGTCCCCGAGTTTCCGTCAACCTTATGTTCTACTTGAACCCAAATTGGACTGTTTTTCGATAAATACACTCATTTGCATATCAATTTGGTTTTTGCGAGAGACTCACCTCTGCAATCGGTCGGTTCAGTGCTTCTCCACTTTTTGAAGCATTCCTCACTTAGCTGTTAGCTTTATCGGGGGATGCGGCGACATTCATCTTTGTTTCAACAAGCGACAACCACCTTAATAGTCGTCCGGTGTGCTTATGAGTTGGTCCCTCGCTGTTTAGCATCAAGCATCAGGGAATACCTTCGGCTCAGAAATCCATGGCTGTCTTCGGTGCTACCGAGTAGGGCTTATTTTATGAATTGCTCATGTTAATGAGACATCGACTAGAAAGGAGAGTTTGAATTTGATCAAGCAAGTTTGGCCTTTGAGGATTCGAGATATCTCATGTTGTTTTCCAAGCAAGAGTGAATTCGTCACCAAAAACGTTAACCTAAAGGCCGGATCATGCATGGAGTCAGGTCTAGCCACTCTGTTTGTTCCCCTCGAAAAGCAGTTCAGTTGTTCACTCGTTTTTCAAAAGTCGCGGTTGCAAAGATTCCATAAGGCACACATGAGTTAAATGATCAGGTCGGACGGGGGCACAGACGGTTCTACTTCAGTCACAATCCTCGACGTTCACACGATCGGAGTGGCCTGCAACTACTCGACAATTAACACGAGAGTACTTGTGAGCTGTCTTAAGTACCAGATTGTCTGGGAACGGCTCAGACATGTCAAGTCGCACTTTATTGATTTCCTCGTTACCCCTACTGGCTCAGTTCTGCCCGCCCCAACCGCCATTCTGGTCTTTTAAATTCAAGTAGGTCATTTGGAAATCTCCTAACCACCGCATTAAATGGATTCGTGGACAAGCGAAATCAGGGATGCTGGAATGAAACCCTACATGGACAATGAATAGCAGCCGAGCTTCCACTACTGGCTCTGCTCCGTTCAGTCTATTGATAAGCTTCTCACTACTAAAACCATTTAAATGGCTGGACGGTGTGAGACTTAGCCACGCACATCATTCAAAGATTCTGCTCCTCGAACTAGACAGAGAAACCGCCTTCTTCCTTCTCCCCTCTCGAAATCGAGGGAATGAACGTATCGTGGAGAGAAAGTCCATCACAGATCTACAATAAAAGGAATTCTGCCAATATCTTCTGATCAGAAAGACTTGTTTCTTCACTCACGAGGTCACCGTTGATCGTTGTTGATCTTTTGGATGAAATCTTTCGTCTGGTTCCAGCAATAACACCAGTACACAATACAACTTGCTTTATCGATCAAAGGTATCGATCAAAAAGGTTTGCGGCTGATACGACAGGCAAATGCTTACCGAGCATCGTCCCGCTTTTACTTTTGCTGAAATTATAATTTTAGGTTGGCAAAATCCTTCTAATTTTTCTACGGACATGAGTGGAAAATTAAATACGGTGGCTTCATGGAAAAACAGCCGAATAGCTTCGGAACTGCAGCCATATAGAGGCTAGCCTTCAACGTTGCTGTTTCTGGTGAAAACTGTCAGTCCGACATAATGGGTTCTACCGTCTGTATACGTAATGCACTATTCATAAGGCTGCTGAAAATTCTTCGACAGCCGCGACCGGTTTCGCCCCTTTTGGGGCTCATCAGGTAGGTGCAGTCTCCGAGTTTTCATCAACCAATTTCACGAAATTAGCGAAATACACTCATTTGGATATCAATTTGGTTTTGACGCATTCAGTTGATCAAAGACATCATGAACGATAGATTCAGTTGTGTTCCAGATGAGTCTCCCATCAAAATCAAATTGTGATATGTATATGAGTGTATTTGGCAAAAGCTGCCCAATTTGAATTCAAGTGGAACATAAGGTTGAGGGAAATTGGGGGACTGCGTCTACCAGATGAGCCCCAAGAAGAGCGAAACCGGTCATGGGCTGTTGAAGCGTTTTCAGCAACCTTACGGGCAGTGTGTCGGGTTTACGTATGATGAAATTTAAAAAGGACTAGTTTTTCGCAAATGCTGCATCGAGTTTTTCCGTTAGCTGTTTTAGCAACATGCGACCGTCGACGGACACTTATGGGGCCCGTAACACAGCAAAACCACGCCCCCGGATTATCAAAACACGTGACCTACATGGCGGCTACATCGGTAGTGAGCATTGGATCTGGCAACACTGAGCCGTATATGACCTTTAAACCCAAGTAGGCACGAGCTTATCGGTTAATTGACCCGTCAGGTAGTTACGTCACATCAAGAGGAGCCTTATGCAAATCACTCTCCTGTGAGGCTCCTTGGCGGCACAATGCTCCTAGCTTCTTGCTAATGGAATAAAACTTCTTACGCTGAAATGTTGCATTTTGTTGAGCGTGTGCTCAAACCAAAAACCATCCTAATCTACGTTCATATTTTCGCAGACTACCAAATTTCTTTGTCCACTGAAGGAATCATACCTGTATTGGTTGTTGATCAGGTGGCAGTTGGTCTGTTCGCGGAGCTTGGCAATTGGCTTGCAAACGTTTCGTCACCATACGAGGAGACATCATCAGTGCGCAGTTGGGTGGCGCAGGCGCAGTTGGGACCTACCAGTAATGCATCCACTACTGCAGGCGACATGGAAAATGCGGGGTAAATTTAACCGTGTTCGGATGTCAGGCAGCAAACGAAAACAACAAATAAAAACGAACAAACAATAAATAAACAAAACAAGCCGCTGTCGATGCCAAAGAATTTACGCGAGAGCGACACCAAGTTCGAGATCGCTCAGCTAACAAGACGCAAATCCAATAAGCGGAACATCGTGTCTCCTGCTACCTGCTCGGCAGTCATGCACCAAATGGGTATTATTCAATTTTTAAACACTGCCCACACAGAGCCACGCGAGTGAGCTGTTGACAACGAAATGACCGCCAAAACTGACACTTAAACAAATGACAGAAATGAACTAAACTCCGCTACCAGAGATTATTAAACCGTAGAAAAAAGGAAGGAACGAAGGTGGATTTTTTTTCGGGAAGTAACTTCTCTTTGTTGCGTGAAAGATCCTTTTTACTTCCTCAGATGACTATTTTAATTTACTATCGGAAACCACACTATATTGGCGAAATACACTCATTTACAAACAAATTTGGTTTTGCGGAGGATTCACCTGGAACCCAACTGAATCGCTCGTTTATGATTTTTCTAAGCAACTGAATGCGCTGCACCAAGCCGCCTCATGATTCAGTTGGTTGACGGAAACTCGGGGACTGCGCCTACCTGATGAGCTTAAATTGGAAGGGCGAAACCGGTCGTGGGCTGTCGAAGAATTTTCAGCAACCTTATGAGTAGTGCATGAGATCTAAGCACTATGCTGATTCTGAACAGCTCTAATAGATTTTCTGGACGATTATCAAGGTTTGTCTGATCATATGCGTTGCCAGTTTGCGTTTCAGTGACACAGGCGAGCTTTTATTGGCTTGATTCCATTTGGTCAGTAGTCGCATGCACCTAAGATGTTTCTCCCTCAATGGATAAAACGAATATTTTCTAGAACCAGCCCCTAGCATGCAGTGGTTGTGACATTTTCGGCTCGTCGTTAAAATACCAGTAATATTTTCATCAGACAAAGGAGAAATTCTGCTGTACTTAAGCGACTTTTTCTGTATTGATCGAAAAATTCGGTGAAATTCAAGTCCGAGCTCCGTTGTCTCGACTTCGATTGTGACTTTTAGGTGGCAGGAAGGCAGACAACCTCCTGGGAGAGGACAGGTATTCCCAGCCTCCTCCGCTCCACTGTGGAGGTTTCTCCTTAGAGTGGTTCGAGGAGAAAACGATATTTCGCGCGTCCATTTGGCAACCTATGTCACGGAGAGATGCACGACTGTAATGGGCATTCCAGTGCTGGTCCAGAAGTTACCCACGTCACTTACGCCATGATCACATTAAGTATGGAATTGATCTTATTGTTTATATGTTGCACATGGTACCCAGCGACATAAAGGATGATCTGTGCGAAATCTGAAATCGCAATCTCCTTGAAAGTAGATCTTAAAGTGCCATGAGATTTAAGTAGTATAAGACGATTGGTCAATATCCGTAGATGTACCAATTCCGGTTTCGTCCAGGTTAGCTCAGTCATTGAGACAATCATTTTACTTAGTTCAGAAGAACTCAACGTTATTGATCAAATTCGCGACGGAATTTCCAGATTGTCTGCCTGCTGTACTTCATGTGGAAGAATATCCTTGGACTATTGATCACGGCGGACTCCAATGGGTCTTCAGTTCCAGCAGTTCCAACATGTGTATGAGCCCCAAAGTTAACTTTTCGCTAAAGTGCTGTTCAAGTGTGAACAAGGATGTCTCAACCTGTGGGCCAACCTGCGCCTACCTTATGAGCCACAAACAAAACCGGCCCGATAGCGAGTTTTCTACGTATTTTGAGCAGTCGACCCAAACGTAATCCCGCTGAAGAGGCCAGTTGTTCGAGCTCAAACGCAAAAATGCTCTGTTGGAACATGGCCGAAACTGGTGTCTTTCTCCCTCCAGTGATGAGTTTCGAATAACAAGCAGACGAACTGCATATAACAGTTGGATTCGGTCGAAGACAAATGCTGTACAATATACTCGGTTTCTCACTCCCACCTTGGCGTTGCAAATAGAACAAAACGTCACTTTTTCATATCAGTCATACGGAAAACTTCACGTGTACCAGGATGAAACTGGTAGGAGAGTGAGAGGTGTAACCTAAATATATGCATAGCAGAACTGATGACGGATAGAGTTCCATACACGAGTAATATATGCTTTAAAGAATGAACTTACAACCTGTCTTTTCTGAAACGAACATCCTTGTGCAAACGCTTCATCCGCCAAGTTCGTCCATACATATGAAGAATACTTTTTTCAACGAACGGTTACCTGACGTGACAGTGTGCATCTTTCACGCTGTTCTTTCGAGCTTTGTATACCTTCCTATCGCATGAGACAGTAGTCAGAAATCTGAACACGCTGTTTTGCTCAGCGCTGTTGACTGCACTCGCTCAACAGTGTATGTGAACATAATCCGATCCCTAAATTCACACAGTTTTGGGCGGATAGGAGTGTATGGTGAGCTGTCCAAAAACTTCCCTACAAAAAGTGGTGCCCGACAAGGACATCCACTCTCTCCATTCTTGTTCAACTTCACCACTGATGAAATAATGAGGTGAACGCTGGAAGGTCTTCAAAACCCCGTTGTTCAGAATGTTGCTGGTCAGAACCTTGTCGATGTGGAGTACGCAGTCGACATCGACCTCAACTTTGAAGTCGAAGCCGAGTCGAAGCACCAACCCTGTGGAATAGACTGGCCACCATCATACCATGTTTTGGCATGCGGGTTGCATCTTTAAAGTGCAAAGTTCAAGAAGAGGTTGTGGGGAATTTCACATACCTCGGTATTTGTATTGGCTCTGACGGAAATGTGTCTGGTGGAATCATTGCAAGAATCTCAAAGGCTCGAACCACGTTTGCTAATTTACGTCAGTTGTGGCGTCAAAAAGGCATATCACTGGGTCTTAAGGACCGCGTGCACCAGGCTACAGTAAGGGCTGTGTTGTTGTATGGGTGCGAGACGTGGTCTTTGCGGACAGATGGTGATCACAGATGTTTCAGAAACTTTGACGGTTTTGGATGGCGTCAACGGATTAGTAACGAGGTGATTAGAAAACGGGTATTTGGTTGTGCAGCAGGTACATCAATTGAGGAAATCATCCAGCACCACCGACTGCGATGGCTCGGTCATGTGCTACGCATGCCGAAACACCGTCTACCGAGACGAGTGTTGTTCTCCGTGCCCTCTTCAGAATGGCGCAAACCGCGAGGTGGACAGCGCATGACTTGGCAGAAAGGCGTGAAAGAGATCACGAAGAGTTTGGGTGTTGTTGGTGCTGTACGCCTTCCAGGATGGGGTCCCCGTGACCCCGCCTGTGCTTGGCTGGAGACGTTGCAAGAAATGGCGGCTAATCGATGTCAGTGGCGTTCATGCTGTCAGTTTCTTTCCAGATTGTCTGATTGAGCGGTTGGAGGCGTAGGCATCTCAGAATGCTTGACATAGGCCAGCACTAGGTCCCCTCCCTCATCCACTCTTTTCCTCTTCTTTTCACTCTAGGGCTTTTAAGCCATATATATATATATGAGAAAAATGTGCTTGAGTATGCTTAGTGTACATTGCGCCCCACAGAACGTCATTTCATGCCCAGGTCACAAGTTTTCGCTTGGATTGCCGGCGATTTATCCGTCTTCCGGTGACTGAGCTGCAATTTCGTACGGTCACACGTGGCTTGCAGACGAGCTGCACTTTTCGCTTAGGTGACACAGAAACAGGCATGTATCACGTGTCCAAGGACGGTCTTTTAGATCAGGTAATCGCGTCCGCTTCGGGTCAAAGTACAGAGACGTAATCACACACGTACAAGTGTGTGCAACATGGATGTCAAGCGATCGGTCAACCGGAGAGCCGCGCAGGGGTGGAAATATCTACCAGGGTACGGTTCATCTACAGACACAGTATGAATATAGGACAGAGGAAAGAGCTACGTTGTAACAAAACAGTAAAACAGACAGAAATGATTCCTCCGAAGAAAGAATATCACCGGAAGGAGGCTCATCCCGCCTTTCTTGAGGGATGCACTCTTCTGCTGGAATCGTAAGCTGAGAGAGAGAGAGAGAGTAAAAATATAAACATCCGGGAGAATGTGCACTCTTCGGTGGGATCCTTGTCAATATATTATTGTACGTCAATTTACTGTTAACCCGCAAAAGTCAGACTGTTTGTTCCCGTCCTTCGACTGTGACCAACAGCAGACAAGTAGGTGTGAGAAATTCGACGTAGTCATGCGGCAACATATTTTTAAGGGCTCATTTCAAACGTCTGACGAATCCCCATTGCTACGATATGGGAAATTCGAAGGAAAATTGATAGGTTGTACCTTGTTCAATAAGTACCGAAAAATCCCACAGCTCAAACCCTGACTTGTGTTTGGTATCGTTCAAAAGGCTTTTCAGTAAATTATTGCGTTGACGGTAACTTAGCGACGTAACGGTTCACCACAGATTTCCTAACAGAGTTCAAATCTTACGAGCCAGCTGTCAATGGCTGTGAGATCGATGTAGCCCACTTAACTTCTAGACCCCGCCACTTGCACCTGAGTAAATGTACCAGGAACTGAAGTACTTCTGTCACAGGCACGGAAGAATTTTTTAGGTTCCCTTGGATTGTCCCATTTGCTCTCAGTTACCGCAGCACTCTCTCTTTACCCATCCAGATCAGATTCCCCGAAGGCACCAGATTTGTTTCTCCATAGCCAGTACACCATAGATGATGCGGGCCTTTCAGAAATTCCCAATTGAAGAACTGTCGGATTAATACCAATCGCTCGCCATTTCTGTCCCCCAGCAACGCACACAGTGACCATCTGAACAAATGGTGGTGACGACTAACCATCTGCCTCAAGAAGGATTTGAGCATTGACTTACACTCACCTGCATACCAACTTGGTTTTGACTGGGGGCTCACCCGGAACCCAGCTATATCTCTTGTTTAGGATGTTCCTAAGTATAACATAAGGTTGACGGGAACTCGTAGACTGCGACTACCTGAAAAGCTTCAAGAAGGACAAAACCGGTCATGGGTTGTTGAAGCGTTTTCAGCAACCTTATGAGTAGTGTGCTACCTCTGAACGTTGAGTTGTTCCACCAGCTATCCCATTAGAACTCAGGAAGTTAATGCGTAACCTGGGCCTGGAATATCCAACAAATAATTTTTCGCTCGCAAAGACCGCCATAAGCCGTGTAAACACACGTGTACGTATACCCAAATATTTGTTCAGCTGACGATCGCTAATGCGCACGAGCCAGAGTGTGAAGGTCAGACGACACCCACCTGGGACATAGTGGCTCGGTGTGAATTGTGAATTTTGTTCACCTCTAGCCTTCTTCACAAACCGTTGTCAAATGAGGGTGTTGTACGCGTGCGCTCGTTAGTCGGAGTAACAAGGTATACGAAGTAAACTGATCCGTCGCATTATTCTCTTTAGAGAAGTTTCCTAACCTCGTGCAAACGCCCATGAGCTCTGCTTAACTCTTATGGGGATTTGAACAGCGATTTCATTGAAATCGGAATGCACTACTCATTAGGTTCGTGAAAATCCTTCGGCAGCCCACGACCGGTTTCGCCCTTCCACTTTAAGCTCATCAGGTAGGCGCAGTCCCCGAGTTTCCGTCAACCTTATGTTCTACTTGAACCCAAATTGGACTGATTTTGACAAATATGCTCATTTGCAAATCAATTTGGTTCTCACGGGACGCTCACATATGGAACTACATCATCAATTCAGCTAACTTTTTACTGACCAAAAGAACTGAGTTTACTGGCAAGTTATAATCTTGTTGAGGATAAAATTCTACTGTTTGGGTAGTTGGTGAAAAACTGTTTCGGACAAAAAACTCGACTGGGATTTTTTGAAAGCCTCTCTAATATGCAACAACAACCACAACAAGTAGTGAAACAAAGGCACTACCTATTGTGACAGACTACTTTTTTCTCAGTTCCCTGTTGTTATGCTCACTCGTTTTGTGGTGAAGGCTGCTTCGGAATCGTCGTACAGAACCCAAGGAAGTAGGTACGCAGCTGTCTCTTTGGTAACCTTGTCGTATCGAGACGGTTTGACCCAGGTTCACAATCTTCATTTCACTGCATTAAGCTTGGTTTAGTGAGTTAAGCGCAAAAACATTGGATCAAACAGAAAGTGGGCCGGGAAACAGCACAGGATTTCAAAAGTGAATACGGCTTTCAACCAATTGGAAAGTGGTTTGAGGCGACTGAGAAGTTACAGTTTTGGACGGCTGTGTAGTCAAAAGGTGGATAACTACAGTCTACTGCAGACATGAATAGGCCGAGTTTCCCCTCAAATCCGTACTTTGTCGAGTTGTCTTTTGTATTACAGGAATCGTGCATGTAGGCGGACATTAGACCACGTGAACTAAGTTAGAAACGCAAGTTTATAGAATTCAGATTCGAGTTGAAGAAGCAACGTGCAGTTTTTTGCATCAAATCGAACGCAAATTTAGGAAATCGAATCGCGTGTCCGTTAAACAACCACGTGATGACTGGCGGGGGCTGAAGCGCAGCACGTGCACACCGCTCATCGATGACTCACTCTCCACGTTAGGACCAACGTGTGGCGAGGACCATGTCGGTCTGAATCGGCTGTCGCATTCTCTGTCAAGGTAAGTTTGCCTGTCTGCTGTGTGGATCTCTCCTAGACACGGACAAACACCAACGTAACACAACAAATGTCCACTTGCAGTCAGATTGTTTGTAACCCCTGGTGTGCCGGAAAAAGAGACAATCTCGTAATGGGCGATGCTCCCTTCATATGAGAAGCCTCCCCCAACCAGGCAGCGCCTCGATAAAAAAGTTTTGGAAATCGGCAGTTTTGTCACATTGTGAAAACAGTATCTAATCTTTATAAGAAACACTTCAAAGTGCATAGTGGTTTTGGTGATTCCATTTCGTCTTTAATCTGACAGGATTATATGGACATCATGTTAAAAAGTGATACGTGTATGCTACACACTGAAGCATGAATAAAACAACCATAAAACAAATATGTCTAGTCGGCGCGGTGAGTATCCCTCCTCGTGAGTAGCCCGGACGTCAGTCTGGGTAAGCTAAGAGTTCAGCAACTCCAGACAGGGCTAACCACCCTGTTTGGCCTCAGTGTGCTGGTACAATGTACAGTGCGAATCATCTAGCGCCTCCGCACCAGTTCCAACCAGTACACAGGTAAGACTCGTGGGGCTCACGTATGAGGAATGTGGCAAATGCTGCAAGCCGAAAGCTGGCTTGGTAGCCCACGATCGAGTTCACGACAATGCAAGTGTTGGTACGAACATGGTCGCCCAGTGCGCTGATTGTTCCCGCCTTTTTCCGATGAAGACTGGCCTGAGTCAACATCACCGGCAGGCACACCCCACCCAGCATAATGCCGATAAGCTTAGCCGAGTGAAGTATTCCGGTACGCGCTGGTCCCAATAAGAGTCACAATCGCTCTTGCGCCTGGCTAACAATTTATATCCGTCTTGTGACACGCAAAACGCGCTGTTCGCGAGACTGGAGCAGTATTTTCCTGGTCGATCGGCTATCAGCATCAAAACCAGGTTACGGGTGCTTAACTGGCAAACACAACAGGACGACGAATCATCATCTGGTGACCCTGACCAAACCATCGGTAAAATAGCGGCCTACTCGTCAGAAGCCGATGACTATAGCGTCTGGTTTAAACAAACCGTGGATTGCGTTAACCTTCTGGCATTTGCCCGAGGGTTGTAGTCTGTAAATAAGCCATTCGTTCACACTATTCTTCCCGTAACTTCTTCGAAAACGAAGAATTATCTCGAAAGCTGGTCACGAGCGGCCGCCACATGGTACACAAATTAACACCAACCAAAGACATTCGTTCCAAATGCCTGTCCAAACAACTGTGAAAGCTGCGGTTATTCATTATGAGGTTCCGGTACAGTTTCCGGAATGCACTGTTTCGAACCGAACATGTCGTTTTGTACATGACCAGGTTATGTAACACAATCCCCACTACAATTTAACCGAGAACCACAGGAGTTCTGGCATTGCGTGTTGTCACGTGAACGATCCAATAGCCTTGGAAATTCTGTCGGGTCCGCTGCCGTGAGGCATAACTGGGTAAGACTCGTTCTACGAGGAAGTTGGCTCGTGTACGAAGATGCCTGCACTCGGAAGGCGTGCAAACGATCAGATGATGGTTTCTCCAACCTGAAGAACGGCGCGAGCAATCTCGCATAGCTCAGTGGTTTATTTAGTGGTCCTGTCTGTTTGCAAAACCCGTGATTGGCTGGAAGACGTCTTCATACTCTTTTTGCACCCTGGTTTCGCCTCGAGCTAGGCCCTCACTTAAGCAATAGTTCGAAGCTAGAAACAACTTAGCTGCTCCCAGTGGTGCTTCTGGGAGAGCCATACCAAAGACAGTGTAGTCATACCATGACGACGGATTTTTGTGAGCCCTGATAAACGGCCAGTAATCAGAACAGCTTCGGCTATGGTGGGGAAAATTCAACTGTGCCACGGAGATGCAAATGGGGAAATACAACCAGTTCGTATGGGGACTAGACTCGACATCTGATCAGATTACTCGGTAGACCTTCTCAAGCCAGACAACGGACGCCACTATGTCATAGTCATCGCACGTCTCAGTCGACCATTCTAAACCTGGCTACCATGATCTTTCTCAGTACGCACTTTCCAACCCCCTGTAAGTGCATTTAGCGAGATGACGACATTAGCCAGTGGCACGTGCCATTATAGGATGAAAAGGTACACGTTATGCGTCGCTGTCAAAAAATGTACGCAACCTTGAAAGACAAACAAACATAACTTGGAGAATGATATATCCATGCACTGGCGCAGTGATACTTTGCAAGTGCACTTATATAACAACTAATGTAGGTGGCGCATTGTAACCTGCGTTGAAACAATCGATTAACCAGTCCACTTCACTACGTCACAAATGATTATAAACAAACCTCAATGAAGATGTTAGTCAACGAGAACTATTCCGAAATCTCGTCTAAACAACTAGGTCATCTTCGACTGCATGCCGCTGGCTGAAGATCCATGGATACTTTTAGGAAAACGGTTCTAGGGTTGTTAGTTATAGTACCTTTTAGCGAACTTCGCAATTAAAAGTTAGCAAGCGGCTTTATAACCATTTTTGGAGAAATCTACTCTCGAGGAGAGGGGAGACTATGTACTGTAGACGCTCATTATCAGTCCAATGAGAGCCTACATTTATGTTATTAAATTGTTCCCGTGTCAGAAAAACGTCAGCTTTTTTATTACTACTCATATGGTCGATGACTAGTGTGAACGGCCCACTATCGGAATATTCCCTATTGGGGCCAAGTAGGTGGGCCTAGTCGTTGAATCTCCATCAACCGTATTGTCTAGTTGAACACCAAATTGCACATGTATTTTGAGAGACACCCAGCAGCAAAGCAAGTTGCTGTTGACCAGCTACCCAGCTGAATTTCACCACAATCTTTCCAGTTCGCCCAGTTCCCAGTTTTCCCGTAGCTTTTGTTGTTCACCTGTCGTTTTACCTGGTAGCCTGTCCCTCTGAAGAGGCCTCAAACGAACTTCAAACGCTATCCACACCCCATGTCACTGCATCGCAACTATGCGCTTCCCACTTTGTTTTCCACTGTGTACATCTATTCTCGCCCTCTCCACGCCGACCTCTTGGCGGAAAAATGCAATTTTCAGGCGCACTTGTATGTCGTTTTCTACGAATTTCATATTTAACTCAAATATTTTGAAATATTTTGAAAAGACTTTCAATAAGAAATTTATTATGTCTCTTTCGTTACAGTCCTTTGTCCATTTTATCATGAGGATTTCCTGTCATACTGACTGGGCTCTATGAGAATATGTATGTATCACTCTGGCTAAGACTATGCACAAATGTGTTGTCGGAGCACGAAAACACAGTAATCAGAACAGCTTCGGCTATGGTGGGGAAAATTCAACTGTGCCACGGAGATGCAAATGGGGAAATACAACCAGTTCGTATGGGGACTAGACTCGACATCTGATCAGATTACTCGGTAGACCTTCTCAAGCCAGACAACGGACGCCACTATGTCATAGTCATCGCACGTCTCAGTCGACCATTCTAAACCTGGCTACCATGATCTTTCTCAGTACGCAGCTTCGCTGCACTTTCCAACCCCCTGTAAGTGCATTTAGCGAGATGACGACATTAGCCAGTGGCACGTGCCATTATAGGATGAAAAGGTACACGTTATGCGTCGCTGTCAAAAAATGTACGCAACCTTGAAAGACAAACAAACATAACTTGGAGAATGATATATCCATGCACTGGCGCAGTGATACTTTGCAAGTGCACTTATATAACAACTAATGTAGGTGGCGCATTGTAACCTGCGTTGAAACAATCGATTAACCAGTCCACTTCACTACGTCACAAATGATTATAAACAAACCTCAATGAAGATGTTAGTCAACGAGAACTATTCCGAAATCTCGTCTAAACAACTAGGTCATCTTCGACTGCATGCCGCTGGCTGAAGATCCATGGATACTTTTAGGAAAACGGTTCTAGGGTTGTTAGTTATAGTACCTTTTAGCGAACTTCGCAATTAAAAGTTAGCAAGCGGCTTTATAACCATTTTTGGAGAAATCTACTCTCGAGGAGAGGGGAGACTATGTACTGTAGACGCTCATTATCAGTCCAATGAGAGCCTACATTTATGTTATTAAATTGTTCCCGTGTCAGAAAAACGTCAGCTTTTTTATTACTACTCATATGGTCGATGACTAGTGTGAACGGCCCACTATCGGAATATTCCCTATTGGGGCCAAGTAGGTGGGCCTAGTCGTTGAATCTCCATCAACCGTATTGTCTAGTTGAACACCAAATTGCACATGTATTTTGAGAGACACCCAGCAGCAAAGCAAGTTGCTGTTGACCAGCTACCCAGCTGAATTTCACCACAATCTTTCCAGTTCGCCCAGTTCCCAGTTTTCCCGTAGCTTTTGTTGTTCACCTGTCGTTTTACCTGGTAGCCTGTCCCTCTGAAGAGGCCTCAAACGAACTTCAAACGCTATCCACACCCCATGTCACTGCATCGCAACTATGCGCTTCCCACTTTGTTTTCCACTGTGTACATCTATTCTCGCCCTCTCCACGCCGACCTCTTGGCGGAAAAATGCAATTTTCAGGCGCACTTGTATGTCGTTTTCTACGAATTTCATATTTAACTCAAATATTTTGAAATATTTTGAAAAGACTTTCAATAAGAAATTTATTATGTCTCTTTCGTTACAGTCCTTTGTCCATTTTATCATGAGGATTTCCTGTCATACTGACTGGGCTCTATGAGAATATGTATGTATCACTCTGGCTAAGACTATGCACAAATCTGTTGTCGGAGCACGAAAACACTGTTCTCTCGTCGTACTTGGCCCCTATATCCAGATAACCGGTTTTGTGTTCCGGGGTTACAGAGCTTCCGGTGCAAAATGTGCATATCATCAACCGAAGGTCACAGTTAGCTCGGTGATCCAGGAGCCTGTTATGGGATACGCTCTTCCACCAATTTAAACGATGGTCTCTTTCAACTCGACCTCCCGCCAACAGCTGTCCTGACGAGTGAACACTGTCCGCCATAGAGGTGAGTGCGTTCATTCTGGGAGTCAGGCTACTCTCTGGTCGGATACCTGCTGCCGCCCTGTCAAGAAACATAGTGTGGAGGAGGTACACACAAAGGCAGGTCCAGTCCATATTAAAAGGTTATTTCTAGTGGTGCCATTCAACCGAACTGGTAGAACAAACAAAACTACTGTCAACAGGACGATAAACCAGTAGATATGTGCGTCAGCAATAGTGTGAATAGTAATCATGATCCTTGAGCCTCATATATATATATATATATATGACAATAAAATTGCTAAGTTAGGACAGCCTCAGTTAGAATCAGAAAGTTAGTGGACAAAGGTCAAATTGTGGTTTTTTAGAAAATCGAACGCAGAGTATGAGGATCACGTGACTTAATCCATTCATTAGCTGGCCATGTGAGTGTGAATCACCTTTGAACAGAGAGTTGAGCTGGCGAGTTTACACAATAATGTGGTGACCAAAACCTCCGTTCTGGCACTTTGTAGATGGTCGTGAAGGTAACATATAACATATTACATGTTACATTATACATTACATTATACATTATACATATCTTACATATTAGTCAACCAAAATGGTGGGCACTGTATGCTACAACTGTGCTTGGTGTCTCGTAAATGGGCCAAGAAATGAACCGTTTAAGGTGCGTCGCTGTCCATCCTACATGCTAATCTGGAAGCGCTTACACAGATGTTTCATTGGCCCATAGATGTTGCTGGTTCCACAGGAGCAAGTACCTGCATTCACACAGCCCTTGTTTGAACACCCCTGTTCTGGGGGCTATGATTCGGGTTAGTTCAGACCAAAAAGGGAAACCTGACCAGTAGTGCACCTCTTTGGCTTTGCTTGGATGTATGCGCATGATGCATTCACATCGAAGGCTGGGCAACCGATTCTTCGCTTGGTGTCTGACTGGTCGTAACATACGGATGTTTGATAGTGTATTATTGTGAACGGACTGGGTCGTCCAGTGAAAGGTGCTAAAACAGATCAACGCCAAGTCAAACGGTGAGTTTGTGAGGTCTTGGTTCCAGTTTCCACGCGAGGGGTTTGTAAGTAATCATTTGCGATTCTCACATACCATACCATTCGATTGGTCCCACAGTAACAATCATGCTGGATTCGCTAGCCATGGGTTCGAAGAACCTGGCCACACCGCTGACAAAAGACATAGACGCATCAGAGGTTCACGTGGATTGGATAGTGTTGCAAAGTAGTGTGATAGTGAAGACATTTCAGGTGAGATGGTTTGGCACGTGACCTCGTATTAACAGCATAACAACTTGTCTGTTCATTATTAGTCGAATGGACAAATCCACAATGTTTTGGGCACCAGGTTACGCGTACCTAGTTCATCGTACAAGCCAAATACGTTCCCCGAGGTTTACACCATATCAGTTTTCCCCACCCGATGTTCCACAAGCTTTCACAAATCAGTCTGGTCAGTCACTTCAGTTACCCCACGGTTTCTATTGAGATCCGGAGAGCCTACAGAGACCCGGTCCCATGACAAAGTCAGCAAGTTTATGCAGATCGGTACTCGAATTGAAATTCAAGAAAAAGTCGACTTCGGCGTTGCACACTTGGTCTGATGTTGGGATCTTGGCATTTCGATGGCTTATCTTTGACGTCCATATACGGTTCCTTCCTAAGTTCCACCCCAGTGATAAAAAACTTTCAGCCTTCAGGGACTCCAAAGCTGCTACCTAAGCAGTGCGATACACCCACATACTCGTGTCTAGTCAGGATCTCCAACTCGCCTAGCAGTCCGGATAAGGATGGACCATCTAACTAATACACTGAACAACGTCGTGCACTGATGAGAATTTCGTTCACAACAGGAGAGCCCGGTTGGTGTTCTAAGGGAGTCACTATCCGAAAGACCACCCGTTAGCAGTTACTTGATCTTTTTAGCTTACCATTTTAAAACATAACCATGCGTAGCACTAAGGAATTTCGACTGCAATCAGGGACTTTTCAGTGGATCTGCAACACCCCCCATTCGTCCACAGAAATAAAAGATAAACGATTTAGCGAACTACACTCATTTGCGAACAAATTTGGTTTTACGAGAGACTCAACTGGAACCCAGCTGAATCTCTCGTTTCTGATGTTTCCAGGTAACTGAATGTGCTGCACCAGGCCGCCTCATGTTCCAGTTGCTACGATATTCGAGATACCGCGATACATGTATACACGTAATGCACTACTCATGAGGTTGCTGAAAGCTCCTCCACAGCCTACGACTGGTTTTGCGCTTCTTGGGGCCCATCAGGTAGGCGCAGTCCCCGAGTTTCCGTCAACCTTATGTTCTACTTGAACCCAAATTGCACTGTTTTCGAGAAATACACTCATTTGCATATCAATTTGGTTTTTGCGAGAGACTCACCTGGAACCCAGCTGAATCTCCCGTTTGCGATGTTTTCAGGCAACTGAATGTGCTGCACCAGGCCGCCTCATGTTCCAGTTGCTACGATATTCGACATATCGCCATACATGTATATTCGTAATGGACTGCTGATAAGGTTGCTGAAAACTGTTCGACAGCCCACGACCGGTTTCGCCCTTCTTGGGGCTCATCAGGTAGGCGCAGTCCCCGAGTTTCCGTCAACCGCATGTTCTACTTCAACCCAAATTGGACTGTTTTTCGAGAACTACACTCATCTGCAAATCAATTTGGTTTTTGCGAGAGACTCACCTGGAACCCAGCTGAATCTCTCGTTTGTGATGTGATAAACGATTTCTTTGTCAGATTTCTCTGTATCAGCGTGAAAGGCTGGTGTTGCTGCACTCGTTGTCACCCTATCGATTTTCATCTCCTTGGCGTCCGAGAAGCTGAAGAGTAAATCCAACAACGTTTCCTGCACTATATACAGGACAGAATCCTAAAACGACGGTGTAGATCACCTTCCCGTGCGTTTTGGTGAACTTTCTGCGCGTGATTTCTGAGTCGCTCACTACCTGCTTACCCCGCTTGGTATACATTTACTCAAGAAGGCAGTCAGAGTTTCCATACCACACTCCAAGAATTTCTGCAACATCAGAATCAATCTCATCACTTCACTGAGTCCTACTTTGTCGTTAGTCTTTCTAATTACCTTCTGAAAAGTTTCTTGACATTATTCGCCTGCACAAGAACTCAGACAGTTTATGAACAGTTCTAAAAGTGCACAAACAATTTGCCTATGGCGGTACTGCTATTCCAACCGCGCCTTCTGCAATTCGACCTTGCACGACCGATTGTCAGCTAACTGACAATCAGACAAGAGTGTGTGTGAGCAACCTTCATGAGTGCATCGTGTTAGGAAGACTAGGGTATCTTAAACTCAGGACAATCGATTTTCTTGGTGTAAAATCGTTCAAAGTACGAAACGTTTTTACGTAATGCACTACTCATAAGGTTGCTGAAAACTCTTCGACAGCCCACGACCGGTTTCGCCCTTCTTGGGGCTCATCAGGTAGGCGCAGTCCCCGAGTTCCCGTCAACCTTATGTTCTACTTGAACCCAAATTGCACTGTTTTCGAGAAATACACTCATTTGCATATCAATTTGGTTTTTGCGAGAGACTCACCTGGAACCCAGCTGAATCTCCCGTTTGCGATGTTTTCAGGCAACTGAATGTGCTGCACCAGGCCGCCTGCAACTTCAGTTCGAATATCGTAGCAACTGGAACATGAGGCGGCCTGGTGCAGCACATTCAGTTGCCTGAAAACATCACAAACGGGAGATTCAGCTGGGTTCCAGGTGAGTCTCTCGCAAAAACCAAATTGATACGAAACGTTTTCTTTGTCAGTTTGACCAAGTCATTATTGAGCTATGCGAGTGGGATTTACCCATAGAGGGGGAGGCATTCAAACCACATGAGACAGAGCACCTGGATCTGGACGCGACCGGCGAGAAAGAGAATGGTACCGCTTCCAAGGAAGCAGAAACGAATGGGATTCTTTCGTGACTACTGAACTTGACTTGACTTTCTTGACAGGACACTGCCGCTTTCGTCTTCCTTGAGATGGAAGCTTGTTTACCACAACCAGAGGATGTGGCCAATAGTTAGTTCTCTGATAACCAGTCCGGCTGTCCCGTAGAGCCTCGAGCTAGTGACGACCAGGATGACTTGCTCCGAGCCAACATTAAGCTGCCGGTGGCTGGCAGACCCAGCAGAACGAGCCGTGAGGTTTGGAAAAGTAGCCTTAATGAAAAGACTTATCGGAGTTAGACTACTTTTTTCGACTCGTGTGGTAATAACGTGAGACTAAGAATAACTTCTTCAGCTGAATGTGCCACATTATAGGTCCAGACGACGTCCAAGCTATCGAGGTGTCTTGCTATGAGACGGTAAGTAAGTTTGCATGCTAGCCAAGGCAGACAAATACTGGCATTTGCGCACGAATTCAGTTTTGACAACAGACTCAAGTACATCCAACTGAATTCCTCGTTTATGATGGTCCGCTTCAACTGAATGTGCTGCACTAACCGCCTCATGTTTCAGTTTGTACAATATTCGAGATATTGCAATACGTTGCTGTCTAGCAATAACACACGTGCGAATTTACGGAGCGGAAGGCCCGGAGCCCGAAACCGACCTCTACCTCTCGACTTCTCCTGTCTAGACTTGGGCGACATGGCAGTATCCCAGCTCTCGTGCTTCCTTCTGGTGACATGGTAGTTGGGTACCGAAAGGGTGCTAAGCTGAACGCCAACACACTACTCATTAGGTTGTTGAAAACTCTTTACAAACAGGAGATTCGCCTGGATTCAGTTGAGTCTCCTGTCAAAACCAAATTCGTGTGCAAATGAGAGTATTTTCCGAAATCTGTCCAATTTGGGTTCAAGCACAACATACGGTTGACGGAAGTTCGGGGACTGTGTCTGCTTGATGACCCCAAGAAGGGCGAAGTCGGCCGTGGACTGTCGAAGAGTTCTCAGCAACCGTATGAGTAGTCTGTTACTGCCACATAGATACATTTTTCTTTAGATCCCATCTGCTAGCGTACACCAATCTAGGTTGGGACGGTTAACATAATTAACATGTTTGGCTCTCAGATTCACGGAGAGTATCCCAGATGACTCACACTGTCGTGAAAAATGGGGTAAGCAACCGGATATTTGTTCGAATCTCTTCAGGAAGCACAATTTAACGTGTAATCGAGTGGTGAATACCCTGAGCGCATCTCTATTGAATGGTGCGCGCCTAGTTCCGCTTTTACTAAACAAGTCGTCTCAGCAGGACCCTGAATGTTCTCCTGATGCTATTGCGTGGGCGTGCCAGGGCACGTAGGTCACATGATTCTGACGTATCTCATGAATCAAGCGCGACCGTGACGCATGTCATGCGTGTGCGTAAACCGCTACACAGCGCTGAAGGCCCATCACGTGCTAGTTGAGTTGCTGATATGTCGACAGGATGTTCAAAACGGCAAATGACTGACATCACAAACAGCCAATCGTAGGCCAGGTCGTCACAAGCCTACTTGTGGCGAAGTTGACACTCAAGCCTATGTGCGATACCGTTGACAGGCCATTTCGGGTGCGAAGAATGCCTGAAGCTCTTTTGTGATTGATCTTTTCAGTCCCTTAAAGGCGCCAGGGAAGGCAATCACAGCGCTCAAAGCGTGAACATGTTCGCCTGTTCAGATATGAAAGTTCAGATGCGGCCAGCATGCACTGGACGCCCGCGCACACGTCAGATGTGCGAAGTTCGTGCTCCGGCAGGGTCAAAGATATGCACTACTGATGAGCTCTAATAAGAGTGAGACCCAAGTCCAATGCTTCGCTCCTTTGATGTGTACAAAGACACGAGCTTGAATTCTACGCACCTTGCAACCACCCACAATAACTGGCTAAAAGTTGAAAATTGCCCCTGCTCTCGTTTTGCTCACCATCAAGGCATCCTGTGCATAATCACTGTGAGCTGGCGTTCCGAAGTCACTACCTCATTTTCTTCTGTGACACAGCCTCGCTCGTTTGAGCACATGATCATATTTGCCGTCGACGCGATGTCAAGTGACAGCATGTGCATGTAAGGGGAAAACAGCCAATTTTACGACTGGAATATCAACTGTAATTCAACTGGGTCTCTCGTTTATGATATGTTTCAACTAAGTGTTCTGTTCAGTTACCCCGGAAAGTCACGATGCATGCACCCGAAAAGCTCCCCCTCTGGAAAACCAGAACGCCAATGCATCACCTGGTTGCAAGCGCCTTCGGTGTGTGCATAAAGCCCACCGTGGCATAGCCTGTTGAAATTCGGCTGAACGATGGCTAGTGGTCTCGGCAACTACGCGCCAGCTATGGGAATCCGAGCAGTGCTTGACGATCTCGTGTCATGTGCTGGTTAGGCGAACGATGAGAAACAACTGACATGATCGATGTGAGTGGGAATGTCGCAAAACAAATTTGTAATACGCACTAAAAGTTTTTGCATAAAAGTTGAATTCGTAGGTTTGTTTACCTGCATCGTTTAGCAGCAAGTACAGTGGGACAATCAGCAACGTTGACAGATTTTTTGTGCCAGTACTTGGACGACATGGGTTATTTTCCATTCGGTTAATTGAGGAGACCAGTTTACATCAGAATGACATGGTTTGCACAACTTGGTTTTGGATCCGATGCAAGCCACCTCGTTACGTTAAACGTAAAGCTACGTTTTCCGGATATTATGACCGGTAGGCACGGTTGTTAGTGTCCAGTTGACACTCCTGATGACCTTTATCTTGCGAGAACTTACTACAACACCGGGACGTTCCACCGCCCGCAGAAACCAGAAACGAGGATAACCAGAGGTGTTCGGTTTCATGAATTTGGGTCTCCGTCACATCAGGCCCGAAACGTACACATATCTGGAAGTGGTGGGAAGTTTCCTTGCCTGACTGCACTCAAGTCGCATGGTCTCGTTCCTTTGAGATGCATGATCCAGAGTGATTTCAATGAATTCAAAATCATCTCAACCACCTTGGACGCATTTTTTGTGCCAACAGGGAATTGAAGGGTATCAGGAAGGTCAGATTCCTGAAAGCAACCACTGAATGCCCGAAATCTACTGAGACCCTCAGCTCTGCTATATGTTGACCAGACAGACAACGCCCCCTCATTATCCAACCTCAATCGCAGCCGTGTATCAAACCCAGGCAGCGCGAGTCAGCGTTGATCAAGGCCAGACAACGCCCCCGCAATATCCAGCGCGTCACAGCCTTGTACCAAGGCCAGACCGCGTGCGTCAGCATTGGACCAAGTTAGACAGTGTCCCTCCAATAACCAGCTTGAGACCGTTGTATTCTCGCACTCGCTTGTTCGGAATATAGCTGTTGTGTTCCCATCTGTGAGTCTTTTTTCCGGCATTAGGCACTGGAGCTGGTCAGCAGTCAGATACAGCAGATTGGCGAATCAGCAGACATAACAAAGGGTATTCTGAATATACATATCACTAAGTGTATGCGAACACTAACTTACCAGGAAAATTCTTTCACTACGAGTTTCTGAAACAGACATCCAATAGAAATGTGTTAGAGGTGGCCAAGATGACGTCATAGTGCATTCAGGTTGATTTGGAGTATGAGCACTGTCAGGAAGCATTTTTGCAATGAACCCACAGATCAATACCAGAAATTCAAAGTACAAATTCTGACTGAAAAGCACACAATGTAAAACCGGGTCACCTCGACGGGGATGACGCAGCGCCTGGTCCATACCTTTTTCTGGACAAAGTCCTGACCTGAATCGTGAAACCTGTGGTACCCTATTGCGTTTGATAAGGTAGTCCAAAAATGCTACATGAAGCACCAACTGTCCCTTTCTTCTGTCAGAATGACTGGCGGGGAAACCTATAACACCAGTGTTGCTGCAGAGCATCTGATCCTTATTCCGAAAGTCCAATAGACAAGCGATTCTTCTAACCACCAATGAGATTGCAGTCATTATACCAAATCGACTCAAATGAACTGGTGTTTCACGCTTGGGGCGCGCCCATCGGTTATTTTTTCTGTATAAAAGAAGACGGTGATTGTCCAAGCTAACGTTAGAATGGCCACTGCATGTTTCAAATGGAACGAAGTCCAAGTTATTGAGGTATTGGCCCTTATAGAACATTGCCCGGATTTCTTCCAGATAAGCCCCGCCAAAAAATTACCCCCCTCACCCAAAAGATTCGAAAAAAGAGGATATGAGATTTGTACTCTTAGTTTTTATTGGAGGGAGTGAAATTGGGACATGTCATCAATAAGTTGCATGAAAAGGTCCGTTTTTCGGTACCTTTGCCTCCAAACGAACTCACATAAGTAGCTGTCCACTAAAGATCGGTGTCTGCCGTACTGGCGTTTATTCGGCATCTTGTAGACGTGCCAAAGAGATTCGATGGTTTGTGTGAGCTCGAGTCGTTGGATCCACAAAGTTTTCGGTATGATTAACCGTTTGATGAGTATAATTCATGTCAATCATCGTTTCAATTCCTTGGTATGATGCCCACGTATCGGAGATGATGATTGAGCCGGGAGCAATGCAGGCCTGGATTGGAGCCTGCAAAAGCCGCCAGACGCAAACTTCGCGAAGAAAGTTCTTCCAGTCAACAGTGGTCGTGTGGCTAATAGATAATTCCTCTGAGTAGAATTTACTTTTTGCCAAATTTTTGGACCCGCAATAAATGAGTAGAATTACTGACCTGAACTCCATCCTAGAACGTTGCTGATGGATCACTCCGTGGTTTGCAAAATGCGTATTGCCGTCTCCTTGTCATGAACGAGAGTTGAAAGCGTCAAAAGTTCAATGAAAGTTTTACTTCCGAACGGAGAAAATTTTTGCACAAAATGAGCCCAGATGCGGATAAAGAATTGTTTTCATCAAAAATATAAGTCACGTTTGTGTGTGCATTAAATTGGAGCTGGCAAAAGTGGCGGGGCTTAACTTTTCACACAAGCACTTTTTGCATTAGTGGCGGGGCTTATCTGGAAAGGATCCCAATGCCCATAAGACTGATGAATACTCTGGGACAGCTCACTTCGAACCTCACCCATCTTGGAGCTGATTCTTTAGGTCTGATCCATGATTCCTAGCTGCGCACCAACCTATACTTAAATAGCGAATTACATTCATTTGCAAATTAAGTTGGTATTGAACGCAGACCCACCTGAACCACTTGTTCATAATGTACTTCCACTGAATGAGCAAAACAAACGCGGCCTCGTGCTTCATACGCAACATTTGGTGCTCCATCAACGTGATGAACTTCAAGAGGGGGTGATACCGGTTTTCATTGACCTTGTGAGCAATACCATATACACGAACTAAGGTCACGGGTTTTCTATTCTGACGATGTTCTCCCGGAAACCCAAATCCATGTGCCAAGGATTCCATTTCACTGCACAAATGCTCGTACCGTGACATTTGGTGTAAGACGCATCGAATCAGTTGCACCTCTAGACGCGTCGACCTGACCAAACGAGAACAAGGATCGGTCGGTTGTGGCCGTGACCGTAGGTGAATTTTCACGGATGGGCTGCTTGCTTCACAAAAACGCACACCCACGGTCCGTCAAGCTCTGCTTCTGTCGGCGCCACAGCAACGCTAGAACATCAGTACTGAATTACCAGCCCAAAGATTTGACTTGTATTCACAGGAGCATGTAGCAAGTACAAGTCGACTGAGCGCACAGCTCTCGGATATCAAATTAGAGCTAATTTGTATTGTCAAGCCCGAAAGGCAAACCTGGGGCTCTACCAGTCGGGCATTTTGTTTGCGCACAGTTGTAGCTTTTGCATACAACGATTATTAAAGCATTTGCATTGGGAGCCGGGACACACCCTTATCGTCCGTTTGCTGGCTACGTTTATTCGGTAGAAATACGCACCAGGTAGCCAGTTGGCTACACGGTTCTGCCGGCATCTCACTTTTCCACAATCCCATCTCCCTCATTGATGTCTTCCGTGCGCGTCTTTATTGCCGGACGATCTTGGGTGACTATCAGCTATTTGCTAGGTGGCTGTCATTCTGTCTTTGCAGTTGGCCTATTTCTGTCTTCCGGTCAAATATGGCCTCATGAACTGTTGGGCCTTCAATATGGGGCTGTCATCCGATATCTATTGGTCTCGGCCTTATTCTGAGGTTTCGTCGAAAACCTCCATTCCCCACGACATGATTCTGGTACCCCAAAGCCAGATAATTCTAATGGCGCTGATCTGCCCCTCCCCACCTTTTTTGCTCCGAAAGTTTCTGTGACGAACTTCCCGTTCGCCCCGTTCGACCGCAACGATGTGACTACACATGTGATGACGATAAGGATCTTTGTCATCACATTGATGGGAAATGTTTTTCCAAACTCATATCACAATTTTTCTGTGAAAGTGCACGAAGTCTTTTTAACCGCTGCATTTTTAGAACCATTAGCATTCACTCTGTTACAAACCACTTGTCGCCAGGGCTACGTGACCCGTTGTCGAGTTTCAGCTGCTGTCTGTTTGACTCTGTTTGTGCGTCTGAAATTCTTTCAGCTCTGAATACAGCACTAGTTTTGTTGAGCCAAAATGTTCCCAAATGAAACTGATCAAAAGTACATAGGTTTTTACGATTGTTTTCGCTATAAGCACGTTTCACCTAAAGTGCATCAGCCTGATGGAATGCACATGCAGTGTGGTCACGTGTCACCATTGTACCATTGATACCCACAAAAGTACGTGTTTGTTGAATCGGACTGGGACTTTTCTGCCACCATTTTCGACATTTTTTGACTCGTTTCTGCGCAAGTGTCATATGCCCGACTTTGTCCCCCCCCCTAGAACGAGCTGAAGAATTAATGTGGCTTTTTACAAACAGTACGTTTTCAAACTGTTCTGGCGGACAAATTTTCTTGGAAAGACTCCCTCTTTACTATGGCAGAGAGCCCGCATTACATATGTCAATCCGTAATAAGACACTTCTGCCCTGACCGAATTTGTCTGACTTTCTCGTGTTCGTACGAGGGAGGGATTGCCTTGGGAGGCTGATTTGCAAGCTTTATTGTTTCAACTAAGACTGAAAGCCTGCATCAGTGTTTTTGTAAGGGAATAGCAACAAAAAAGGAAGAAAATAGGTTGCGCAGGTTGTCACCGTTTCGAGTTCTTTCGTGAACCACATCGCGTGGGTGGTGTAACAACAAAGACACAAATCATTTTAGAAGCCACAAATTTAAATTCTAAACTGCGATAAATCGAATGCCATACCAAATGAAACATGAGGTAGCATATTCAATTGAAGAATATCATAAACGATATATTCAGTTGGAATTCAGCTGAGTATTCCGTTGAACTCAAAATGATTTGCAAATGAGTGTATTTCACCGGAAGTGAGAGATGGTTTGGAAGGGATGACAAGATGCTTCAGGTCGGATTCTTTGCCGTCATGTGAAGCCCCTGACCTGGTCTAGATCCTCACCCGTACTAACGAAGCGAGTGTAAAAAGATGCATCAGTCTGTGACTCCAAAACTGAGTTGATGGCTACTTTAAAGCAAGACTGGAGAAATGCCATCCGCACACGAGATGGTTTATAAAGGTAATGAGTCAAAAAGCTTGGAAAATCTCACTGAAGAGATGGTCCCTTAAATTTGTCACGCCTGTTTATCTTTTTTTAGACCGGTTAACCAAATAAATCAAGGTCAACTTGTCGACAGGAGTTCGGACCTTTTAGCTAGCAGTCATTTTCACCTTTAGTTACCGAAATTGGGGTAATGGCGAAAGACATAAAAGTGTGGAGGGCATATTTGGAAATCCATTCATCCATCCATCATTTTGACCCCAGTTAGCATGCAAGAGGATGAAAAGGAAGTCCGACATATTCAACGACGATTGTATTTTGAAGGACGCTCAAATGTCCTTGATAAAACTTCCCGCTTGCTGTTTTCCATAAGTCAAAATTTCGTGCTGCACTGATCTATTTTTCACCACCTTCATTGCATCCGCGGCGCGGTCAGTGATATCTGCATTTGTATCGTGAGGCTTACGGTTTCGAGCACAATATATACAACTGGTAATGATATGTAACAGTCACGTGACGAGTTGTCAGATTACAACTGGATTCCGATGAACTGGTTCAGCCATAAAGCGGTTAGTTAGATACAGACATTTGATGATTTGGTGAAGTGACCTTCGAAATATTCACATGCACAATTCAAGGGATAATCAGGTTGCCGCCACAAACTTACGTCAAATCGAGCGGCCTACAGCATGTACATCAATGACGTAATATCCTAACCACATAACACCGCAGTTTCCAGTGCGCTATAAGGGCAGGATGTGGTCAGTTCACTACGACGTTATCTGCTCTGATCGGAACTCAATCGGAGGAGATAGTGAGATCTGTCTCGTGCCACTTCAACGAAAGCACTGTTGACATTAATGTTTCACCAACTTACAAAGATTTTTAAGCAATAAAGTGGAAAAAAAGTAAAGATTGGAAGGAGAAGGGAGCTGGTGCTAGTCGAACATTCAGAAAAGATTTACAAGGTTTATGCAAGGTTTGTACACCTCCAAACGCACAAATAGAAAACCTGGAACGAAACTGAAAACATGAAGGCTCCTCATATTGTTTGGACGCCTCTTCTTGCAACATCTCCAGCCAAACACAGGAAGGGTCTTGGGGACCTCATTCTGAAAAGCAAATCACACCAACAACACGCGCCAAGCCATACGCTAGCCACCCTTCACTTTGCGCCATTCTGAAAGAGCTACAGAAAACAACACTTGTCTCGGTAGACATTTCGGCATGCATAACACTTGGTCGAACTACCGCAGTTGGTTGTGATGGATGTCTTCCGTGACTGAGGTACATGTTCCACAACCAAAGACCCTCTTTCTGACTATCTCGTTACAAATTTGTCGATGCTGTCCGATACTAGCAACAGTTCTGAGACATCTGTGCTCAGAAACCTGAAGATAGTTCAAATTATCTGTCCGCAATACCGCGAGTGTATGGCTGTTTTGAAGTAAGATGACGAGACCTTCAAAACTGATCTCGCTGCAAACCTTTGGAATTTTATTAAAAAATTCTCAGAGCATCCACCCAGTGTCCCTCCTGAACTGATTTGTGTTCAATTAGAACATAAGTTTGCCGGAAAGTTGGGAACTGCACCAACCTGAAGGGCTCCAACCGATCATGGGCTGTCGACGAGATCTTGGCAACCGTCAAGAAAATATGCCGCGAGAGCTTGAATATCGTACGAACTGAAACAGGAGGCTGTCGTTGTGAGGCAACTTCAGCTAGAGAATATCATAAGCGAGAGATTCAGCTGGGATTTTATTGATTAACAAATTAGTTTGTGAACGAGTAAATTTCGCAAAGAAGTGGCGTTGTTGCACAAATATTCGTTTCGGATTCTCTGCAGGATGCACCGTCTGTCTAATCGTACGACTCAAACCTCCCTGTCACTCCATCTCAGTTGTAAACTTTGCCTCCCCCCGTAGTTTTTCTGTCTATCAGGGGATCCGGATAGTTCTGACTGTTCCTCTCTAACCTCTCTCTTGGACTGAAAATCCTTGTGCATTCCTCACAAGGTACTGGAAACTAAATTGACTACGTGTTTGTAGATGACACCAATATCTTTGCTGCACAGTAGTGCAAGTGGATGGTGCGTCAGACGAATGCTGAAATCAGTCGGCCAAACAGGACCTGTGTCGGTTGGCAGCACGAATTGTGCGGAGCTCTTAAACAGTTCTGTGTGATGGGTTCAAGTACCGTTCAAACGATATTGATCTAAATCATGCTGGACCAAGTATTCACAGGCCTATGGGATACACCAAAACATTTGGATGTTCATATAGCACATATAGGTGGGAGTGTTCCCGTAATACCAGCAGTAACGAATATTGTGAAGGAACCGACGCCCTAAGTGAACTCAAAGCTTGCAATCCCGATTGGTTGTCACCACCGCTGCTAAAGTTGTACGCGGACATCTTTAACGAGTTCGTTACAGTTCCGTTATGTGAATATTTTACTAGCAGAAAAGAATAGCTACGATAAATCTGTGCGCAAAAAAGGGACCTTGAAATATCAACAGATTCCCGTCGCATCAGTACTTTTAAAATCACGTGAAAGTATGATCTTTCCTGGACTAGACTCCAACCAGTGTGCTTAAGGTATGTTGCTTACGGGAAGTCGCGCTCCACGCTGGTTACTATCCTATCTTCTTTTCACTCGGTTTCTCCTGCAGTTGACGAAAAGATCAAAACCGTTTGTCTACTACTACATGGCAGTCTGCTGTCACAACTCCTTCTCTCTGGATGCAACGAACAATGTTTGCACAAGCTTGCTTTAACCCAAGTCACCTTCCTTCTCATTACCAGCCCATCCAGGCGTTTGCAGGAAACTATGCCGTTTCCATTCTTTTTGCCTCATGTGTCTACGACCTATCAGTTAGTGCTTCTTTTCACCGGTGTAAGTGTGCTGATGATATCCTAACTAGTTGTGACTATCGCGGTTCCGAAGCTCGCGTGAAACTGACAAAAGTGTACGAGGGAACTTTTTGGATGTTCTCATAGCGTTCACATCTTTCGCAATCCCCTAGAATGCCAGTTTGTAGGTTTCTTCGTCCTTTCATGTTGAGGATCTTATTGATAGCTTTCATCGCCTATGATCGATAACAGCTGACTTCCAAGACTCACTTGTGTGAACTACAGTGGGGTGACCCTAGTCAATAACCTTGTTCGGTCTCATGTTCTCACTGGCCTTTTCACGATTTGGTACTTACAGCGCTATCTGTTCCTTCAGATCTCATTTTCATCCCCAACTGGAGTTACTATTCTGTTGCCATTTTCCTTGACCTTTTGAAGAAAATTGTCACTCATTATCGTCGCTAGACGCATCGGAATCCTCGGGGTTATCTTAGTCAGATTTATGATTACAATTGATTAATGACTCTAGTCAGAAAATATTACAAGATAGTCAACAAATTTTGCTAGGTTTTACCTCAAGACATATTGGCTTCTTGATCGTAGTGAAAGACCACATTCTCGCCTATCGGAGTTAACACGTGCCGGAAGTCTTTTGAACTGCATTTTCAAACTTTCCAGGTTATCTGTCCGAGAATTTAGCTGTCGAGTTGCACAAGGCTATTCTTCATTCGGCTGAGACTCAAGTTGATTTCTCGGTTCATACAATAAATGCATCAGGAGATTCTATCACACGGCAAGCGACCAGGTGACCACAGCCGTTCACTCATCCACCTAGTGAGTTACATTCACAGGCAAGCGTGAGTTGCAATCAATCTGATTTCCTAATTAATATCTCCGACTCCAAGTCTTTGGAGTTACCGCTTGCAAGATCCTGCAAAATTCACCGAGCAGGAACAACTTCGGTTCCTCAGTGGTCTGCTGATTAGACAAGTTGACCAAAGCGTATTTCTTATGAGCACAACGATGGATGTCAATAAGACGGAACTCAGAAAGAACCATTGTGAGTCTAAACAATCGATTTTGTGGAATCCTCGATAGTGTTTGTCACCATTTTCAGTACTGCTTATTGACCGGATTCTTTTGTACTACTTAATACATGTGACAGTGAAGTCATCACCTTAAGTATGCATCAACTGGTGGAATAATCACAGTGACGCGAAATATCACGATAAAGACATGTGGTCAGTTAGAACGCCCAACTTTCGTTTCAAAGATTCTTCCATCATTTTTGAGGATATCATTAGATTTCGTTCGGATAGGAAAAAAGTAATCATGTTCCGGCCACTTAAACTCTAGACGGGTCTAAAATAACCCGGGATCTTTTCCAGATAAGCCCCACCACTAATGCAAAAAGTGCATGTGTGAAAAGTTAAGCCCCGCCACTTTTTGCCAGCTCCAATTTAATGTGCGCACACAAACTTGACTCATGTTTTTGATGAAAACAATTCCTTATGCGCATCTAGGCTCATTTTGTGCAAAAATTTTCTCCGTTCGGAAGTAAAACTTTCATTGAACTTTTTGACGCTTTCAACTCTCGTTCATGACAAGGAGACGGCAATACGTTTTTTGCAAAACCACGGAGTGATCCATCAGCAACGTTCTAGGATGGAGTTCAGGTCAGTAATTCTACTCATTTATTGCGGGTCCAAAAATTTGGCAAAAAGTAAATTCTACTCAGAGGAATTATCTATTAGCCACACGACCACTGTTGACTGGAAGAACTTTCTTCGCGAAGTTTGCGTCTGGCGGCTTTTGCAGGCTCCAATCCAGGCCTGCATTGCTCCCGGCTCAATCATCATCTCCGATACGTGGGCATCATACCAAGGAATTGAAACGATGATTGACATGAATTATACTCATCAAACGGTTAATCATACCGAAAACTTTGTGGATCCAACGACTGGAGCTCACACACAAACCATCGAATCTCTTTGGCACGTCTACAAGATGCCGAATAAACGCCAGTACGGCAGACACCGATCTTTAGTGGACAGCTACTTATGTGAGTTCGTTTGGAGGCAAAGGTACCGAAAAACGGACCTTTTCATGCAACTTATTGATGACATGTCCCAATTTCACCCTCTTCAATAAAAACTAGAATTACGAATTTCATATCCTCTTTTTTCTAATGTTTTTTTTCGGTGGGGGTGGGCGGTACAATTTTTTTGGCTGGGCTTATCTGAAAAAGATCCATAACCCGATCATCTCGTGGCCCATATATTTTTTCCGACCGGCCGCAGCTATGAAGGTGTCTTATTCCACCATGAGTTCTATGCTGTCCGGTCTCCACATCTCAGATGTCAAATGGTCCCGTTAACCACATGCCATTGTTTTTGTCCAGCTCTGGGACGGAAACCATGCAGAGACCTAATATCACAAAACTTTCAAGTACACAGTGTTTTGTTGTTAGCAGTTGCTTCCAATGCAAATCAGACAGTACCAACGACCTTGACCGCAACAATATGGTCAGGGATACTTTGAAAGTGCGGAGCTACTTAACCCTTTCATCGCACACAACAGTGAGTGAAGGGGTGAGTGAACTAGCAGTTCCGCAAAAACCCATAAAATGGCAAGCGGATTAGTCTGATATCACAGGGACTGTGGATGCATATACTTCAAGTCAGCTGATCTCGCGTTACAACTTAAATAGAATCCATATCATTTTGTCACTGGCTCTGCGAATTCCACCAATGACGTGTAAATGTGGCAGTAGACCTTGGTTTATTCACTCGATTACTAGGTCTGATGAGTCGTCTTGATTTTGCCCATACGTATCGATCAGCCAGGATGCTTACATTCACCAATTAGATCTGAACTTACATTTGTCTTCTGATTGGCTTATCCATGTATGTTATCCATTACGAATAGCGGTACAGTTTCGTCAAATCGGGAGACAGTCAGCTCTCGGGCAACAGTCCTCGGTCACCGACCATGGTCTACACCGTCCGCCAAAATTCTGCACTATTCGGTTAACCACCAGTACGCGCAAGGAAGTGAGCTGGCTGTTCGTGCGTGTAAATAAATCCCTTTATGGTTGTATGCTGTGTTTATGGGATGTCTCGCCTTTGAACTGCAGTCCCCTGGAGTCAGGCGAGCCCAACATCTCTCGATAGGTTGCACACGTGTGTCTTTCGTCGACTACGTACGATTTGATGTTCAAGTGGAACAGAAGGCTGGCTAAAACTCGACAACCACACAGAGCTGATGAACCCAAAGAAGGACGAAACCGGTGGTGAGCTGTCGAAGTGTTCTTTCAGCGACCTTATAAGTAGCAGTTTGTCAAGTCAGCATACTGTCTGATTCAGTTCGGATAGTCAGTCTGTGTCGCATCCCGGGACGAGCCGATATGCAGTGCATTTTGGATCGCCTGACTCAGATGCATCGCTGAGTGTGAGTGGCGGGAGGATTGCATTCCTGTCTGTCGCACACCCACACACCCGAGGAGAGATCAGTGTCAATTACTTCCGTGCGTGCCCCATACGCAGGTGCGTACGTTCGCACAGCCGCGAGGAAACGCAATTTGTAGATTGGATGACGGGAAAACGGGACTCGGATTTTGTGGAGGGGCGCACAATGTGGATTTCGAAGTGAGAGTTTTTTTCCGTGCTTGGACGATCTGACCTATCGCGGTAAATGGGACTTGCGGTGGGGCACGGTAACCTGGATTAGAACGATCGGCATGTCTCGCTCGCCTCAGCGTTGCCTGAGTTGACAAGTTGATCGATTCAAGTCTACGCACGGGATTGCAGCACAGTTTACTGAGTCTATGTAGCACAGTTGCTTCGGCGAATAACTCATCTTGCTGGACCATCCAAGAGATTGTGTCGTAGCCGAACAGTTTTCGGGCAAACCTACTGCGTAAAAGATGACACAACCTTCAGAGCGATTCACTAGATTGTCCTGATAGAAAACCATTCACATCTGTTTTGTTTGGGGCTGTGCGTGAACAGAGCACACCAGACTGCGGTACTACGAACCACCCATACATTCGAGATGGTGTCGGCTGACGCCTGCCGTTCTAGCTAAATCAGACTAATAAACTAATAAACTAAACTAACAAACTAATAATAAATAAACTAATAATAGACAATTAGTTGTAGGTGGTTGCAAGCTTCTAGAATGCACCCTCACATCACTCGTTTAAACAGTCGTCCTCCTGTCCTGGTGCAATCATTCTGGTGAGTCCACACCAAAGTGGGGAAGCACCGGACTCGAGTTTCGCTCTTATTGTGGCAGTACCTATCCTTGACCGGGCAGGAGATTGAACCTAATAGTAATGTGTCAATAAATCTTTCCCCCACTTGGACAACAGGAAGGATACCCCTGTCCCAACTAGGCAAGGTCTAAATGCCTTTTGCCATTGTCAAGACTTTCATATGGTTCGGACGTTTGCGTTTGTAATCCAAGCATTCCTTGTAAGTACCCATATCCGGCAGAAGGAAATCCTGATTTGTTTTCATGACATAAAACAGTAGGAAACTAAGCCCGTCTCACTTTATTTTCTTCAGAAATGTTCAATAAGTGTCCGTCTTTTTTTTGGAATTTGAACGAAACAACTTGGTTGAGTTCATCAATAAGAAGCGATCAGTCCTGGGACCAATCGCTTTTGAAAACTCCAAGCACACATGGCTTCATGATAATCACGTTTTTCTTGAGGATTGTGGGGGTTAGGAACAATCATCTGACTATCCAGTAGTAGTCAGTTTCCAAAAAATTTCAACGCACCTGCTAAATGAAGCGAAAACCACCGGAATTCACCTGAATTTGTTATTCATTTTCAAACTAGATTGTTTGTTGGGGAGAGTGTGTTAGTAATGTGTTAGTAAACCAAGTGGTAAACAACTTCTACTCCGGTCATCAAAGAATGAGTAAATTTGGGAAGTGGCCACAACAAGTTACCAGTTCAGTTCCAGTTCAGTTCACCCCATTAATTTACTGTATTTGGCGCTTGAAACAAGCGCGTCCCTCTTGTTTTTAAAAAGTTCTTTTCGGCACGTCTTGCGTCAATCAAAGCTCTTCGTTGTCCAGAATACAACAGATTGGTTCACGTTGATGTTCAGTATTTGTCGTTTTCGACATGAACTAAACCTCGGAATGATTTGCGTAGGCCCTATTACGAGTGCAATGCAGAAGGTGTGGGAATGTGAGCCAGCGTCTGGCTGTCAATTTTTACCATGTATATCGTTCACTGAAGGTACGCTCCAACCGTGCCACACTTAAATGACTCACCGACGCATTATTGGATGTTTCTTTGGATTGTATCACAGTTGCCAATCAGAATAGCGTAGCACGATAAAATGGAATCTGAAACAAAACCAGTTTCAAGCTCTACGCAATCGCCATTCCGGCAGTCTAGTCCCGGATCTCCATCAGCCGCAGTTCCTGCTTGAAAACCGAACTGTATGTTGTGGCGATGAACAAATTAGGTTGGGGTTAATAGAAGACTTCACTAGATATCAGCTGAATCTCCATTTTAACTCCATTTTTAATTTTAATCTCCATTCTCAGCTGAGCATGTTGTACACAAGTCAAATCATGTTTCAGTTCTGAACGATAATCAAACTATCGGAGTATGTTCCATTAGTACTCTCAAGACCGCTTTTTTTTAGTATCTGTCCAACTAAAACACGGGGATGCCTTTGTACAGCACATTCGGTTGCAAACCGGAGATTCAGGGGAATTCCAGCCAAGTTTCGACCAACACCACCAAACTAGGATTCATTAGAATGGACGCGCGGATGAGGAAGTTGGTAGTGCACTCCGTGATCAACAGTGCAATGCTAGGTAGTTGTCAAGATTGTCACCAGAAAGTTGGAATTTTACGACAAAGGTCTTCAGATGTGACTGCGTAGTTTACAATTCCTTGGTCACTGGCATGTACTTCATCACACTATCGTTTTACGAGTCGTGAGGGTGGAGAAAGGTCGCCAAAATTACGCATATTATATATATATATTCCAACTAAATATATATATATATAGATCATAGTCTAGGCGTAGACCGATAAGGGATTTCCGAACAGCCCAATGAAGAAACCCACTCAATGCGTGCTGCTTCGATTTCTTCACTCCGTGAAGACACTCTTCTTTTGTACTTGTCTTTCTTTGTTGACAAACAGCAAATGATTTGGAAGGATATCTGTAGAACAGCTGTGGAACAACTTAGTCGGTTCATTCACTAGGCATCTCCGAGACGTGTAGCGATATCCGTATCGTTGGAGTATCAATCCAGCACTCTTATTCATTTTTCTTCAGTGTTTGGGGGTCTCGCAGCATTGGCGCTGGTAGATGCATGTTCTGGACGGAACTATTGCGACCGGACTGTGAGCACTTATGACCTATAGGTTATCCCTTCGGTTTTATGGTGGTTACAGTGTCATCATGGCAGCCAGCACCGTTGTTATTGGTGTGTGAGCCACGCTGCCTGCGTGGGTGTTGCTCCCATCCCGAATCGGCCACGGCATACAGATTCCAACGTACCTGGTTCAAATTGTGGACAAACAAAATATGCGGACTGTCAAAAAGCGTCCAGACGCAAAGATTACATGTGCAGAGAACTACCACGCGTCCCCAAGGCCACTATCGGTACCACACGTTCCGGATAGCATCGGCGTTGGTGGAGCTTGTCACACACGGCTTAGCAGCATTCGACCAGCGGAGTGTGTGTGAAATTGTTCACGGCAGGAATGTCGCCATTGGCTGTGCAGAACGAACAAGTGAAGGACCATAATTGGCCATTTAGTCATATTTACGCAGAGGCTCTGTATGTTCGTCCTGACAATACATCCGTGTCCCGAGTTCTCTGTCTTCTCCTTATCGCGTAGTCTGGCACGCTCAGTTCCGGCGTAACCAATAGACCGCCACCCACGATGCAACACGGACCTACACCTCCGAACAAATCGCCTTTGCACACCACATATCTCAAATCATCGGTTTCGTTGCATGTCATCCAGTCAAATGTGTTTAAAATGATTCGACCAGCATAAAAAGGCTCGGTTCTTCAGTAAATTTAGCAAGTTAATGAGCTTGAAGAGCTTGAAGAGATACAGCGAGGGTTTGAAATTCAAAATTCAGTACAGCCTGGACTTTGGCTTTCTAGTGTTGACTGAAAGTCCTTGATGTACACCTAGGTATCAATCTAGTTTCTACACCTTGATTCCTACGCGGTCTCTTGTCCTGCACATTTCCGTGTGGAATAAATAAACTAAGCTAAGAAAAATTTGGCCACTGATCCTATCAAGCATCTTCCTTTGTCTTCCAGACGGCAGTACGAGGTGAGTTGTGGTATGCGGCAATGGAGGTTGGTCGGACCCTCTGAGGGAAACCAAGGTTCACCTAACTTGTCCCTTGTCCCTTGTCCCTGGGTTTTGTTTACACCTGTGCCCAACTAGGAAATATCAGTTAACCCATTTTTTGCGAGACTGCTCGTCAGGACAGAATGCAAGCGAGGATTCGGGGATTCCACTCAACCCTAGAGAAAGCTTAGTTGTCTAAAATCTCCCGAATGGTCGATACACAGACTAATTTTAACTCGGTATAGGTGTCGATTTGGTTCTTTCTCACTGGAATCTAGAGTAGTCAACGTTATCAATAACCTCGCCTGACGTAGAATCAGGCGAACTCATGGTCTTAGTGAAATTTGACTAGAAGTTTTATCTTACACACGGTAGCTTAGTCATCGGATATTTTCTTTCCAGTAAACTGAAGGATTTCTTTTATTCTCGACAGAACACCAACTCATAAGATTGCTGAAAGCTCTTCGACACTCCACAACCGGTGTAACCCCTCTTTTGCCTCATCAGGTAGGCCTAGCACCCGAGTTTCCGTCATCCTGATGTTCTACTTGAACGCCAATTGTACGAACTTCTTTAGCGGGAAACTCAACTGAATCCAGTTTGAATCTCGTGAAAAGTAAGTTTCCCTGGAAAGTCGAGGAGTGCACCTACTTGAACAGCTCCAGGAAGATCAAAACCGGTCAGTGGGAGATGTCAGCAACCTCATAAGTAGTGTGTTCCGTCTGGAATATAATATTAACTGAGGTAGTCGGCGCGTAGAAACTCCAGTTGAAGATTACCATAAACAAGAGATTCATCTGGGATTCAGTCGAGTCTCGTCAAAAACAAATCCAATGAATGCTGCTGTGGAGTTCCGTTAGAGATCACATGGGTTTTCAGTTTGCCTAGTTTGCTTCCTAATGCAGAGTCTACTCCGGTAAAACTGTGACGCGTTAAGGTTTTATGGTACATACTCCAGAGACGTTTTTTTCAAACCACCCGTACATAAAAGAATGGATAAACCTATTGTTTTGTACCTATCCACCTGAATTCTCGTATCACCGGTAATTTTTGTATTCAACGAATTAATTTCTTTCTATATACGATTTGAAGGCGTCTGCTTTCACTCCTAAGGAAGGTCATCCACGATGACCAAAATGTCAGGTAATAAAAAACCTAGGTACGTGGCATTTTTGTAAAATCCAACAAAGTTGAGATTCCACTCTCAAGCCGCTACCGGTTTCATTTCTTTTTTGGAGGAGCGGAGTTCCATTCACCAAGAAAAATGAAACCGCCCAATGCCCGTCCTACAAGTTACGAGGTAATATTTCAGTTAACTATAGTTTCAGTACATGGATCGTCTGCACTACCCCGCAACGGCTGTCACGATGCATGAGTCTCACGGACCCGTCAGTGAGATCGATATATCTCATCCTGTAGCGTTCTGTTATCCAGAAAGTTGCTGCTCCCGGATGGACAGAGCGGAGCAGTTTGCAGGCCTCCATACTTAGGTAGACTCAGTAAACAACGCAGTATACAACGCAGTAAACCTCACTGAGTTCGCCTCTTTCAGCTCAACTGCCACTGCTGAAGAGTGTCTGGTATGGACGGACCATTTTATTGCTTTCTGGTCAATACTAACCCTGAAATTCGAACAGAGCACGGGGGATCCGTCGAAGTTTGTCCGCCTTGTCGAAGCTGACGTTTCCGAGTCTCCGGAGTGATTTTCATTTTGACCGGCTTTGTCGCGTTTCCGATGCCCTTTAAGGGGCAAGTGACCCACCGTAAAGATCAAGCAATGGCGTGCCCTGGGGATAAAACATTACCGGTTACTGCTGTCTGGTAAACACACACGACACACGCACAAGCACATACGTAATCCGATACCGCATTTCAGTGAAGTCAATGGACAGCGACGGAAAAGACACACTCTACATCAATGGCCTGGGACAAACCTGGTCGGTTTGGAACGTGATTGCGCAGTTGGTAGGCCACAGCGACACTAACGTCAAGACGATAAATGTGACGTACAATGTAATGCAATGTAATATAATATAATATAATATAATATAACAATAACCAAATCTAACCTAATTTAAGCTAATGTTGTATCAACACGCCAGCAGCTGGAATCCAATCGCCTGCAGGCTCATGGGTCAAAATTACTAATGAGAGTATACTGTGTGAAAATATCCCGCTTCTTGACACCACAGTGTCTCTCTAATATGAGTATTGCTCTTGTACTCGGCGAAACTTCTTTTACTTCGATGGGGATCTAGCCGCAAAGCTCACGAGGACTTCAGTTAATTCCTTAAGTGAAGGTGTCTGGTATTGAGGAGCTTTCTTGCATAGAATCTAAGTTGGCTTGTTTTCGAGTTCATTTTCTGGTTGTGGAAAAGTGATTTTTTAAAACTTGAATTTTACATTGTCTTGGGCAGAATTTTTAGAGCTTTTAAGTTGAGAGTTCGTCATGCCAGTGAGGGCAATCTGTGCCGAATAGCCAAGACGCATTGCAAAGCTGTTTCGTCTTCATTGGAACTATCAGGAAGGTCAGATTCTTCAGGGTAACCCCAAAACGCCCGGAACCTACTGAGGCCCTAAAACTCCACCAAAATATCAATAGGAAAGCCTGCAAGCATCCAGGCCAGCCAATCATTCAATCAATTCAGCAAAAGCCGATGAGTGTTCAGGCACACCACAGAAGCAGGACCGGCTATGATAAGTGTTCAGGCATCTCATAGAAGCAGCACCGATGTTGATGAGTGTTCACTAAACGCCGATCAGACAGCCTGGATCAATGTCAACAAGTGCCCTTTAAATAGTGCGTGGCCGTCGTAACTTTTGCACTCCACGCACTCGCTTGTCCCAATAAAGCTGTTGTGTTCCTTGTCGGTGAGTTCTTTTTCCGGCACTAGGCAGCAAAGCGGGAACAGCAATCAGATATAACAGGAAATCATCAGCAGTGAGCAACTCACCGGCGATCTTCCGATCAGTTGTAAACCCCTTAACCGTTCGGTCATGAACAGCTGATCAGCAGTGTGATTGGCTTTCACCTGGACAAGATATAGTGCCGCTTATCCATCAATCACAGGATCCACATAACGTGGTCACGCATTGATTGGCTCCTCAAGTGAGGTCTTTGAAATGCGACACAGGTAAGACGTAAAGTTCCGTATGATAAGGCTTGGAATGCCCGTGTTCAGAACTGGAATATGAAATCATTAATGCGGGTTTGAGTACACGATTTAGTAAACGGTTCGGGTAGGCAGTGTGTCTTCACTGATCACAGAACAAGAAAGCTCACCTCGGAAGAAACCTCCATCCAAGAAACACTTGAAAGGTGGGAAATGGTTCCAGCGGTTCCTATTTGTACTGTGAGAAAAACGTATTCTCCTTTCATCTAAGGAACACATCCCAGCGACCAATTTTTACAATCTTAATTTTCTTGTAAAGTGAGATTTCACGTTGTGGTGCTCCTGTCCTATTTTCTGTGGCTACCAAAACAAAGTGAACCAAGTGCTACTCACCTAAAACAGTTTGATAAACGAGACCAGTAATCTTTTGCCCGTAGTTGAAAGCATCTCGTTTGTTACTTCTGGAGGCTTTGACGATGCAGGAAACACTTTACTTCCAAAGATGAGGGGATGGTACAGTTTAGAACCATTGGGCTGAGACTGAAAAAAGACCTAGTCCAGCTAAAGGCACTAGCTGTGCGGCACTTAGATGGGTCAACAACCGGAAAATTCTACCGCAACAGTTTGTCTCAGCCGCAACAGCAAACCACTGCTAATGGCGTTCCGATCAGGTCAGGAAAGCCGGTATCCAGGAGCCATTCTGCTGACCCTGTATGACTCCCGGGAAGAAGCTGCTTGATTCGATCGCTCTATTCTTCCAGTAACACGCGCTCCAGGTGTTTTTCCTCCAGTGGGCAGTAGAAAGAATGAAAAAATCTTATTGTCGTGTAGTTGTGAGGACCTTCCCAGTACAGTGTCTATGAATAACATCCACAAACCTGCCACTATCATCAAAAAAATTCAGTGGGACTATTGGTCTTCTTGTCTTCTCTGAGATACCTGAAGATCACTGGTGCTGTAAATTAGACAAAAATACATAGCCCGCAAAATCCCACAAATGAAACCAAAAGTTGTCCCGTATGTTTCAAGCGTCTGTGACGCCACCTGACTGGGAAGTCCTGACTGGCGGGTCAATTGATCGTCACAACCAGGACAGTTAGTGGGTCATCGTTCAATGGGTCGGGCACACCAATCACATCTCTAAAGCGTGAACACGTTCGCCTCGTGGAAATTCAGATGCGTCCGACGTGCGCTGGTGAAGTAGTGGTAGCACGCTCGCCTCGCATGTCGGATGTCCCGGGTTCAAATCCCGGCACGGCCGTTGGATATGCACTGCTGGTGATCTAGAACAAGAGCGAAACTCGAGTCCAGTGCTTACCTTTGGCGTGGACCAGAATAATTTCGTCAGGACAGGAAGACGACCGTTCAAACGAGAGTGGTGTGAATATGAACATCTTGTTAGTATTTATCTACCCAATCCAACCTGCCTGGCCTGGTAGGGTTGCTGAGCTGAAGGAACGATGAAGTCATGTAATCGACCACATAAACGTTGGAGTTCCCGAGGAAGCATCTGACAAATTTTAGACGGGCATTTCGATGGATTTGTAAAAAATGTGTACAAATGCTTGGGAATATGCAGAGAAAATTCACCACACTGAGATCAGGATGCGTGCACCTAAATGGACAGAGTGTGGAAGCTAAATCGGGTCATACAAATAGAATCTTACGATTTCACACTTTATAGACCTGGGTGAAGTACGGAGTCACGCGGAATGCAGGACAACCAAGGTTCTGTTTGGACAAGTTCTGGTAAGCGAATGTAGGCCGATGCTTCTTACGAGGATCCCCGTTTGTAGGGGATGGGAGCAGTCTGGCAGGATCGTGTGGAGAAGATATGAACAAGCTTTGAGCTATATCAGTTTGCCAAGTTTTCACTGAGGAAGCTACACGGTCCATCACTGGAGGAGGGAAACTTTCAGAGGCATCATCGGATGACAACGAGGTCAACTTTCACCAGTCTGAAAAAAATACCGCTGCCAGTGGTAAACAATGAAGCATCGGATTGCAGAAAGGAAGCAAATCGCCGTCTGATAAAAACGCAGTATTCGGGTTCGCAGAACTATGCCTTCTTCGTAATCAGGGCAGATCAAAAGGACAATTCAACTCCGAGATAATTAGTGCATTTTACTTGCGTAAAGTACAGTAGCTGATGATGGCTGGTAAGAGAAGTAATTGGTCATTGATCAGGTAGTCGTTGATCTGTTCTCCAAGCTCGACAATTAACATGCATGCACTTCGTCACCAGACGATGAGATTTGTTCAGCACTCATAGGAGCAAAGTTGATGTCCTCTCATTTGGTAAAGAAACTTTTGCAAGTTAATCACCAAGCTCGGCGGACAGATCAACAGCCACCTGATGAATTCGCTAATCAATAACCGTATCCGACCTAGCAGTATTTCGACACACTGCCAAGGGAGCAGTGATTGGAAGTCATCCATGTGGTGATAACGTCGAATATTAGACACGATCTCGGTGAACTTGTGCCAGTTATAATTGGAGCAGATTCTCCGAAACCAAGAGCACGTATCGTGGATATCCAGCTGAAACAGCCCAGAATATGCGGCTACAGAAAAGGCTCTGACAACGGTGGTACCTTCAAGAAAATGTATTACAACAATTGAGTTGTTAACAGGTGAGAAGTTTTTGTAAAATGTACAAAGAAAGGGCTATAGCATGGCCCCCTTGAGCATTCGGTTGCAATCTTAATTGATCCATTGCCACCAGTTAGAACATACTGGTTAAGTTCACTGAAGCAATCGCTTGAAACCGACAGAATAAGCTGTGTGGGTCAATCCATTGGAGTTTTGGATGGGGCAAAGTTAGACCAGTTAGATCAAAAGCACTGATAATTGAGCTGAATCAGATGCGAACACATTTATTTTTGTCGTGCAAACCTCAGAATTTGGTCTTTTGAGTCTGTGAATGGACTGATACTCATTCTTAGAGGTGCCCAGCGATGGAAGCAAGTGTACAGACTTCTGGCAAACATGAGCAAGTACAAGGTGCATGAAGCAGGGACGTATTTTGTAGAGTCACAAGCAGATGTTATTCTGGAGGTTTCTCATTAATTTTGTGCTCCTGCTGATACCGAATAGCCTCTGTGCATTTTCGGTAAATGAGTACCTTCACATGCGTCACGAGGAGACTGTACCTTACCGTGTTGTGGTGGTTTGTGTACCTCGGCGACCCATTGAGCTATACTGGGGGGTTGTCCCCGCGACACTCACAGAGCCTCTCATACCAGGTTGGGCCATGGGTGGAGGTCTGACGAACACAATCTTCTGGCCCTCCAGGTTGGGGGTTGGAACATGTGTGGCGACGTGTTCCGTAAAAATGGGAATGTACTTGCATTTCCAGCCCAACACCGCTGCCTTGCGGTTAGGCCTCTGGGCCAAAGGCTTTGGTTGAGGACCTTAATCGTCCTCCTGTCCAGTTGTGGGCGCCCTGGCACTATCCCAGCCCCCGTACAACTATGAAGTGCGGCAGTGAAGCATTTGTCAACACTGATGTCGCTATCTCGAATGATGATGATGACATTCACATGGGTCTGCAGCAGAAACCCGAGTAAGTTAGCTTAGGTTACCTTCGACCTCAGATCTCAATAAGGATGTATACAACACAACGGTAAACGAGAGGACGATATTGTCAACAGTTCTTCCAGTCGAATCAAACTAATAGTAAACAATGTTGTGTTTTCCGGAATTTTCCTTGCCATTCGGGCCTCGAAATCGCTCACTTTGATTGGGTTCACTCGCGTTCTTGTGGCGCTATGATTCCAAAGCTGTCCATATCACAAACAAAGGAGGTACATGCCGACTTGATGGAAGCTCATCTCCTGAGCAGCTGGAATGGTATCCTGCTTTCAGACCCCAATTGGATGGTGATCATGTTTCGTCGATACTCGCAAAAGCTCCACTTGTGTGGGTCAGACAACAGAACTGCTCATTCGTCCTCATCCTCCTCCTCCATTATCTTGCAGTGTTGAAAATGGCGAGATGGCCCAAGTGGTTCGAACCCGACCCATGCCTCTCCACTTCCCCCGTTTAGGCTTGGGCAACCTGGCAGTATCCCAGCCCTCGTGCTTTTTTCGGGTGGCGTGGCATCTAGGCACCTAAAGGGTGTTAGAAACCATCGACTTCGTCCTGTAGGTGAAGCCAGTCTACTGAGAAGTCCAGAGGCGCGACCTCTTGGTTAGGAGTTTAAACACGTAACCGTTCGTTCACGAGGCGGGCACTGATGGTGATTTCCAATAAGGATGAGATAGATGTAAAGTGTTTGTCGGTTTTTCAGCATAGATTGGCTTCATTTGCGGGAGAAAATCTCCGTTAAGGTTCCTAACTCTTCTCATACTACCAACCATCGACTCGTACTTTTTTTGTATGGGACTGAGTTACTTTTTCTATCAGGATACAAATGTTTATTGAAACTGAGCGTTTTATGTGTCGTTGCTGGAGCTGCGACTGATTTGGTACCAATCAAGCCACGTGCTTGTTGCACGCATCTACTCTCCTGTGTCACAATGACCGCTATGGTACCCTCAAAGTACTTATGGCGTGCAGGTGCGAGGGCAGCTACTGGGCATATGGCATTCGGTTTACGGCCTCGACGGATGAAATATGTTTGAACGATCGGTAACCATGAGATGAGAGAATATTGCGGACACTAAGGTGTGTGCTTGTGTGTCTACGAGGACCTGACTGATACCTGTGGAAGCCAAGTGCAAAGAGGTTCAGCCTGCGGCCTGGTCTGAGAGAACATGTGTGGACAATTGAGTCTCGGTTCATTTCAACGTACCAGTTTGTGGACAACTTTGTGAAAAGAATACAGCAGTATTCTTGTCCCTTCCGTAGCCTGTGTATTGCCTGTATGTTCGGGAGAAAAAGATGCCATGGGCTTTGAATGGAAGTGGCTCTTCGGAAATACGGCGACTAATGACAGATAAAAACACTTATTGTTTGATGGTGATATGAACAAACTTATATGGAGGAATGACGACCTATTTACACACATAAGAGGTGTCTGGTACGCAGTTTGCTTAAGACATACGGGACGGAGTATGAAACGACAATGAAAATTCATGAGTCAGAGGGCTACACAGACAGTCCGTAGTTGCACCTGGTAGGCGATGAGTAGTGACATTTTCTTGCGTCAAAGTTTTCTTCATGTCCGTGCAGCGTTTTCGTGTGGTGAGGGCAATCAACAATTCGCGGAAAACCATCAAGTTTGAAAATTTTGAAAACTATGAGTCGCATTTCTTAACAAACTTGAAACCATTTTTGTGTAAAGCGCACGTAGAATATTTGTCTTCGTTAATTTCTGCCAGACTGAGTTTTATATATGTTTCAGTCCACGGTTGTTTAATATCTTTACCCATTGTGTATGTAGACTGTATTTCAGTAAAATAGTGACACCGTTGAGAAATTTCTCTTCCTACTTCTCGAGTAAATACTGTCTCATGTGGTTTATGTAGCAAGGGCCTGTATATTCGAGAGCTGTCATAGGAAACACTAATTCTAAGCAAAATGGTTTAGTTTGGTCTCTACACCTAACTCCGAAATCCGTATTTCTCGTGCATTCCAAAAATACACGCATTGTTTCTAACTGTCTGACAGATTTACTAACTCCATTCCTAAATTTGTTTGTTCCCTACCAATAGCACGTAGAGAAACACTTTTCATCAGTGACGACTTGCATCGTCCTTTGACGGTTGACTTCTCTGGTGGTAACGAGATGCCATGGGGTCCGAATTTCGTCATTTTTTGTGAGCTGTCTCTGCTTGAGAGGTGAGTATCAGATACCACAAAAGGCATTGATATTGCTCTTTTCCCGTGTTACGGAAGTTGTCGACCAATACGAACGCACTAAAAGGTCACATTCTTGACTAGCCACGACGACTTCAGTACTCGGAAATTTTTATCCAACGTGTCGTTGCTACTTGTGGTTATCTAAAGGCGCCACAAACCGCCAGAAATTCCCTTCCATAGTCAACCACTTTTGGGTGTGAGAACACGTTTTCTGGATAAATTTGCCAACGTCCGCTTAGTAGGCAGCTTTTGGACAAACATGCGCCCACGATTTCCGTCTAGCCTACGCAGTCAAGTAACCAGACAAACGGTCGCGCACGTGAATCACCCAAGGACGCATGACAGCAACATCGACGAAGCATCGATTCCTCTTAACCAATCAGACGACAGCATTACGGAACCAATCATATGCACTGTCTGAGAACTAGGCTAACGTCTGTCCTTACGACGCGACAGCACTGCATTCCACTCTTGTTGATCAGACCATACACGCCGGCCCCTTCACTCAGGCGGTGCACGTTTGCCATTGGCACTTTACTGGTAATATACTGTGCGTATGAGCAGCCGTTTCGACCTTGGCGCACGGGACTTGGTCGCGCACGTGTGTTGCACTTCTCAGCCCTGGATATTTGGAACGTACGAGTGGATTACCCATCGATAGGCTCGGTAAGTTATTTAGAAGCTCGATTTTGGGTGTAGAGAACCGTAGATGTGATATCGGTATCACAGTCTGGCTTGAAATTCCTGTTTCACATCAACGGTATTTTCCGCTTATTTTCCGCTTCGGTTTGGCACTTTTTAAAGATAACGCTGGTCGCTTACTTTTCCCAAAGGCGAGGAGTATCTCAGAATGGCTCCAGACAGGAGATGGCTCAGTGTTTAGAGCGCGAATTTGCTGACCGGAAGATCCGTGGTTCGAACTCGATTTCTACCTCTCTACCTTTCTTGTCTAGGCTTGGCTAAGGTGACAGTATCCCAGCCCTCGTGCTTCCTTATGGTGGCTACGACTGAACGATTAGACAAGAGCCAGTTTTCTGCCAGTTTCCGTCGTCTTTCATTGAAAATTTCTGACCCAATGGCTAAGTTTTGAGAGTGCGAATCGCATTTCTGAATCCTCACAATGATTGTCTTTCTCCGGCTTCAGACAGATTGCATCAGTATTCTAGAATTCATGTGTAGATTTTCCAGTGAATGCACGCTCCAAATCGACTGTTGTATTCTTCAATGTTTTTTTATGGTCACTAAAACTTCATCTTAAAGTTACTCCAAATTTAAAATTCTTTTGGCATGGTTGGTTATTTCATCTTCGATGGGGATATCGGATCTGTTATTTTTCAGGTGACCTAGACCTTCATCATTCAGCCAGACAGTCAAGGTTCGACACTTGTGCGTGGACACACACCTTGCTGTTGAGCACGTACGTGACCACGGTGATGAAATTAGAAAGTTCAGTAACCGTTCGAAAACCGTGATCGTAGTAGTAGGCGTGAATTTATGCTGCACTGAGTGTGGGAGAAATCTCGGTCAAATCTCGGCCTAGCGCCTTGGCAGGTTTGTAAGGCACTTTTACGTCTACTTCTTCACGATATATTCCGAAGGAGCTCCTTCGGAACTTTCCTATTTGAAAAAACTACATTGATAGTTTATATCATTTGCGCAAATGTTTTTGAAGAGGGCCGGCTCTTGTTCAGGTGTACCAAATCTGCTGTCAGTTACGTTCTCGGGTTTATTTTTAGCTGAGTCACGAGGATGCACATGGCCAACGGACGAACTGGCGCTAATAGTTCTGGGAGACTCGAGAACTGTTAGCGTTATCTTGTTTCCTATTCGCCCTCCTCCCCAATCGCAGTAGGTCCTAAGCTGTGGATTCCACCCTAATTGACGTAAGCAGAGAATGTTTTTGGCTGGCCGGTGACGAGAAAGCGAGGCTGAAGACAATAACAATTGAGAGCTTTATGGATTGTGATGTTTCGTATTCATGCGCGTGACCAAGTTGTCCGGATGTTGTAAAAACCCTGGATGTATAAGCGGCTGGTATTGGGATTTACTTTTAATCAATCCTACCAACTGTAATCTGTTTGAGCCGATATCACCTGGCTTTCAAAGATTTGCGAATTGAAGAAAATCAAACCGTTTGGCGAACCCCAGCACAACTACCAAATTCACCAGACTGGTACGATTAACTGAAGAATTATTTGGCGCCTGCGAATGTTTTCTGATAAAATATTCGGTATCTGATTTCGTCATTTAGTATCAACTCTTACTAAATTTCTATCGTTGCAAGAAGCTACGTATGTTGTCTCAAAGCAAACATCCAGGTTACTCGATGAGTTGAATGGCTTCTGTTTAAGCCATTTATAGATTTTCCTTAGCGAAACAATTTAACTCTCCTTTCGTATTCATATCTACCTGCTTCCAAGCCGTGCCCCATGGTTCATATGGCTGAAAATTTTAACATGGCCCTGGAAAAATGTGTTTTTTCCTGCCTTTTCCCCTACCCGGTCCTAGTACTTGGCCTTCTGTTGGTGTAGCGGCATCATTTCTCGTGGAACAAATTTCTCTACCCGGAAGAGATAGTGGGAAATCATGTGGAAATCTGGCAGGGACATTTGACCATTTCACTGAAGACCCTCCGTGACCTTGCCACGCCAGACAACTTGCACTTTTAAATTATGGACTAAATCAAATTTCACTTGGTTGTTCCCGTACTCAGGTAACCGAACATACTTCTTCACGTTGTCCTGTCTGACCGCAATTTCATTCGAGGCCATACCACAGCAAGTTATTACGCACACGCAGAATTTTAAGTAAAGATGTATCTGTCTGCGAATTGCACTCATCTGCACACTAATTTGGTCTTAACGGGGGGAGTCAGCTGTATCCCAGCAACATTGAGTGGTGTTCCGTCTACTTGGCCATGCACGAGAGTTGCCCACTGATCCTCCGGACACTGGTGCGAGCTGAGCTCTCAAACATTTAGCTTAATCAACAGATCTTGAGCACCTGTCTGTTGCCTGTTTCATGATTTTAGGTTTTCTTTCGATAGCCATCGTTCGCTGACAGTCATTGGTTCACCTGTGTCAGCTAAGTGGCTAGTGCAATCGATGACTGTCGGTTGGTTTCAGCAGCAACTCGAGCATGTGTACGAAGAATGCACCATTAGGGTTTAAAGGCTCGGTTACACAGGTGGTTTTGTCTCACTTTCCTACGATTCCGTTTGTTACCTATCTTACCTTACGCCAGAGTGGCCGAGAAAGAACACAGTGAATGATACACATTGGCAATTTGATGAAAGGCATATTGTCTTCATTTTGGCCGTGTGTTACCGACACCAAGTAGGCGGCTTAGTGAAGGGGATAAGAATATTTATTAGACAGATTATAGCGATTGATGACTGAACGAATTACTGAGAATAACAGGACTCAGGTCTGGACACGATTAACTAATAGGTTTCTGCGGAACACTGTTCGCAAGGTTACTGGGAGCCCTTCGACTGCCGACGATTAGTTTCACCCTTCTTGAGACTCATCACGTAGGTGCAATCCCCAAGTTTCCTTCAACCTTATGTCCCACTTTAATCCAAATTGTACGCCTTCAGCGAACTACAGTAATTTGCAAATTAGGTTGGTGGTAACGGGAGTCGTTTATGGTATTCATCAGCTTAATGTGATGCGTAAAGGCTATTCCGTGTTTAAGTTGGTGCGATATTTGAGAAGGCGCAGCACATTCGGTTGAAAAATGTCATGAATAAGAATCAGCTGAGTCTCCCGTTGAACTTCACTCTAATTTGCAAGATGACTACGCAAAACATCCGCCAGAAACCTGATATAGTGCCGTTCTGTCCGTTTTCGCCCTGTCAGTCCACGACCGTGGAGTAACACTTATCCTAGATCTCACCTGTAGGCTTCGTGCTGCAGTTAGCCCTATTGTCAGGAAGGTCAGATTCGTGAAAACAACTACTGAATGCCCGAAATCTACTGAGACCCTCAGCTCTGTAGATGTTGACCAGACAGACAACGCCCCCTCAATATACAGCGCCTCACAGCTTTCCATCAAACCCAGACAGCGCGAGTCAGCGCTGCTCAAGGTCAGACAACGCCCCCGCAGTATGCAGCGAGTCGCAGCCTATACCAAGACCAGACCGCGTGCGTCAGCATTGGACCAAGTTAGACAGTGTCCCACCAATGACTAGCTTGAGTTGTATTCTCGCACTCGCACGTACTCACACTCTCGCGCTCGCTTGTTCGGAATATAGCTGTTGTGTTCCCTTCTCTGAGTCTTTTTTTCGGCATTAGGCACTGGAGCGGGTCAGCAATCAGATACAGCAGATTAGCGAATCAGCAGACATAACACTTATAAAAGGACGGAACCACCAAGGCTTACGTCGCGACATCACCGCAGAGCGTTACAACGCTAGATGCACAAGCCAAGCGAATTTGATCACAGCTAATCGGTTGTAGTTTCACGTGCCAAATTTTTGGCTGATCTTTCGAACTTGATTTTTCTGCCGGAACTTGGATGCTAGTTGGTGGAAAACCGCCGTAATTGGGTGGTTCTCATTTCCCTCCACTGATTGTACTGAAATTTTGTGGAAATGAATGAATTGCCGATCGAATTTTGCGGAAAGCCCATTCGTGATCATTTGCAGTGAAGATTATCATTTGGTCTTCACAGTTGGCCAAAAATGGTTGTAGTGTTTTGGTAACAAGTGACCTAATTCTAGTGTCTTATAGTCGCGTTCGATCACAGTCAGCCACTTTGATGCTGCTTTTTCATGCAATCTTACAACTATGGACTACAGCGGATTAGGATGAAGCTTTGTATACACGTTATCACATTTGACGAAAATTTACGAAATATCTCAGCGAATAGCCATACATTTTCGGAAACTCGGTTGCAATCCATTCTGCGGTGAAAATTGACCGTATAGTCCTTGTCTTGGGCCGCTTGGACGCATGGTTTTCATGGAACCCACAAGAAGCCTGAGGGCTTAGCCATATCCCCGACTGTTCATACTCTAGAAAAAGGCCTGTAATAATGTAAGTGGCGTATTCGAGTAGAAGTCGAAAAAACATTCAACGACATAGTGACTAACTAGGGACACGGAGTTCAACTCAGCGATCGGATGGAGAGAGTGCGTTTGCTGTCAAGTCCACGCCGAATCAATACTTCTGTTATGCGTGCTGTTGTATGCTTACAATATTTTTCTACGGTACAGGAGATGCAGCTGTATCGAGTGGTTTGGTTTAGTCCGCATGTGACTTCGGTGGACCCAAATACCCCTGCATTGTCCTAAAACAGGTGAGAAAAAACGACATTTTGCTCTGTTAAAAAAGGTGCACTTAAGGCTACTGGCTTCGAGAATGTTTGGATCGTTGATAGTAGACTTCGAAGAACAATTCATTTGGCCACCTGCTATTTCCTATCCGGGAGGTCGGCCTTTCACAGAAACATGAATATAGAAACTCAGTCTCAAGTATTCGAGTGTATATCCCTGTTCAAGTTCTTGGTCTGGACTACCCACCTGTTCCTTTCAGGGACGACAGTAACTTCCTCAGTCAGTGCATCTTTCCTATTTATTTCTGCATGAGAGATGGAAAAAGCCCCGAACAACTGGGATGAGTCGATAGCAGCGTCCATCTTCAGAAGGAATTCTCACAGTGACCGCAGTGGTGTGAGCTCGACTCCTGTTGTATCAATTTCTTCTATGATGGACTAATGAGGCGAACGCTGAAGGGTCCTCAGAAGCCTCTGTGTTCCAATAGCTGCTGGTGAGAACCTTGTCGTTCTTGAGTAATCAGAAGACGTCGTTCTAATCTCTGAAGATGAACACAAAGCACAAACCCTGTGGAAAAAACCGACCACCATTATACTATCTTCCAGCATGTGCCGTGCATGCAAAAAGTGCTAACTCGTACTTCAGAACGTACACTCTCTGACCGTGTCCTTTGCGGCTCAAGAAGACACTGTGGTACATTTTACTTATCTCGGTATTCATCTGAAATGTCTGATGAAGTCAATGCACGAGCCTCAAAAACCCGTATCGTATTTACCGAATTGCGTCAGTTGCATAGAAAAATGCATGTCACTGGGTCTCAAGAGTGGCGTATATCAGACTATAGTGAGGGCTGTGTTGTTTTTGGCTGTGGGGTATGGCCTCTTTGGACGAGTGATGTGAGTCGTCCTCAGCTTTTTGACCACTGATGTCTCAGGGGTGATGCCCGGCGCCGGATGGCGACGGTGAATTCGTAACGGGATAATTAAAAAGCGGGTTTTCGGCTGTACAGCAAGCACTTCAATCGCAAAAAATATCCAGCACCATCAACTGCGTTAGCTCTACCATGTGCTAAGCATACTCAATCGTCGTCTACTTAGACGAGCGTTATCCTTTGTGTCTGGCGCAAATGGACAACGGGTGAATTGAGAAATTCACAAGCAAATTTAAGATAATCTGACCATTTTTGCGTGAAATTTGTTTCTCTTCGCTTACTACTACACAAGTTAAGGAAAGAACATTTATTCCGAAAACATTTATTCGAAAACTTGGAACAATGATCACAGGACCATGCAAACCTAACATTCAGAAAAGAGGCACTAGCTGGAAGGGTTCAATTATTTCTGGAAGAAGCAAACCGATAGTGCCATAGGAACCTTATTTTACAGGGTTTTTTTCGCACTAGAGGCGGTTTCGACGTCGCCTTCACTTACTCTTTGTTCTTGTAGTATCTCCAATAAAAAGGGAATTCAGAAGTTTTCGGTGTCTTCGTCAAGTGTGATGACAGTTGTACAAGTTGCAACGTGTGTATTTGTTCTGAAGAGTAATAAACTCGTTTGATGAGTTTCTGTAACGTTTCACCCTGGATTAACTCCAGTCATGACAAGAAATCGTTATGCGCTGACCTGTCAAGCAAATCGAAGACGAGCACAAAACGTCTACAAACATCTCAGCCCTGTGAACGTCTTCATCATCAAAACTAGTGATTGGATTCGGGATCTACATTGGTCTATTTAGTTGCCCGGTCGAAAGATTCATTTGTCTTGTGCACTGTCGGGAGGTTTACCCCATCTTCATTAGAACGCAAGTTGTTGTCACTCTGCGCACCGTCGGTGTCAACGTCGCATTCCATTTATTCGACCTGTCACATGTGGCATCAAGTGTGTTCATGATTGTGTAACTTTTTGACGGAATTCCAAATCCACATGGTGCTTCTTCACAAGTCCAACTATCGTGTACTTTTTGTCTCACAACGGAGCAGGCCTGTTCGGGCGGAAAACGCATTTGTGTCACACGTTGAGATCTACATACCGTTAGTTGGCAGTGTAGCATGAATAGTTGTGGGTTGATTGGTGTAGCATGCTTCACGTTTCGGTTACTAGTGTGCTGAACTTCATCCGACTTGAAACAAATTACGCGTTAATTGTTCTTCTCATCAGTACAGATTGCCTTTCATCGGTCCGGGTGAAAAAATCGGTCGAAATGGCTACCTTAGGCATTTCCTATTTAAATCCCCACGTGCAGACGTAACCTCACATAAGCTGGACTAATCACTGCGTCGACGTTAGTTTCAAATGTTGTATCCCAAAATTCTCTACCTTGGGTGGCTAGATGAACCTGCTTGGGACCACTTTTACTCCTATGTCTACTGGGATGATAACCCTAAAGCTATCAGTCAGCTGGGCTGAAAATTCTGAATGAGAAAGCCGCATCTCTCTAGATTGCGACATATCTCGTTCGATCAGAAACACGGAAAAAGCGGTTTTCGTAAGAAGGCTTGTCCGCATCCAAATTATCCTATTTTCGTTTCATGGTTTGTGTTACCCAGGTGTGAAAGCGGTGTTACTCTATCGGCGTTCAACTGTTCGAACTGGCGCTGAACTGAGCCGATGGGGATTTAGTACAGTAGCCATACACCAGTCATAGTAGTTCTATGACTGTACATGTTTCAGTGAACGAGTACTAACCGAAGAAACTCGGACAGTATAAACGCTGTAAAGGTAACTTTCGAGAGGATGGGTGTTTGATTTAGGGCACTCAAGCCCCATGGAATCATTAAAGCAGCCAAACTTTACAAGGCGGCTAGATGTTTGGGCTCAGCCCCTACCGTTGCTCAGAGAAAAAAATGGACATGCTTAACACGCTCAGCAGCGTGGATGGATATATTTTGCCTTCCATCGAGTCTGTTAGGCGTCTTGCTAAGATATGACCTTAAATAGTTCAGCCAGACGACACGGTTCCAAATCGCATGGTAAACCGGGTTTGATGGACACGTTGCTATAATTCCAGCTCCGCAATCTAGGTGTCTAAGTCGTATGGCGTGACAAGGTCGCAAACGGCCTTCACTGAAGTTCTAAATTAAATTAAAAGACTAGATTCACGTGATAACGTATGGATAGCCTTTCCGGAAACATAGGGTAAAAAGGTAAATTACATCCGATAGATTGTACCTCTACGTGGATAATCGATACTGACCACTTTTTAAGCCTAGGACTTTCTCCGGTAGCCGGCTCAAGATGCAGTACCACTGACAAAAAATCGTTTTTCTCGGTGCGCTTCTAACCAGCTTGACGAACATTTTTATCTGAAGACATGTTTGGAGTGAAATGCTGGAATCGTTCAGCTGTAGCACCCTTTCGGTGCCTAGCTGCCATGCCACCCGAAGGAAGCACGAGGGCTGGGATACTGCCAGGTTGCCCAAGCCTAGACAGGGGAAGTCGAGAGGCAGAGGCAGGGTTCGAACCACGGACCTTCCGGTCAGTACGCTCGCGCTCTAACCGCTGAGCTATCTCGCTATCTGAGCTGTCTGCTGGAATGGAAGGTCATGAGTGGTGCTCACTATACCGCAGTGGCGCGAACTTACTGACCGAAGGGTCCGCGGCTCGAAACCAGCCCCGGTATCTCAATCGCTCCTGCCCGGGTTTGGGCAACCTGTCAGCATGCCAACTAGGCAATGAAAGGGTGCTACATCCAAACGATTATTCATTTTTACTTAGTTCATGAGTCACAAAAGTAGACGAGTCGTCAGGTCATGGCTGCATCTGGTTTTTGATCAGTCCTTATTTTAACTGAGAGTTCGTTTATTCACTTTTACGCAGTGCTTTCTGTTGGTAAGGATAGACTTATTCAGGCGCATGAAATCTCTGTAAAAACGGTAAACTACGCCTCGAAAACTTCCTAATCCGCGAGTTTCACCTTTTCCACAGACTTTAGAATTTACACTCATTTGTATATCCATTTGGTTTTCACGAAATACTCAACTGAAACTTTGTTTATGATCTGAGTATGCTGCACAAAGGTCGCTTCGTGTTTCAATTGGCACGACATTCGAGATTTCGCAGTATAATTTCATAAAGGAAACTGCTCACAAGGGTGCTGAAAACTTTCACGATGCACGACCGGTTTTACTCTTCTTGGGGCTCATCAGGTAGGCGCAGTCCCCGAGTTTCCGTCAACTTTACGTTCTAGTTTAACTTGAAGAAGTTCAGCCTTTCGTTGGGCAATGTGAATTCCAGTGAACACCTAAGTAGTTTATTTGTAAAGTCCTGCAGGGATTCTATTGGAACACATACTTAATCTACTCAACGAAATAAACCTTTAGCTCGTCCGGATGAGCTTTTGCGAAACCGGTCGTCGGCTGTCAAAGAGTTTTCAGCAACCTTGTGAGCAGTCTACTTTCGAATTTACTTTCTAGAGGTTGTCCTCACTAGATTCACTCTTTAAAAATTATTCTGTTGAGTCTTTTATACCTGGTTTAAGAAAAATGCCTAGTTCTTTTAAAGTGTTCACTCATCCAGAATTCTCAGGTTTTCTTGATGAAAGTACCAATCGCTATGTATGGACGCAAGGTATTACTCATAAGGTTGCTGAAAACTTCGGGTTGGTGCAGTATATTCATTTCAAGAAGAACGTCATAAACGAGAGGTTAAGCTGGGACTCCTGTGAAAACCAAATTGGTATGTAAATGAGTGCAATCGATTGGCCGCTTTGCCGTTCCAAAGTTGTCCTTGATCGAAACTACATGCAATGCCTGAGAGATGACGGCAAACACTCACTTTAAACTAGTCAACTTTGGTTCGTGATGTGCAAGTTCGAACCCTGCTTTCTCATTTTGTCATTAAAACACCGCCGTTTGTAATTAACCTAGTAGGTCGCCTTACGCCCTTTCATATTCAGTCTGTGTCATAGTGTTTTGTATCCTTTGAAGATAACACACCTTCCATCCGAAATTCGTTGCAATTTTCCCCACCTTTCGGGTGATAAATCTCAGATTCGGTGGCACATGTAAGCTGGCGATGAGTGTAGTTCTCTTTGAGCGATTCTCTGTGTTATTGGGGTAGTGAGTGCAGCCGCAGCGATACCGTTTGGCTACGTACGGCTTCTGCATACCATCTCAGCTGTTGAAGAGAGCATTCATTAGCTAGCCACGGCTGTGTGCCCGACGCTTATTTAGTCAGTGACTTTCAAAGAATGCTCCATTTGCGATTTTGGGCCGACGTTATTTCACACAACTTGGCAGATTCACACTGCGTCACTTAGTCCTAGATGTAGTGGCAGTCTGCAACGTCGATAGATTTTTGCAAAACCAAAACATCGTTTCATGGGAACGCTTGACTAATTTGCCTATGCTGCTATCGAAAGGTTGTCAGTTTTATTTGAGGTTGTAAGCCTACGTCGAAATCCGCGAAATCCAAGATTAGCTTCGGCGGTGGATCAGACGAAGGCACTGTTAGTTAGTTTAATTTCAATGGTTACGTAGCTGTATGACACGTTGGTTACATAGTTTCACACAAAACCATCCAGAGGATTCACTGCAATTGAGCCTAGCCTTTTCACTTCTCTATGTAGTCCTTCGTTGTTTTGGCTCTTGGATTTGCTTTCGTTAATTCGGTCTGTCGATCTCGGAAGATGAACCCACTCCGTCGACAGGTGCGCACGCATCTCTGGATCATCTTAACTCCGGTTTTTCATGTTTCATACTTCTTTCAAGACTCATTAGTGCACTAGACGAGCCGCCGGTAGATGGAAAACTGGTAACTGAAGAAAAGACGATAAGGACTATGCTGTACTCCTTTACAATGGACCTCTTGACAAGCGACACCCTCAAGGACGAAACAATTAGTCCCTTAGGTTTTTTTCACAACCGACAAGGTATAACCATAACGAAAACACTTTCTGGCCCCTTGCAATTATGGGAAAACGGAGCAGATTGTTTGGCCTCCACAACAAAACAACGTGTAGCTTGTTTTTGTTAGTGTTCCGGATCGTATTCCTAATTTTCAATGGAACACTGAGGAAAAAGGTTATTTAAGTGAACTGTTGGGGCAACAAGCTGTCAAAATGTTTTTCAGTCTTGCGGTAATTATAGCGTTACTGGAAGAGCGCAGGTAGTTGACGTGATGAAAATGGAACGATCGATCGAGTCTGCGTCACGACCCGATTTGAGCTTTCACTCTGATTCACGGATTTACCGTTAACTGCCCAGGAGCACTGATTCTGGTCATGCGTACATGTTCTTCTTTCCGACGACATCAGTTGACTGCACTTGAATATCACCGTACAAACCCATTGTTCTGTGTAATTGCTTGAAAAAGTAGTTGTGTACTTTTAGCCTGCCTCTGTGCATAATTTCATCACAGTATCGGGTTTTTATTAAAAACGTCTGTTGACCTACATGGTAGCAAGTCAATGCGTCTCTTGTAGATTCACATGATCTTGTATTATTGTGCGTTTCCTGCTTCGAGAATGAAATTATATTCGGTGCGATTTGGGAACGCCTGTGGTCGATATGTTTTGGGAATCCAGGATCAAAAAACGAGAAATGGAGTAGAGTGGAAAGTCGGAGCGAATAAGTATGGCAACCTGCACCCTAGTGAATTTATTAACATCTAAAGTAGCGTTCGATTCTCTCGATGGTTCAGTCCCCTCAACCACGCTTGCTCAATAGTGGATGCCCCAGAAGTTTGTAAACATAATTCAACCCCTATATTCACATGTGTTTGGCGAGCCCTCCAAAGTCCCCTTAAAAAGTGGGGTCCCGTAAAGGTATCCACTCTTCTCGTTCTGATTCAACTTCGTCATTGATGAAGTAATTAAGCGAACACCATAAGGTCTTGAAAACCACGTTACTGAGATCGTGAGAACATTGTCGATCTGGAGTGTGTATGGGACAAAGGCGAAGCGCACACTCTGTCAAATAGATTGTCCACTATCGTACTACTCTTCGACATGCACCTTCAAAGTACAAAGTCATGCTTCAGGAGATCCAGTCTCCCAGTATAACCCTTCCAATTCAAGGAGAAAGCATTGTAAGTTGTGAGGAATTTTACATACCTCGATAGTCGTAATAACTCTGACGAAAGTTTGTCTGATGAAGTCAGTGCAAGAATCTCAAGGGCTCGAATCACGTTTGCTAATTTGTGTCACTTGTGGCATCAAAGGAGGATGTCACTTGGTATCAAGGGTTGTATGCATCAGGCTGCAGCGAAGGCTGTTTGTTGTGTGGTTGCGAGACTGCCTGTGGGGACTGATGATGTGAGGCGTCTTCCTGTTTTTGAACACCGACGTCTCAGAAGTGGTGCTGATGTCGGATCGCGTCGATGAATTCGTAGCGGGTTAAGGAGAAAACCGATATTTTGTTGTTCAGTAGGTGCTTCAGTCGCAGAAAACAGGCACAGCCATCAATTGCGATGGCTTGTTAAGGTGCTACGTATGCCAAGTCATCGTCTACCGAGACGAGTGTTGTTCTCTGTGACTTCTTCCAAATGCCGCAAACCGCCAGGTGGATAGCGTATGATTTGGCAGAAGGGTGCGGTCTGCCTTCCAAGACTAGTTCCCCATGACCCCTATGCGCTTGGCTGGAGACATTGCACGAAATGGTGGCTGATCGATGTCAGTGGCGTTCGTGTTGTCAGTTTCTTTCCAGCTTCTCTGATTGAGGTATGTAGGTGTAGGTTCATCAGAATACTTGCCAGCACCAGATCCTTCCCTCACCCACTCATTTCTTCTTGGCACTTTAAGGCTTTCAACTGTGGTCATACGGTAGTAAAGCATCAGTATCAGCACTGATGTCGTTGTCTTTGATGATGATGATGAGGAGGAGGAAAATACCAAACAAATGCATGAGACACAATTCTCCCCAAAACCTTTTTTACGGATGGAGTATCGATCCTGAGTGAGCGCGAGAACAAGACTGGATAGCGTAGAATGAATAGCGCTTTGCTTGTCTAAGAATAGAGGTACATAAACTGAAAGTGGAGGACAATGTGAGCACTTTTGTTCTGAAACACGCCCCAGGTTTGGCTGTTTATCAACTTCAAACTGATTAACATGTATTTTGACTATACCGACTTCAATGTCTCACCGTCATCCAGACGAACTGGCAAGCGCTGGAGCGCAAATGTTTTTCATGTACTTTTCTCGCAAATGGAATATAGGCCAATACAACTTCAATATTGACTGTACTAATTTTCTTACTCTTGCATCGACAGCTTTCTCAGTTGTGTATGGTCGACCGGTTAGCTGGACAGGTTGAGACATTTTGGTTCGATTTGCGATGTGACAGGGAGTGATTTGCTCGACGACACCAGTCGGATGCACCATTGTAACATATTGATTTGCAAATGGGTGTATTTCTCGAAAACAGTCTAATTTGGGTTCAAGTAGAACATAAGGTTGACGGAAACTCGGGGACTGCGCCTACCTGATGAGCGCAAAGTGGAAGGGCGAAACCGGTCGTGGGCTGTCGAAGAATTTTCAGCAACCTTATGAGTAGTGCATTACGTATATTAAAATGCCGTTTTCGCGTAGGCGATTGCAAGATTTTTAGAATTCGTATTCACATCAATCCCGTGTGAACAGTCCTCCTCCTGTCTTGGCACAGTTATTCTGGTGTGTTCACAGGGGAGTCACTAGATTCGAGCATCGCTTAGGGTTGTCGTGATCGGATTTAACCCCCCCCCCCCCCCCTCCTCACAAATATACTACTCATCCTGCAAAAACACCACCAGCACATGCTGGGAGCATCTGGATTATCATGCCTAAACAGACGTGTTCACGCTTGCTAGTTTTGGGTTGACGCGAGTTACAAGAGTTTGCACTGAAATGGTGTTGGGATGCAGACACCCCTTTTCCATGAATTGTTTCGGACCTTTCATTTCAAATCCTTGGGAGCAATAGTTAATCCGATGCACTGACTGATGCTTTACCCGATATCAGTCGTCTCTTTCTCTACTGAGATCAGCTGAGGGGATCGGAGAAAATAGTCCTCCTGTGAGAAAATCAGTAAAGTTCAACTGGGGCTTCTCTGACATTAGAATAACGACAACATTTGATACCTCAGTCGTACGAATGATGCATGACATTCACAAACAAAACTAATTGCAAACACCAGTCGGAGCAAGTTTGGTGATGCAGTGATGTTTTCGCTTTGGTATTGTCTGTTTTGGCCAGTTTGATTTCCCCAAACTGAACAGGGTAAGAATAGAACACGTCTGTCCTTGTAAGTCTCGCCTCATTTCGCCATATTTTTTTCGTCTAGTCAGCTCGTGACGACAGCACTGTTACGAGGTTTTTTCAAACTCTATGTATGGGACAACTAACTGATAAAATGGCATAGTTAAAAATCTTTCGAAACGCTTTATGGGTTCAGATTCTCGCCCCTGGAACTAACGAGACTAGTTGCAGGCGATCGATCGCAGCATTTCAGGTCCGTGTGGTGAACTGAATGACGTGACAAAGACAGACTGCAGAAGACATATTTCGACAAATGGTACCGTTGGGTTCTCTTTTTCCTCTGTAGTGCATTTGACATTGCAAGAATCGTTTAGAGACTCAGGGCTTGACCATTTTCAATGAAGATTGCTAAATCAATCCAATTGTTGTTGTAGTGTTTCGGGAAAAAGATTCTCTATTCAAAAGTGCATAGGATTGATTCTCGCCGTTTTTTCTGGAATCTAAATACTTTAGTATGTTGCCACTCTTATTCGTTCTCCTTTAGTGGTGCACTTTTGAACCTGCAGACCACAGCATATGTAGGGACGAAGTTTCCGAAGCATACTACACGCACTTCAGAATAAAAGGTGACGGAATATTTCCGACCTCAATTATGTGGTCCCAAAGATATCAGTAATGGTAGACAATCCACGGTCAAGTATATGCCGCATGATGGTCATCATTCAAATGAAATCATTCAGCTGTAGCACCCTTTCGGTGCCTAGCTGCCAAGCCATCCGAAGGAAGCACGAGGGCTGGGCTACTGCCAAATTGCCCAAGCCTAGACAGAGGAAGTCGAGAGGCAGAGGTCGGGTTCGAACTACGAAACTTTCGGTTAGTAACTTCGCGCTTTAATCACCGAGTCACCTCGTCCGCAGCATGATTGTCACAGCATTGCAGTGAAATTTTGGCACTACTTTGTATGGTGTGCTTCTTTATTCGAATGCCCTTGGGGTGTGATATGTTCTTTCGTGCAAACCACACTCGTCTGTCAATTGATTGAATTTACTGGAGACAAAGCACTGTCCCTAAATCGATAAACTTTGAATCAGGATCCTGAACTGGTGGTGGTAATAATAGTTTGGTGGCTGAATAACGTACAAGTTAGGATGAGCGGTTCTTGTACATTGTCAAAATAATAATAATAATAATTCTTCAGCTGTAACACCCTTTCGGTGCCTAGCTGCCATGCCATCCGAAGGAAGCACGAGGGCTGGGATACTGCCAGGTTGCCCAAGCCTAGGCAGGCATTGTCAAAGAACCCTATGGGACTAGACATTTTGATTTAGTTGACGTCAGAACATAAATCTGGGTCGGATCGATAGCATAGCCAGATTCTAGAATTGAGTTCTTCTGGCGTGTGTACCCTATGTAATGCAATGTCCTTTTTGCACCCTATTGAAATAATCCCGGGAAACCTACCACTAGGTAGCTCCTACTGAGGATATTACATAACCACTGGCTTCTCATGGCGGAACTATTTCCACCAAAGTGAAGGACTGAATCAGTGTTGGGTGCGATGGCCTGATGGTATCAGTAGGTTTCAAATCCAATAGCGGCGGGAATGCGGAACGACCCTCGCAAGCTGGTGGCACGAAAATTCACGAATTACTTCACAACGTGAAGCAAATCCATCTTACAGGAGATGTCCTGAGCAGAATTAGAAGCAAAACTAGTCCTATAAGATGCAATTTTGTTTTGTCGCGTCTATGGATATGGTAGTCAACACGTTTCAGGAAAACACGTACATCAATTCTCGTTTTGAACACGTAGAACTGATGTCTACTTGTTCTCACTTGGTGAGTGGGTTCACTAATGATATACCTTCAAAGTATTCAGTGGATCGAGTCAAGGGATGATCACTCCAAGTTCCTAAAGTTCAATGGACTGTTCAAAGAAGCAACTGAAGGGCTAATTAAAAGTGGTTTCTTTCGCGGGACAGGTCCTCCTGAGGGTGGGCTCTCCAGAAGCATACACACGCACGCGCGTTCCGCTATCGAAAACTTCCGAATGGATTGAATGAGCGTGAAAGTTTCCTGCTCCAATTAATCCATTAGTTCCTGTAGGCATTTTATTTCGTAAGAGCTTTACAGAACGTAAAATATCGTTGCTTGTATTCCACGCGAATTCGTCCCCTTTGAAGACCCATGAGAAATCTGTGCGACCTGGATCAATTTAACGTCTCAATTCTTTCGAATGGGTAAAAAATGGGTACTGATGCCTTAAGGATCGTGTTTTTCATTTGGACTTTAAAAAAATGGCATCCAGAAAAGCTTTGTCCTTTTTTGTATTGGAACACTATCGCACAGTGTTTCCACCGAATAGCGCACTGTTATGATCAGCAGTAGTTCTACCCTCCTTTGGAGGGTGGGGTGTTCTTCTTTGGTGGCGGATCAAGTTCGACCGCCACGCGTTGTCAGTCAGAGTATATCAAACACTCGTGAGATAAACCCCGGCTGGCAAAGCATTGGATGAGGAAGTTTACTTTGTATCAGCTGCAGATAGTTCTACATGATTACTTCCAGAACATTACTGTTGATCTACAGATATCTCTTCAAAACGGATATAAGTTCTGCATATGGTAACGAGGTTGAGCTTGTCGTTCTATAATTGAGGGGGGGGGAGAGAATGACGTCTGCAGGTGGTTCATAGTTTCAGTACATGGTACTTTTTCGATTACGAACGATTTGTTTCTGGTTTGTCCACAGTGTTTGAGATCTACATTTGGCAGAAACGCTTTTTGAACGAACTCCATGTGGCCATCGCTTTGGCAAGCGACTGAGAGAAAATATGGAACTGTTTTGTCGTAGAAATTTTCATACCAGGTTGGTCACTGGTTAGAGTTCTGATAAACACAGGCTCCTGAAATCCACGTTGGGGGTTGGAGCATGTGTGGCAGCTTGTGCGTTTCTGGCCATTCATAGGCTGCTGCGGCAGGATGTGCGGGGGTTGGTATCGTCCTGCGTCACTGGGCGGAAGGACCCTTGCTTGACTGGATACCCGTTGATAGTCGCCTCTGTGCGGTTCGTCTGGCAAAGTGTGTGAAGGAGTCTCAGAAGCGAGGAGTTGATCGATATCTTTGTCATGTCTGCGTACGCCCCAACTGACTGTAGCTCTGACACCATTAGAGACAAGATTGCTCTGTTGTGGGGAGCTAAAAGCTCAGATCTCGTTGTGGATGCCGGAGATTTCAATGTACAAGTGTACAGGCTTTGCGCATCTGAGACTCAATTAGGCGATCGACATGGATTGGACTCGGTAAGTACAAACGATGGGGAACGATTGCTTCAGCCATGAGTTGATCACACACTGTTTTTATAGCTCCGAAATAGCGGAACTCGCGTGGCCACATGATGTCCTCTAACAGCGTGCCAGCTACAAACTCAAATCGATCATATTGCAATCAGTTACCGATGGCGCGGATCAATAAATGACTGTCACTTGTTTTTGGAACTTATTTGTTGAATCCGTCCGGAGTCGCTTCCAGGGCAGCGTAAGGTGCGAAAAAATTGCTTTGCGGCGGAGAGACTAGCAGATCCAGAAGTTAGATGAATTTATCAGAATCGTTTTCTGAAGTCTCTTCCAACTGTGCTACATCCAGATGGGAATTTATTCTGGAACGAGGCCGCTACATCTCGGGACTTTTGCCTGTGAGAGGGCGCTACCAGGCCCGCTCAAGCACTGACCGAACTGTGGCACTGCTTGGATCTCGGAGAACTGTCCTCACCGATCGAGAAAATTATTTGGCTTGACGAATTATCAGACGTCAAACGAAAGTGAACGTGCGCGCAGACCTTGAAGCCTGATGGACACGGAAGGCTGAGGGAGGGAATGGAAGAGCCCCAGAAAGCCGAAAATGCCCGAAGATTATTCTAGTTGGTCCGTTCAACGGACCCCCGGAAACCGCCTGTGTGTGAAACCATCTAAGATCGAAGTGGCGTGAACGGTGGACTGAATACTCCGAGCAACAACTGTCGTGGCCATCAGCTGCCCCTCATTTGGATCCTGCAGATGAAGTAGAGCCTTGAACGGTGGATGTGGAACCTCCTAGTGCCTCGGATGTTTGTGACTGCATAACTTCTCTCGAACGCCACCGAACTCGTGGTGCGGATGACTTTCACCCGTATTGTTCAAAGATTGGGGTGAAGTCCTCAGTCAGCTCTCGTCTGATATGTTCCAGACATCGGTGATGGTGCCCATTTTAAAGAAAGAGGCTCGCAATGAGTGTGGCAACCACAGGGGGATCAGCTTAACCCCGGTCGTAACGAGACTGTTGTCATCACTGATGCTTCTTCGCCTTATGGTGGCTCGTGGAACACTGACTCGAGAGCAGCAAACTGGGTGCCGGCCTGGTAGGGTGGAGGTGTTGACCAAATCTTCACACTCCGCTAGGTACTAGAATAACGCTATACGTATGAACGACCCACAGTTTGAGTATGTTATGCTATCGATGGTGGTGTTGATGAGATGCTTCTGTATATTCTACATTTTTGCCTATGATGTAGTAGTTGCGCCGTGGGAGCTATGTTCTCTTCGAGGGTTTCTTCAAACGGGAGAGTATCAGTGCGCTGTTGACCGTGAGGCACTCCAGTGAGTCTCCAGCTCCAGCAATATTATCCTGCACATGGGATTTAAAATAAGAACCCGACCAAATTGCTGTTCAGGTCACTGATGGATTATCCCGACTTCCTGGGTCTGTGCCTACCTCATGGTCTCCAAACTAGGTGGTGGGCTTAGTTGCCTACTCATAAGGTCAACAGTTCACGAGCGGCTTGTCAGGTAGGCGCAGTCCCCAACTTCCGTCAACTTTATGTTCTGCTTTAGCCCAAATTGCACGGAATTCGACTCCTACACTCATCTGCATACCATTTCGGTTTTGACCGGAGATTCACCAGGAAACCGGCTGAATATGTTGTTTATGATGTTCCTAATCATCACATTCAATTTATTAAGAACATCATAAACAAGAGATTCAGCTGGGCTCTATGTGAGTCTCCCGTCAAAACCAAATTGGTATGCAGATTATTGTATAAGTATAATGGTGGTGGGCTGTCTACGGATTTTGAGCAATCGTCCCATACTACTTAATTCGAAAACAAGAGAAACTTCATTTCATATCTTTGCAACGGGACCTCGGGACAGCCTATGTGCTATTGACCACAAGGGATTCTCTAGCTTTGTCAATTGTATCATGAATATGAGTTTTAAACGTGATAAACCCCCTTCCGTCCGTTAACTCGCGAGCGCGTGAACTTGGCCGTCGTACTTTTGTGGACGAAATACGTTATGAACATAGCCTATGGCACTTTATTGTACTCCAATTCGACACATTTCTCAGACTGATGTTAACCACACTGTGTACAAGAAAATGCACTTATTTGCGTGAAGGTGAGTTGGTCTCCCGAGGGAGAGGGGTGGAGATCCGAACCAAAGTCCTAATTGTAACGCCGGTCAAGGTGATTTGAACACGGTCTGCGGGATATACGAAGCGAGCCCTGATGGATGGTTTGAATCCAGAACGTGTACAACGCGTACCAAAACATGCTGAGGTCGCTGGTGCTGAGGTTTGCATGGGTGGATCCCCTATCAAATTGGGCTTTCTTGGCGCTCAGGGTCACTCCCATTTCACAATGCTGGTCAGCAAGATTGTTTCACTTTGTGTTGATTAGGTGTCCCGCAACGATGGTCCTGCATAAAGAAGCGTAAATAGCCGGCTGGACGGCAAGGAGCACAATAAACTGATCGTTGGAACATAGGTTGTAACAATTTAGTGCGCTCAGTTTAAAGTGCAAGCTGTCTGACAGGACAAAGTTTAGCAGAGCGTCTAGCCAGACGTTATCTTAGACCAGCACAAGGTGCCATCTATCTACCAGTGACTGAGTAGGCTTTGTACATTTTGTTGATGAATAGCCTACTGATACCTTGTCACGCCAGACAGCGTGTACTTTTTTGCTCACTAGTCTACGAAAATGGCTCATAGGCCGTCAACCTCCAGTAATCACATCGAGATGGGTTGCACATTCGTGGAGATATTCAAATCTTCGACCATGTTATTTACATGGCCGCGTTGCTGAAGACCCACTACGACCATGCGCTACCGAATTATTTGCAGATTCATTAGTGTCTATCGGCCATTCATTGCGTGTTTGAACTTTTTTAGACGTGGCAACACCTAAAAAACTAAACTAAACTGCTCAGCTGTAACATCCTTTCGGTGCTTAGCTGCCATGCCACCCGAGGGAAGCACGAGGGCTGGGATACTGCCAGGTTGCCCAAGCTTAGACAGGGGAAGTCGAAAGGCGGAGGTCGGGTTCGAACCACGGACAACACCTAACCAAGCCATCGCTGCGTAGAGGGAAATGTCACCAGCATCGGCGAGCATAGCAGTCGCGTTCTCTGGTACAGTGTGAACTCAGTTCAGATTTGTAGAAACCCTGACTAACTTCACTGTTGGACTGAGTTGAGCGTTCCAGTTCCCACCAAAAAGATGCCACCCCGATTGACCAAATCTGACCGCAACGCATTTCAGTAATAAACTGAAGACAACGTGATAAGTATCAGAGTTTATACATCATTCGGTTGAGAATATTCAGTCCCCTTGTACCGCTTAGGAGAAAACGTAATCTTTTTGAACTGTTTGTGGTAGTCTCCAACGGGAGCAACCCGTTTTCTGTGTTGTGGAAAATTTTTGGCGACTTTTCTATTTTCACAGATCGTTAGTCAACCGTTGGAAGTACACTAAGTAAAATGTGGATAAGCCTGCAACAATAAGTTTTTGCGTTCGGATTGTAGCCGAGTTCCTGTAGCACCAGTCAGTCAGTGATCCCGGCTGTGAAATCCATGCGAGGTTTATCTTGCTGTGGATCGGTCGCGGCCACACATTCCACAAATATTTCAATGCTAAGGAGAACTCTGATCCACAGCTTAAAATATCGGATTGTGGTAATTGTCGAAAACGGTTACGTGTGCAATCATAATGTTATACTCATATTTTCAAAAAAAAAAGGTCCACATCTATTGAACTTAGGTACCAGAAAAACAAAATATACATGATGGAAGGAGCAGAATTTTTATAAAAGCAAATACAGAGTCATTCTCCGAATATCTTCAATAATTAACCGCACGTTTGGGTCATTCTGTGGCACAGTTACCATAAAGCCAGCTTTCTACTTCGTTTTTCTGGTGTTTTGTTTTGTTATTCTCTACTTTCGTTCGACTGTAACACCCTTTCGGTGCCTAGCTGCCATGCCACCCGGAGGAAGCACGAGAGCTAGGATACTACCAGGTTGCCCAAGCCTAGACAGGGGAAGTCGAGAGGCAGAGGTCGGGTTCGAACCACGGACCTTCCGGTCAGTAAATCTGCGCTCTAACCACTGAGCCATCTCACCCCCCATCCTCTACCTTAAGAAGCTTAGATTCTTCCGATTTAGTGTCATTTAGGTTAACGAATACATATTGGGAAGCAATTTTCTTTGGCCAAACTTACATTGTTCCTCATAAGAAATTCACACAGGTGAGAATATGAACTTGAAGGTTGTTTGAGTGTTCGTAGGCGATTTCAACATGCATGTGGGCAGTGCTTTGTTCTTATTCACTGAGTGAGGCCTTCTACGACCTATCATGCCAGACAGCTCGTACTGTTGAAATATGGACTCCGCAACGTGCCCATCTTGTCCTTCAACCAGTCATTTCAACACTGATTGTCCCACCTTTCCTAGCCGTGCCACTTAACGGTTACCTTCCATTCAGGATCAGATCGCAACTGGATACCGAACCGGCGCAGTGTAAAGGAAACTACAACCACCTGGGATATCGCACCCTGTCCCGGACAAGTATTTGATTTGCTACTATAAACAGCCGGTGGTCACTGAATCCAGTGGCCTTGTGGTCATGTTATAGGGAGTTAGCTGGTAGTTAGGCAAGTTACATTCACGAAAGAAGTCCTGAAGGCATGGCGCTTAGAGAAGGCGATAGACAGCTATTCATGCTCCAGTAATCGGTTCACTGACAGAGCCAACCAAGCCGAGCTCAGATCCTACCGTTGCTCGTACGATCGGCGAATATGGTTAAGCAATGGTTTTGCTTTAGATCGCACTTGTTTGGTATTTAACCGCGATATAGTCTATATTGCACAAGCACGATGAGGAAGACCGTCGTAACATGGATTGGAACGACCAGTCGACACCTGTGATAGGTATATTTTGACATGTTTAGGTGCCTGCGATTTAAAAGTACGGTTTTTCTGTCGCACCTGCCGAGGCGCCTGGGCCGCCACCCCTAAGTTCGATATATTATACAGTCCTGTAGAATGCTAAGGTAATTTTCCTCCAACCATAGGTCCACTGTCACAGAGGAGTGAGGCAACGACATCCACTCTCCACAGTATTGCTCATCATGGAATGAGCGCTTGGATTGTCCATGGCGTAATTGGACTACTGTTTCCATGATGCTTCAGTGGCTTACGACTAGGTCGCGTGTGCAAAAAGTCAGGCTCGCCTTATGGAGAAGCTCGAGTCTGCTGAGGTCCAGTTGAGAATAGCCGAAAGGTGAAAGCAGTGGTGATTTGTGGGGACAGAAACATCGGACGACCGCGGTTTCAGCCAACTCCTTTAACTTCGCCGAGGAACTCATCACTGCTCTGAGTCCATTTTGCTTTCAAGCCAGAAGGAGTCTGGAGCCACCGACAACTGCTGCTGCTGTTGCTGAAACTGATGACGCATCACACCCCGTTGAAACCGCATCAAAGAATGGAAATCACAAGAAACTACCTAATATCTGGGCTGATATTCGATCGTGCTCGGCCAATTCCCCCGCAGCACCCTAAAAGTTTGAATAATTATATCAGGCAGCCTATTCGTGGTTGGCTACTTGAATCAGCCACATCCACACCAGTAACCAAGGGAGGATCAGTAGCCAAAGCCTGAGGTCAACCATCCCGATACAGTCCAACCAACCTAGAGCATTTCAAGTCGGACTTAGTAACTTGCTGTTGTAAATGCACCCGTTATAAAGTCAAACGTCAATACTTGGTAACAAAGAAACACATGGATCCATTGAGAGGGCTACGTGCTCGCGATGACCTCATCCTTAGCCGCCCCGACAAAGGGACCGGAATGGTCGTGATGAACACAACTGATTATATGTGAAAAATGACGGACACTCTGGCTGGCACAGCCAAGTTCAGTCAAACAGCCAACGATAAAGATAAAACGCTCACAATAGAGCAACAACTAGTGACATGCTTGAAGCGTCTTAAGGCAAACTGTTTGATCTCTACCTACGAGAAAGTCAAACCCACAGGGTCAACAATGCCTCACCCATACGGCTTGCCAAAAAAAATTCCATAAACCCAACCGCCCGATGAGGCTGATCCTAAACATGCACAACACGCCCTATCACAAAATCGCACATTGGCTCGTCAAAATGCTTGAACCAATATGACGACAAATGCGTCAGTACAGTTTGCGAGATACACTACAATTTGTGGACTCAATAAAGGACCTAGAACTGAAAGATTCGTTCATGTGTTCACTGGACGTGACTTCACTGTTCATTAAGGTCTCCTTAACTGAAACGGTTAACTACCTATATGAATGCATAGAATCAAACAACTTTCAGTTGCCAATTCCAGTCAACGAATTTCGAGAATTTCTCTTGCGATGCACATTGAATGTGTAGCTACTGTTCAATAGCATTACTGCATGTGTTCTCTTAAGCGCCACCGAGCCTCCGGTCCGGATGACCTCCCACCCGTATTGTTCGAAGATGGGGGTGAAGTCCTCAGTCAGCGCTTGTCCGATCTGTTTGCCTGCATTTGGGAAAACTGGCTGTTCCAGACAACTGGGGAGAATCGGTGATGGCGCCCATTTTCAAAAAAGGAACTCGTACTGAGTGTGGTAACCACAGGGGGATCAGCTTGACCCCGGTCGTAACGAGACTGTTGGCGTCACTGGTGTTTCGTCGCCTTATGGTGTTTCGTGAAACACTGAGCAGCAAACTGGGTGCCGGCCTGGTAGGACGAAAAAAATCGCGATGATGAATTAGGCTTTCCCAAAAACGAGCGGTCTGAAGACAGTATCATAGCAAAGCACCAATTTCTTCGTAATTATTCAGTTATTAACCAGAAGAGTGCAACTCCGATAGTCAGTTAAAGTTTCGTTCAAGTACTATACAGAAGAAGTAGTAGTTTCTCCGTCCCGAATATGTGTCGGCAGGCATGATTGCCATCTAATCTGAATCTTTACAAGGGGAGTCAACCTGTTTAAGAAAAGGTGAGTAGATAAATAACTGAGTTTTAGGACCTTTTACTCCAAATGTACATGAAGCTGGAAAGCACTGATTCCATAACAATGATTATGTAAATCTAACTAGACAGGCCTTAAACGACCACTCTACACAGACGGCCGCTGAAGAATACACTGACATGGAATCAACCTACTGCGACAAGAAGCATGGCACGAATGGGCTTTTAGAAACTTCTACGTGTTTGATCTGTATTCAGCATAGAGTAGCAAGTAATTTGCACTGGTTTCTTAAATGAATTTAGAACACACCTTGAACCAAAAGACAGGTAGCGTTAATTGGAAACATCGACCCATAGTTCCATGTACGACGAATTTAGACCGATTGAAGCTTATGATACATCGCTTCCAGACAAAGCATCCTCTATTCCACTCATGGAAGCACGTTTTGGAAGATATTTTTCTTTTTAATGTTAAAGTAGTGTTTAGGTAAATAGACGTTACATAGTAAAAACATAAGTCATAGTTACCCTCGGTAACTGTACGAATGCAGATAAAGCCCAGATTTCATGGCACGCACTTACACGTTTGTTCAATACCAGGTGCGTTCCAAATTGATAAAACATTGCATACTGATGAAGCATTTCCATGTTTGTCAGCTTTATTGTCTGTACCGTACACCATCCCTGCTATTCTGCGGGACCCGCATTACTCAATAGCAGTTCGCTTCAAACAGTAATGTTTTGAAAGTAACTCACCATTGATCCGCATTTAGTTTGACATGATATAAACTAGTAAGGTAGATCACTGTTTGGAAAGCTTCGCGTTCACTACATTAGAGTTCCAACACAGGAATCTCGCTAGCGTCAGTCAAATTCCTTGTGAGAGTGCCATTTGCCTAGGCAACGCACAGGCGTTTGAAACAATGAAAAGTAGTGCATTTTTTATTAAACCGAAGGAGTCAGCGGGATCTACCATTCAGATTTTCCGTCCTGTCAACTCACCTGTCTGGATGTGTAGGCCCCTCGGAGTAATTGTAGCACTGGGTCCCTTCCCCGTCCACCTTTATTCTTTTCTTTACAATAAGACTTTCAAATAAATCATGGTTGTATAGCAGTGATGTATCGGCGTTGAACACTGATGTCATGCTGTCTGTGATGATGCTGACGATGAATGACATGTTCTGCCTACTTGTTCCTGACAAGACATTAGCTTTAGCAACTTCGTGCCACTAATGCAGAATCGGAAGCTGATCCATAGCGTAACTAACAGAGCGAAGAAAATATGCTCTGATGACGCGCTGGAGCAAGAAATCCTAACTCTCACCAACGTCCTGAGAGATAACAGGTCCCCCGACAAGTTTGTTATGAAGCATTTTAACAAGGGAGAAGCCAGCATCATCATCGCCACAGTTGGAAGAAAACCCGTTTACATTAGACTCCCGTTTAAGGGAGATATACCGGCCGACCAACTTTCTACCAGTTTGAACTCCGAACCTGGTTCACAAGCAATCACCTGTGCTCCTTTAATCTCAAAGATAGAGTGTCTCTCCACGCCCACTATATGTTAGTGTACTCATTCTCTTGCTGCTGCGCAGCGGAATACATCGGACGCACGACTAGGAAACTCAGCCAAAGAATGAAGGAACACAATCTACGTTGGCTAGCTTCTGGAACTAGGAGGACGATAAAGCTCAGCAGTACAGCATCTGGCACAACGTGCTACCCAGGCAAAGTTCCCGCACTGCTTACAAGGCGCCGGCTGATCAACCCAGATCAGTACAGCACCGCACAATCGCAGCGGCTGAAGCTATCACCATATGACATCGTGTCCCGATCCTTTGTCGGCAAAAGCGCTTTGTTCTTGTGTTGTACTTGCCATGGTCCAACTCACCTACCCCCAGACATACACCTTGTGCTGAACACAACCACAGCACTACCTGCGCTGACAAACTCAAGTCACCCTATTGGTGACCTGAACTAGTTGTTCTTTGCTAGGTAGCCAGTGTCGTCTCTCATTCGATTTCCTCTTCATGTACACCATGCTCATTCAACTGTGTTAAATACTGCTCTTTGAACCTTTGCAACCATATGACTTGAAAAGACCTTGCAGAAAATATGTTCGTCAACCAGTGTGTGTTCTTATTATAAACGGGGGATTTTCGGAACAGCGGGAAACATATGTGGAAAAGCTGTTGTCTACGCAGCGCCGAGTTCTACTCAATGTGATTAATGATACAGCATTTGGCAAGGTTGTTCGGGATCTCAGTCTTTTGATGCGGTTCGACAGTAAGTAAGGAGGAACTGGTGGCTGTTTGGGACGAGAGGCCGCACAACAGCATCAATAGTCGTGGTTTGCGTGAGTTGGCCACTTGACCCCTTTCAAATCGGTGATTTATCTTTCCTCAGGAATTTTTCTGTGGCATTCAACCCCGGCGCAAGCTGCTATGGCCGAGAGTCAGGACCACCCGATTTGATCGTACTGACCAGGCGATCTTTTGTCGTGGAAACTGCTAGACCACAGAGGTTGGTGCAAATTTTTAAGTCCTGTTGGATCACATATGGTGCTCGATGTGTTGGTCACAATCAGGTTGCGAGGAAACACGAAGAACGCCTCTGTCTTATGGAATACACGACCCTCAAGGATGTGAGAGCATCTTCATCGACGTCTTTCATGAAGCATCACCTAATCGCTGTTCGGGGAGGGGGGCGCCGAGCGAAGGTGATGAACGCTTTGAGGAGTGAGAGGAAGCAGTAGGGCCATGCTGATGGCTCTCCCTTGCCGTCATCTCAGCCACTGCTTTTGATTTTGATTGTTTGGTTTACTGACCAATGGTCATTTCTCTTTGAAGTATCTGGTTCCCTCAATCTGCCAAGGCTACTGTTAGATTGGGGCTTCCTAAGACCAGTGACTTGTGTTTGATTGCCGTTCTGGGCTGTTTACATATGACGCTTTTATGCGTGGTACATGGCGTTGAAAATTCTTTCTTGCCAATGACCTTCATACCTGACCCTGTATGACGGACACCTTATGCCTGATGTGCCTGTGCTAGCGCTTACTGCGCCTTGGAGACCACTCAGCATTGATTGTCTTTTCTTCACCTCTTTATGCAAATGTTTCCATCCAAACCCTTCTTACATAAGTCAGATTATTTCACCTAACTAGAAGACTAATGGTTGCGTGCCTTCTACATCTGTCGCTCGCGTTTTTATGTTTGTGATCATGATCTTCAAAAATAAACGATAGTCGCTGTGCTTGTCTCGCGTATCAGATGTTTGAAGTTCATCTTCATGCGATCATTCAGCTCTAATCGCTGTCTTAACTCTTCACAGCTACCTAAGCCCCGTTCATTGCCTCATGTAATTTCGTCACATCATATCTTTCGTTTTCTTTACGAACTCTTGATTGGTATTTATTTCGATTACTTTCGGGAGATTTGTGCTCCATCTGGTCACCCTGAGAAACGTGGGGAGACGCAGTTTCGTTTCCCCAACTGTTTATCGTTTGATCCAATAGAATTTTACGTTGTGAGCTCTGAATCAACTTTGATCCGGATCTCAACACACGCGAAGTACGCTATCTGAACACAACTTGTAGTAGCGTCCTTATCTCGCAAAATTGAATCGCAAATCTCTGACAGAAGCAAGCGCAGGTTCATCAGAACTACTTTGACAAAAGTACACATACATTCCATGAAGCACGTGCATCAGGAATGTTCAGAAGTCGTACTTGTTAGGCAGGCAAACCATATATTGAATAATCGCAGCTCATTTCTGGTGTCCTTGGAGGACATGTGACTACTATTATCACGAATACACTTCCGAGAAAAAAGACTGGACTCTTACTCGAAGCAAGCACTAGTTCCTTTTCATCTAAAACAGGGATGTGTCAATCACCATTTGCACGCTGGATTGTCGTTCAACCTGATGGAAGTTTCACTGAACATTGTTGCAAAAAGCCGTTTTTCCTCACTTTCACTAACTGACTTAATACCTGATCTGAGGATGATGTGCAGTGCACCACCGTGAATTACGGTCGCATGTTTGTTCAAGTTCTAAACTGTTTCATTGGGCAAACGTTAGTGTATATTTTGGTCTGTCCTAGCAAAACAAAGCCTTCAGGTTGCGACGCATTTAGAACCACAGTTTGGAGGATAGAAAAGAGTTTGTGCATTCTACCACAATGTCAGCGTAACCAGCCCAAAACACTTGAGTACGCTGTGCCTGTAAATGGGGATACCAGTCATTTGATGGCTTCCAGTAACGTCGCGCTTGTTAATTTGAGACACCTATGGCGTCAAACAGGTGTATCCCTGAATCTCAAGGGACGTGTGTATCAAGCTACAGTGCGGGTTGGTTTGTTGTATGGCTGTGAGACTTGGCCTGTTCGAACAGCGGAACTGAGACGTGTTCGGGTGTTCGACAATCGTTGTCTCAGAAGAATGGCTTGTGTGGGTTGTTGTCGGTGAATCCGTAACGAGGCAGTTAGAAAGCTGTACGGCAGTGAAGCATCAGTGTCAACACTGATGTTGCTGTCTTTGATGATGAGTTAGAAAGCGAGTTTTGGGTTGTGCAAGGGGTACTTCCATTGAAGAATGTGTCCAGCACCAGAAGCTGCGTTGGTTGGGGCATGTGTTGCGCATGCCTAACCATCGTTTGTCGAAGAGAGTGCGGTTTTCCATGCCCAATTCAGAGTGGCGTAAGCAGAGAGGTGGCCAACCCTTGACCTGGCAGAAGGGTATGAAAGAAATCACGAAACGCTTGGGTGCTGTCGGTGCTACTCGCCTTTCGGGGTGGGGACCGCGTGATCCCCACTGCGCCTGGTTGGAGACGATGTGAGTGTCGTTCTTGTTGTCAGTTTCTATCCAGATTGTTTGAATGAGTGTCTGGATTTGTAGGCCCCTCGGAATGATTGTAGTAAGCTAGCACTAAGTCTCTTCTCCTATCCACCTTTATTCTTTTCTTCACAATAAGGCTTTCATATGAATCATGGTTGTACGGCAGTGAAACATCGGTGTTGAACACTGATGTCATGCTGTTGATGGTGATGAATGACGTCCATGTTTCACTCGAAAACAGGGTTGTCCTTCAAGCAAATGAAAAAGCTGAATCAGCAAAACGCCGCCTTTGAAATATCTCGCCCGAACGTAATGGAACGACAGTTCGAACAGGGGAGTCGTGGCGAGTTTTCGCAGTTCTATGTGAATAGACCAAAACGCAACGTTTCTCCCTGTCTTTACAGGTGGACGCACTGCTGCTAAAGGTGACATGGCCTCTGTGAGGAGGTCGTATTCATGTGCGAGCCTTTTAGCGGGGGGGGGGTGGAGGATAAATAGGATTAGTGACAAGTACGTAGAAATGACGCTACCACAGTAAATGAATGAACTACCATGGACCCAAAGTCTCGCGAACTACAGCTCTGGCTTGTTCAGGTCGAGGACGGACTGCTTTCTCGTTCTCCGGGTTTCGATTTTAATAATGACATCACTGCAATACCGAAGCTACAGGGATATTTATGGAAATCGTGGTTGTTCTTATCGTAAGAAGGTCTTCTCCGTCGCAGGATAAGGATCATGCGTTTTCCTCTTGCTCAGGTATGAGAATCCGTTGGACTATATGACATTTTCTGAGAATATTTTGCTAGTCACTAAAACCTATGAATTTCACTTCACGGATTGCAAGAAACTCTAGAGCTCCGCTGTCTCGAATATCATGCAAACTGAAACATGGGACGGTCTTTATGTAGCAACTTCAGATGAAGACTAATATAAACGAGGATTTCACTTGAGTCTTTTGTTACCAAAAATTGAATTTGAAAAAAGAGTGTATTTTTGCAAGTTTTGATACTGTTTTTCTTCTTTGAATTCAGTCATCCGGTGGTGTTACTTCTGATGAACTCCTTTATGCTTGTTGCATGCCGAGATCCAACATTCATTTATAAGACTAACATACTTTCGGGCAGAAGGTGTTTTGTGCTGTTCACTTGAACTGGGACCGTAGGTCTGTTGTTGAGTTTCTTGCCGAGTTTTTGGAAGTTTTCGGTTAGGTTTGATAAATTCCTCAATTTCATCGGAGCTATTTCATACTGAGCGGCTGTAGCTGGAAGCACACTGTACCAACTTTGTCGGAAGGTTGGTGAAACTTGATTCAAATTTGCCGACCGGTGGTTTGATACATCACAGCCGTATGCCGATTACTAGCCAGCGGTTTTCATGAAAACGACCGCATCGCACTAATTTGGGTCAGTTTTCCAGATCCGACAGTGCTTATTTCATGTTTGCCGCAACCTGCGCGCAGACATCGTTCACGAACACTCGCACGGGTCGAACGCAATCGTCTCCTCAGGCTTCCTGATCTACCTGAACTTTTCAAGCGAACTGCCGGGAGCTGATGATGTCCACTTATCCAAACTACTGTTTTTTTGTTTATTCGCCCTTGCCCGTGTTCTAATTATCGCCAGGCTATTCGCGTGTGTACTTTTAAGGGTTGCGCACTCTCTCGGTTGCGTTTTCTGTCCGTCAGAGGCTTTGGTGCTGGTTGGTATGGCGAGCAGCAAACAAAGTCAACACGCCATCATCTCTCATCCCGTTTGTCTGTCTGTTTACACACACACACACACACACACCTACAACACACTTTGTCTGACCTTCATCCTTTTAACTTGTTTTCGTCTCGAAACGTTGTACGTCCGTACGTGCGTGAGTGCGCGCGCGCTGGTTTCCCAACCGAACGCGTTTAAAAGTACAGTCAGTCATTCTGCAACCCCCGTCGTCGCACCCGTATCCCATTTGAGACTCGGTTGTCTGGTCCACCCAACGAGCAGATTCGGTCAGAAGCCATACAGCAGTGCATTTCCGGCAGAACGAGACTGTCTGGCTCCCATTCCAGCCAGTTTGGTGTGGTCGTCTCCGAGATGCTGGACGAGGACATGGCACAACCAGACAGTGTCAGTTCTCATTATCCTCATGTCTCTTTATGTCTGGTAACTGCCTATAGTTCACAAAACAAAGGTGAAGCGACAGTCTTCATCCTAATTGGACTGTGTTGTTTTATGTAACGACAGACAATGAAGGCCACGGTGTAGAGACTATCGATAGGGAGCAGCCATAACAAGACGCGTGCAGCTCAGAGTCCACCACACTTGGTTTGGATGGTCTTGGATGGATGGTTTGGAAAAATTGCTGCTGTTATCCAGGTTTCGAATGCCAATTGATTTTACAAGCTCTAAGTAGCACGGTAGCAAAGGCATTTGGTACGACGCGACTCCTGGCTGAGCTTAGCGTGTCATCTTTGCACACAAAGTTAATCTGATGAACACACTTCACAGAACATACCCACCGATTATTTTCACCGACAACTTGGAAACGCGTGAAGTGTTTCTTTTTATTGTTGATACAACCTTCTACAATCTTTTTTTTTATCAACCTTTATCAACCCCTTTTCGACCCGGTAGTTTTTCCTACCGCGATGGGTGTTGGTAATTTTCGCCATAGAATGAAGCTTTTTACTCTCCTGTTGTTTTCTCTTTAATTTGTTTGTTGGTGACTTGTGTGTGCTCGCTGATGGACCACCAGGCTTGACACTCCGGTTGGTGTGTTTCTGCAGGTCAATGGTACTTAGTCGGATGTGCGCGCACCATCTGGGGGTGCGAGACCTTAAACCCGACCATCTTTTCTCAGTAACGGCCTATAAGAATTCCTGAAAGCACAATATGCTAAGATCTGTCCTGTTCTTGGTTGATTCTGCGTGTGAAAATCCAAGTTGTTTTCGATCTGGAATGAGTAGTGTGCCACTCGAATCTGCTTCGCCAGGCACACACGTCAACGCCATTAAAAATTCATGTTTTGGTGCCTGTGTTACGCTGCCTCACATGATGACGACGAATTTTGTTGATCATCTGCTAATCTATCGGAGAAACACCATTGTTAGGTGCTTGCAGAGTTAAAATGCAGTTTTTGTCAATCAGAAAGGAAACTTTCACGTGGGGATTTCTAAAGTACGGAGGGTTGGAGCTGGGAATGCGAAGAACAAAATCGTCGACCTAGCAGCTTGTAGGTCATCAGTATAAGTTGTGATGAGTCGGTATTTTCAAGGTCAATGATGTGCCTCGGATGAGGTGAAGTGTATACTTGTCAGAACTTTTGGTACTTCGAGCCAATAGAGAGATGAGGAAGAATAACCAGTGGATCGATGCTCATCTAACAGGTTTTGCTTCCCGTACTCAATGGTAAATAATGCGAGTCGGACGTCGGAAACAACAATCAACTCGATTACACCTAGGACTATCGTGGTTTCCGTAAGGTAAATACGACAGTGACATCCGGGCAAGTTTCAAACGGGTTAGCGCTTTGCCAAAGGCTGGCCTTTTGCAAAACAAAGTCTATACATACGTAATGCACTACTCATAAGGTTGCTGAAAATTCTTCGACAGCCCACAACCGGTTTCGCCATTCTTGGGGCTCATCAGTTAGGCACAGTCCCCGAGTTTCCGTCAACCTTATGTTCTACTTGAACCCAAATTGGACTGTTTTCGAGAAATACACTCATTTGCAAATCAATTTGGTGCAGCACATTCAGTTGCCTGAAAACATCACAAGCGGGAGATTCAGCTGGGTTCCAGGTGAGTCTCTCGCAAAAACCAAATTGATTTGCAGATGAGTGTATTTCTCGAAAAAAAGTCTATACATCTTGAATCTCACCATGTTTCGTCTGAGGTGGCTTGCTCAAATCGGAACTCGTCAGGGCGTCGGTCAGTAACACATGCAATATTGTGCTTGGTAAGCAAGCCGCGCAGTGGCAACTACTAGCGTGATCCGCAATCGAATTGTAGATGGGTCTTGATTTTGCAATCGATACTTCCGGATATTAACTACTTACTAGTAGCCGAGTGAAAAATGAATCTTCCAAGGGAGAGGGATACCGTCAATTTCTGCCAGCGGTTCGGTACACATTTCTGAGCTCGAGATAGCCCAGTGGTTGAGGTGTGAGCTTACTGATCAGAAAGTCCCCAATGTTCGAATCCAATCTCGGCTTGGGCAACCTGGATGTATCTCAGCCGCCGTGCTTCCTTCGGGTGGCATGGCAGCTACGAACCAAAAAGATGTTACAGCCAAACCGGAGGCGAGATGGCTCAGCGGTCAGAGCGCGAGCGTACTGATTGGAAGGTCCGTGGTTCGAATCCCGCCTCTGCCTCTCGACTCCCTCTGTCTAGGCTTGGGCAACCTGGATGTATCTCAGCCGCCGTGCTTCCTTCGGGTGGCATGGCAGCTACGAACCAAAAAGATGTTACAGCCAAACCGGAGGCGAGATGGCTCAGCGGTCAGAGCGCGAGCGTACTGATTGGAAGGTCCGTGGTTCGAATCCCGCCTCTGCCTCTCGACTCCCTCTGTCTAGGCTTGGGCAACCTGGCAGTATCCTAGCCCTCGTGCTTCCTTCGGGTGGCGTGGCAGCTAGGCACCGAAAGGGTGCTACAGCTGAACGATTTTTTTTACAGCCAAACGACTATTATTTATTAGTGAGACTATTTCTAACGTCCAATCAGCTGTGAACGAGTGACAGCCCATTCTGTTGTGCACCATTCTTCTTATAACCTGAACGTACTTCCAGCTAGTCACATGAGACTCGTGATACATCTCCACCTGTTGCACTATTTGGCCTACCCCCCTGGATAGCAGGCACAGCATGTACTGTACTTTCTTACTGTGTAGAAACGAGCTGATTTCCACTCGATTGTTAGTTTCAGCCGTATGACGTTCTATTCTTTTCTCTCCCTCTTCGCAGTTTCGTAAATGTCCGCATCATCATGTGTGGCATCAAATCCGGCCTCTCTGGTAGAACCCTTCGCTTTCGGTGATTTCAAATCGTTTGACGGGCATAAGATGGACTGCACTTACTCTGTGGACTTGAATGAACCTAAGAATTTGTACTTGTCGCACGAACTACGACAGTTATTAAGCTTGCTTCAACAGCAACAGTCGAATTCATCCACAACAACGACTACAGCAACAACAACAACGGGTTCATCGGGTGGTGGCGACCCATCTTTGCTGCACAGGCTCGAAAACATTCCCCTTCAGTATTCCACAGCACCCGCTCCAATCCAGATCGATATTTCCGGACTTAGTTTATTATTATCCTCCCTGATTGGCGGGACTTGCCAACCTGAACCTTTATATTCAACCTCCCTGGTCAACTCGACGGATACCCCTTGCTCTGCGTTGTCAAACGGTTCGAGCTCTACCGGTGGAAATCATCCCAAGGCCGTCTTGACGCCCCCATCTTCAGTAAACAGCCACGCACCTCTTGATCCCCAAAAATCAACTGTGACAACTCCCAAGAAAGGGACCTCCGGTGAAAAGGCCAGTCATACAGAAACACCACCAAAGACCAAGTGTGAGAAACTTTCATCCAATCTTTTGCATCAGTTACTAAGCGGGGTCGATGCAACTCAAGTACGTCACCGGAGTGGACTTATTGAACATAATAGTAACAACAGCAATGTAACAACGCCAATGAAATGCGAGTCGCGTGACGATGTCAGTTCTACGCACGACTCAACATCCTATGGCAAGGTATCCCCGTCCATCGGATCCGAGTCGGGCCGTGTAAGCACAGAAACAAGCGTGACCCTGGAAGACAGCGAATGGAATACGCGGCAAGATTTAACCCAGTCATCTAGCCCACGTCTTCTGTCTCAGCCTACTCCACCTCCCAATTTCCACCTACCTGTTGGAAACCAGGTCGGTGTGATTGGCTCATCACCATTATCCATCTTGTTAGCCGAGCGGCTCTGGGCGTTGTTACAACGTACATCCACAATTCACACGGTTACGTCGTCACCACCGGCATCAACAACCAGTCCTGTGGCGCTATCGATCAGTGTTTCCACACCTGCTGTAAATGAATTGTGTTCCACTAGTAGACCTGTATCCTCATCGCCGCCTGTTCTGTCTTCACCAGGTTTACGTCGTCTCCTGTGTCAGACTTCAGTAATTGCCACTCCCCCTTCTCCAAAGGACCCAAACCAGATGTTAGCTCACTCTGCACACTCCAATCGTCAACCTGCTGGTGCTGAGAGTCTATCGAGACAACAGTCAAACACAGACCGCGGTGGAGTGATGAGCTTTGTGAAATGTGCTCCCACGCTATCGGTTGAAAGTAACTTACCTGAGCCACAGAAAAACCGACCAAGGAGTCATAGTGATGCGCACAATGGAATGCGGACCTATTCCAAAGCGCAGCATTATCATCGTCCAAGAAGCTATAGCAAGCTCGATGCACCGATGGTTCATCATCGGGGGGAACCTGACACGGAAAACCTAAATCAGGAGCTTCAGTCCAGCTTGTTCGCACGGCTGGTACTCACCACAGATTCCTCACCCCCACCTCCACTATCCCCACCAACAACCAACGATGAACAAACCAATCGTCGTGTAGTCTCCCCCGCGCTCTCTCCCACTCCGCAGCCGATGGTGCTGGATGAAACGAGCAGCAATCCAAATCCTCCAGAAAACGCAATTCTGACTTGTGACTCAGCAACCAGGAATCGTGTGTTTGAATGGCTTCGTGAGGCCGATCTATTTGTAGCCGAACACTGTCGTGACATCCCTCTGGGTGCACTTCTGGCCGTTTCGATTAGTCCCTGTCGAACCAGTGGGGTTGACCTATATTCTTCCATCATACTCAGCTCACCCATTTCCACTGATGGAATTCCCAGCTCAAGCAAGCGAATACTGTCCAAAATCTGGCATCAATTGCTACTCATCTCAATGATCGAGAACAACTTCACTTCGTTACGTGTTTGCATGCGGTCGACCAAAACTACGAAAGCAACAACCATTCAGAATGGTCCCACTTCTTCGTCCTCCCCGTCGGCGTCCAATGGAATCCGACAGAATGCGACTGCGGAACGCGAAAAGTGGTTGAACGCAATCAGTGCGCTCATGGAACTGCAACTGGACGATGCTCCACCACCGGATCAGCATTTGGTCAAAGAATTGAAAGGAGTAATAGCTACGGGTGGCGCTCTGAATCTGAGCCCCAAAGTTTACAAGGCAATTCGGTTTTGTCTCCTGGCCCAGAGTGAGTTTTGTTTTTACGCGAAGTGTTTAGCATTTTGTCCGCAAACCAGCTGGTAGGTGGATTTCATGAGAGTAGGTACGAAGAGAACAGGCTGCATGTGAGTATGTATGTTCTGAAGAGTATTCAACGTTCGTTGTAATCATCCATCTCAAGGAAACTAGTCCAGACATCACAAACACTAGTTTGTGACTCACACCATTTGTCTCTCTCGGTTTCGCACAATCCTGTTTGTCTATCGGTTTTGACATTTGGGTGGCTTTCTGCTATGGTCCGATATATATGGTCAAAGCTGTTTATTACGGGACTGACACTACGTGAACTGTTTAGGAAGTCTTCACTTCGTAACGACCATGCAGTTCGGGAAACACATTCGTTTAACGGAAGAGTCAGCTGAATTCCAACCACATCTCGCCTTCTGTTTGAATCGGTACAATATTCGAGATATGGCAGTATATTTTCTTAAGGGAACACATACTACTTATAAGATTGCTGAAAACTCTTCGAAAGCCCAGGACTGGTTTTGCTCTCCTTGAATTTCACCAGGTAGGCACAATCCCACTCAACCCTATGTTCCATGAGATTTAGCTAGATTTCAGTTGAGTCTCCCGTTAAAACCAGCTTAGTTTATAAATGAGTGTATTTCGTGAATCGCGTACAATTTTGACCCAAATTCGTAAAGTGGATCTGTTTTTGGGAAAGGTGTGAATATAACTAAATGAATAAATAACCAAGCAAATAATAATCATAATAATTAATACTAATAATAATAACAAAAACAAATAATGACAGTAAATAACAACAAATAATAAGTAACTAATATATAAATAATGAGTAAATGAATAAGGTAAATGAATAAATAAATAAAATTAAAAGATTCCGTTCATATCCAAGTAGGTGATGTCATCCAAGACAGTCTTTAGATTTAGGCTCCACCGTTTGATTAGATCAATTTGTTCAACCCTGGTTACCTTGGTCTTTCTCGTGCCGCACACCAATCCTCTAACGCTGAGGTTCATGTCGTGATGAGTGTCAAGCTTGATTCTTCGAGAAATCGTGCGGACAGAACTCACACGTCTACTGATCCTGGAATAGCTCTGTTTACGGGTTTCGCGCCTTTGTTTATTCCGCCCAGACCACCTTTTACCTTATCAGATTCCTACAAATCGATTGACTGTTAACCATCCTGTAATCAATCGTTTTCACCCCGATCGTTTCCGATGACGTTTTACCCTGACTTGACCGCCAGTTTGTCACGCTAAATATCCTGTAGCTTCAGTCGGCTGCACAGTGCAAGTCATATGTGTTTGAGGCATGTAACCAATGTGGAGTAAGTTTGTCTTGGTATGAAATTAAAGTAGATCTAGTCAGCTGGTCTAGCTGACGTGAACGACCCAGGTTGGACCCCACGTTGAAGCTGGCGGCTGATACATTCCCCCCTCCCCGCTTATTTGTACACTTGATTCATCGGCGAAGGCAAAAAAAAACAGATACCTTCCACCTCTGGTTCACGTAAAGATGATTCTTCCAGACAAAAACTGGCAGACATCTAGCTTCCAGAGGTAGGTGTTACACGCGTACACATGGTACGGAATTCGAGGGTTATGAAGCGCTTTGGGGGTGGTGTTGTGTGTACTAAGCATTAGACAGTAAATTTGCTTACTGCAGTTCTGTGGTGTATTTGTTACACTAATCTATTTTTGTGATTAGAGAAATCCGTGGTCTGGTACGAATTAGTTTTTTTGCCATTTCCTCTCCAGAACTGATCTTTCAGTCGGTATTTCATTCCTGAAAACGAAATTATACTTTGTAATGAGAAGCCGAGAAACGCCGTACAGTTGTTTCATCCTTGCTGCTGTAGTGTAGTGAGATTCGAATCTCCCAACTACCAAGAAAAAACTGTGAGTAATCTGCTCAATTCTCACGAGCATTCTAGCTGGGAAGTTATCGTTCAAAGCCCGTGACCGTGTGACGTGAACTGTGCCATTAAAAGACGGGTGTCGCCAAGTCCGGTCGAAGTTCGAGATGCATTTCTGAGCGGTCACTGATAACCCGTTGTCTTGGTGTTCACCTACTAAGCGAAAATTTGCGGGTTCGAATTATTCTAGAGATTCGTAGCACCTTCACTTCTGATGGGTACCAAAAAAGATTAAGAAAAACAGCTGAACAGCATTCTTTGGCTTCACTTGTCTTCACCTGAGGGTGAAATATCGATTACAATAGTCCTCAAAATCTCCACATCACTAGAATTCTCCTTCGTTCTATATTGATCTCTATCCAATAGCCCGGTCACTCCTTGTTTTTTGTCCTCTCCCCCGGTAGACGCCTACCCTCATCATTTTTCGACCAGTTATCCAGAAGCACTGTCCGAACTGGAAGCGGAGTTGACTCGAAATCCAGGTACAGAAAAGGACAGCTCGTTTACGGAGGTTCTGAAAATGCTCAACCGATTGCACTGCTTCGACGCAGGTACTCTGAAACAATTTTTCTCCCTGTCCACTGATCCCGCCATTCAGGATCAGACCACCGTTCCAAGTCCTTCACGGTGTCCTGCTCAACAACTACATTCCCCCGTGTTTTCCGCTTTCAATTCCACGTGTAGTGGTACTGACTCCAGTCTCACAAGCGGTACATTCAAGCGAAAAGCTCGCACCCACCGGTCCTCGGATCATGAGCTCAGCCCAGTCCGCATGAGGTCAAGGGCCTACACGACGAACAGTTACAACAAAAGCGTTCGACTCTCTGAAAAGCTGACCGCCACAGCTAAAGGTGATAGTGTGCCAAATCACGACCATCCCTAATTCCACTTACACCATATATACACATGTCCCCACACTTCTGCTTTTTAATATGTACACAAGTCAAACGTTCAAGGACGAGTATAAGTATGGAAATTACACACACACACACACACACACACGACGACAACGACAACAACAACACATTCCTCTGAGCCTGGTGCTGCATAACGCCGTTCCGGTTGCGCCACATTTTGTATACACACATACACACACACACACACGTGATCATTGCGTGAATGCATGGAATTGACACCCCGGTGTGGTACAGTACAGTTTCGCTATTCTTTTTGATTATCGCTGTTATTGCTGTTATTCTTATCGCCACCACCACCCTTCACCCTACTGTTACCCTAATATTCTCCATTTTCAGTTGTACGAATCGACCAGTGGTGTATTTTTTGTCTTTTCGTCCCAACCATCAAGCTTTTCATGTATCATCCCTGAGCAGTGTGCACAACAGGAAAGCGCCAGAACAAACATTTTGCAACGGAGCATTAGTCCCATCAATCGATCGTTTTTCATCACACACACACACACACACCACAAGCCGTCCTCCGATCCGCTATTTCATATCATTCCTACTACATTTTCTGTTATTTCTCTTTTGTTCAAACCCAGTCTTCCATCTATCGGAACAGTCAGTTTTTATGTTGGATAATGCAGGAAGTGAAAAAAATGGTTCTCAAATTGTGTGTGCTTAGATTTAAATTTTTCCTTCATCAGCGTTGATGCAGTTCGGCCAGTACGGAGTGGAACAGCAGAATGCGTGATTCTGTCGCCTCGATACTGGGGGATTCTAAGCAGGGGACAGGGGGATAGTCGCTCTTGTGCACTAGTGATGGATACACCCGGTGACTCGATTGTCGTGTGACAACAGGCAGATGACCGGAAGGTCCGTGGTTCGAACTCGACCTCTGCCCCTCGACTTCCCCTGTCTAGGCTTTGGCAACCTGGTAGTATCCCAGCTCTCGTGCTTCCTTCGGATGGCATGGCAGTTAGGCACCGAAACGGTGCTACAGCTGAACGATGACAACAGGCAATATTTGCTTATCAGCAATACACCAAGATTAGGGACGGAGGCCCAACTCCCATGCAGCCATATGGAGAGAGGGCGAGGTTCCAGTAAAGTAATGTGGGAAAAGAGCCCCCAAACAGGTAGACATCATTCGCATGTCAACTGGGTTTCCACGGGAGACTTAGCTGAATCTCTCGTTTATGATATTCCCCAACTGAATGTGCTGCGCGAAAGCCGCCATAAAGCCCCTAGCATCTCTAGTGAAAACAGTCACAAGAGTAAGGTGCACCCGACAGCACTCAACTGGACGCACCTCAGCGTCTTATTGGAGCTAGACGCTGTCAATGGGACTGACTCAAAGTGCGCTGCTCACTGACCAATTCAAGCGCCAGTCCTCCAGTAGACTTCCGTGACGCTACGATGAGTGTTTGGTTTGGCAAAATAGCCATAACGGCAAGTATGTGGTAAGAATGTTTGTTTTACCAACACGATAAACTATGAAGCGATCAAGCGCTTGGTTTTGTAAGGATCACCTATCAACTTCGGCCTTTCGTCGGCTAGCCATGATGTACCGTCAGTGTATCAACTCCGTGAAATTTGCAGTGTGGGTAGTCAAGAATTGGGTTTCAGTGCTTCCGTGTGTCATGTGCCAGGAGCATGTGTGAAATATAGGTATGAAAGGAGACATTTTCATTTGCTGAGATGCACTACTTATATGTTAAGAAATCGCCCATAGCCTACTGTAGAGTTCATCTAGGTTGGGGCTCATCAGGTGAGTACGGTCTCCGAAGTTCGATCTTATATCGGACGCATGTGAGAATAAACAACCATTTCCAATCCAAGGCAGCATGGAGAGTAGCGTACTCGTTCGCGGTCGGATGAGTACTGCGCTACTGAAGAAGTGTCCGAGGATGCCTATCACGCGAGGCTTTTCACCATTGCCTGGGCGCCTTAGTTTGGTGCAGACCGTGGTTATCCGTTACAAGCTATCGACGATAAGAGAGCACGCCTAATTCAATTTTGCGGCTGTTTACTTGGGTCCGACCCGGGGGGCGGTGTGATTGGCCTGCACGTCATGTTCAGACCTGACTGACACTAGTCTTGCTTTAAGGGGTTGGACAAGGCGTCGTCTTGTGTTCATTGAACAGTGAAATCAGAATGAGCTTGAACTATCCTGCCAATTATCTCCTTTTGGGACTGCTCCTTGGAGTCGGGTAGACAAACATCTCTTCAGGGTCCGTGTAGCTAGCCACTCTGCGTTCAAACGTGTCTGCATTCAAGAAAATGGCGTACTTTGTGTGCTTTTTTCTACCCTACAAAATAAGCAATCATTGGCGCCTGTCAACCATTCGGGCTAATCGATATTCTGAACAGGTTGGAGCAAGTATCACCTGGTAATTCTGCTTCATCTCTTTGAAACAAACGAAGCCCCAGACCAGTGTGAAGCAGAAATGGTTAAATCACACCGAGTGGCCTGGTCGATCGATCGCATACGGAATCACAAAACAACGTGAGGCTGATTGAACGAACCGTGGTGACTGCCCACAATTCTATCGTCACGTGATCACTTTAGCCGAAAGAATTTGAACTCGCTTGATCTAGTGACTCGTGTGGGATTTTTCTTTGAAATGGCAGGAAAGACGCGTTGGTTGCAGTGGATTTGTTTTAAATGACTCGGTTTCAAATGGCACCATACGATTCCGGCCTACAAATACTTAAATAGTCAGGGCATAACTCGTAGCGCATTGCCATCCGAGAACCCTTGACAGTGTGTTGTTTCTCTCGAAATTAGAGTAATCCCAGGTTATTGACAATAGATGGCAATGAGGTAGAACCTCTGAACGAGGTATATCCGGGGAGGGGACAAGAACGTTGCATACAGATAATAATAATCGTTCAGCTGTAACACCCTTTCGGCGCCAAGCTGCCATTCCATCCGGAAGAAACACGAGGGCTGGGATACTGCCGGGTTACCCAAGCCTAGACAGGAGAAGTCAAGATGCAAAGGTCGGGTTCGAACCACGGACCTTCCGGTCAGTAAATTCGCGCTCTAACCACTGAGCCATCCCGCTCCCGACCGCCGCATAGGTGAGGAATGTCCTTCCACAAGGGTTGTGTGGCCAAAAGTTCATGTAGTCAAGGCCACTCAGTATACTTGCCACACGTCTACTTTACCTGTGATTTATTCGGTTTTGAAGTTCTGATGTGAACCATTGTTTTTTTCAGACGCCCGCTGCGCTGGCCAACAAATCGGTGTCAGTACACGTGAACGCATGACATACAAGAGTCGGAATTTCACATAAACACATGTATTATCGGGGGCGCCACTTGAGTTCGGTCAATCTGGACACACCAGTTCTCAACACTGTCATTGTATATTTCATCAAAGCAGTTGTTCAATTATCCTTAGGCATCTGTAGAGAGGTGAGAAAGTTTCCTACCATCTATCGGTTTCGGTGATTGTGAGGACTGCTCCTTCGCTTCATACATGCCCCCACTAGTTGGCCCAATTTAAACAACCTCCACACACTAGTCCAAAGTGTCGATCCAATACATAAATTTGTCTCCACTCGAAACGGTAAAGTTGAAACGAACGGTCCACTGTTCAACAAATGTGCATACTGTGTCTTGTGAACATATGGGAGAAAAAGCCCTAGTGTGACCACCGGAGAACACCGAACTCATGTAAAGTGGGTCGATCGAAGCGCGACCGATACACACCGAGAGGTGTGTCTCTACAACTTCTTATCAGAATACCACATTCTGTCAACTAGCTAGCAATCCAAAATCACCGGAGAGATAGCCAACACATCACATAGATAGTACTGTGTTTCCCTCACTTGTCAGTGCCGGTGGTGCTCTTATACCTTGTCGAAAAATAATCCTTCCCTCTCGCTGGCTCGTGTCACCCCAATGGAGAGGGAACTTGCAAGAGAAGACCAGAAAACACCGTTTGGTTCATATTAGAACGGTGGCTAAAAATAGCACATTTCGTTTGGTTTCGCTCCAGAAAGACTGGAGTGTGTGGTCCATTCATAGAGCAACCACTCCAGACAATTCCACTGTACACAGTGATGTCGTCGATCGACAAACATTCACCGATGACTGTCTTGTCGTGTCACGAAAAATTATAGGATTAATCGGCCGCTTGAAGAAAGGCCCATGGCTGTGTACTTGTCTGCAGCACACGAGACTTCACAGAATAAGGAGCCTGCTCGAAAAAACAGTTTCATGCGCATCTGGACGCTAACACTGTCCCGTTGGATGGTCCTTATGGTGGTTACCTTTGATCGTCTTGGGAAGTTCCCTGTAATCCCAAGAGCCTAACATGGGTTCAGTGGGTAGTGCGACAGCCTCACTACTCTTTGCTGCAGAAAGTTCGTCTTCGTCTTCAGATTCGGGTGAATCGCTGAAACGCTACTCGTCGTCACCGTTTGATTTAACTCCCGTAAATGACAACGAAATGGTGGGGTCATGCAGTTTCATCTCATTTGCATTCACATGGAGCTTGACGGGAGCTTGACGATCACGACGTTAATCATCGTGCAAACAACGAATCCGAGACTACAGTTGAACAGGCAAAGTTGCAGAAGTCGCTGGGCGAACGCATAGAGGCGCTCAACTTCGGGATCCGCTAATCTACTCCGGTACAGCAAATGCAGAAGGCTCGGTCCCCTGGAAGTGTGAAGAATTCCCGGATCTAGAAGCCTTCGGTGGTGTCTGATAGTAACGACCTCGACCACCAGACAGCTACCGAGTTGAAACAGAACAGCGAGGGCTTGGAGTGAAATACTGCAACTGGACCGATGCACCAATCAAAAAAATATTGTCGACGACTTCCTCAAAACGTGGTGATGAGTAACTTCGATAGCTCGCACGCAGTCACGCTGTTTAGACGGAACTATGGAAGCTACGAGAGAATCCAGGTAACTTAATGGCAGCATGGGATGTGTAGTGACGAGGGTAGGCCATGGCGCTGCGTAGTGCTGTCACGATCCATTCACGAGTTACGGAACTTTCTGGACGCAATGCGGGTGTCTCATGGATGCCGGATACGTTTAGGTTGGGATGATACTGGATATGCACTGGATATGCACTGCTGATGAGCTCTAATAAGAGCGAAACTCGAGTCCAGTGCTTCCGTTTGGTGTAGACTCACCGGGGTAATTACGCCAGAACAGGAGGACGACCGTTCAAACGAGAGTGGTGTGAGTATTAACAAAATACCTATCCCGCAAAACCCCAAATGCCTATCGATTTATCGAGACTGATCTGAAAGACTGATTGAAGGAAGACCCGGCGCGAGTAGGATTCCAGCATGCACTAATTCACACGGCAGAGAACCGTGTACTGCAACGTCCACGCGGACGGTGCACGAAGTGAGTGACTGAAGCGGAACAAACGAAGGACGCCTACTCAAGAACTAAAATGACGGAGCATTGTGCGTGCAGAATTTGTGTAAATGGTGTTTTGCACACACTGGACAGTTCCCATACTGTGAATCGCCTTTTCGTGAATCCACCTCGTCTCGTTTCGAAGCACCGTCTTCGTGACTTGCATTCGGCTCATTTCGTTGATTACTACGAGGCTCCAGAATGCACACTGACATATAGTCAGTAGTAAGTATCTACACGACCTTCACGTAGAAGTAGTCAAACTAACCAAGAGAACCCTTGAGATTCCACTGCACTTTGAAATGTGTTTCAATATTCTAGTCATAGGACGGAGATTGTCCTGGAACGATAATTTCAGTATAAAGAACGGTTGCTAATAGGATTTAACCGGGGGCGGATATCGCTCTCAGTCTGAAAGCATAAGAAGAAAATCATCGAAATTTGCTGAAATAAGTTAGACAAACTGCCGACGTTCGATGGGATGGCTATCGACCTCAGCCTCCCCGTATCATTCATAAGCAGTAGCGAAGTATGGACAAGTTTTTGAGTACGTTTATCCGAATCTAGGGGGACAACAACAGTTTGGCAGTTGGGAAGGTTAGGGTGGGTCCTGGGGTCATCCCACAAACGTGTTGAAAACAATAACTTGAAAATTCGCCCGCGACGACGAATTGAATAAAGCTCTAAATTTGGTTTGCAATTCCATGTGGTCTCGTGAACTGCGATTGTCGCAATGAATCGGCATCAGCATACTCAAATCGGAAGAAAAGTACCACTAACATGTCCAAAACTGACGTGCTGGATTGAAAAAAACATCGAGGGAAAGGACACTTTGATCTGAACAGGGAACATACCAAATCAAGAAAGTCAAGTCATACGGGTGCAAGTTAGCTGTCAAAACACTGTTTGGCCGAGCAGAAAGCGATACCAAATGACTCGCTTGTTTTTGGAGGACCACTGTACACAAAACTGTCTCACACGTCTGTTTCTTTGCTTTCCTAGTAGCTCACCCCGCGAACGTCCTCCTACTTCCAGTGAAATGGCCGTTGGTTCAGTGACCTGGACCAACAGCCTGTAAGTACGGTGGAGTGGATTGATCAAATCTGACAGAAAGGTACGCTACCACCATCCCACTCAAACATCCAACGGAGAAGCACGCACTATCTAGGCCAGTTGAAGTGCACACAGCGGTGAGTCAGTCACACACAACTTTGCCTATGATCGCTCCGCAAGCAGTCAGGCTCTTTAGGGATACACTGGCGGATGGTTGAAGGCGAGAAGTCCTCAGCAACCGTGTGAATAGTGTAGTTCATCTGGAAGGCTTGTGAGTAGTTGGAAGAAGGTTCTGTTGAAGAGGTGGTGTTTACGACCCCCCTGGTGCCTCTACCTCTGAGCACAGCAACCACCTTCTCCAAAGGAGATTGCTCGACCAAGGGTTCATGAAATTTTGCGCACATCCCTACCCCCTTTCGAACAAAGGGTACCCCTTGAAGATTCCGTGACACCATTCCCGTCATCCATGGTTTATTGTACGATACGTCCGAAGAGAGACTACCCTCCCAGGATTGAGGTACCATTCCTTTTGGCGTGGAATACACCAAGAAACCAGAGCCAGTCGCTTTTACTTATGCGACCGATACTGTAAGCTTTCTAGTGAGGTCCACCGATAAGGGCTAGACGATAAGAGATGCAAAAATGCGTACTCATGCACTTGGCGTTTCTAAACGCCCTTTCAACTGCCTCCTTCACAACAGCTGTTCCGAATTTCTAATCGTTTTACTAGCCATTACTCGACTTCATGTGAAGTTCGACAATCAGATGCGCGTCGCGTATGGATTAAACCGATGCGCGTTCGGTTGTGGCCGATTATGTTGGCTGAGTCACGTTTGCTGTCCCAAATCAGCTGCGGCAAGAACCGGCCACAGATCGTCACGTGGCTCTATCCTTCTACATCCCTCACTCAAATTAGGTTACAGTACTATTCTGACGATCGCGAAAATGGCTCACCGCGGGAGGGGATGAAACGACCATTCACAGAGAACTGTCTTGAACGTTAACGAAATACACTCATTTGCGAACAAATTTGGCTTTGCGAGAGACTCACCTGGAAACCCGGCTGAATCTCTCGTTTGTGATGTATCCAGGCAACTGAATGTGCTGCACCAGGCCGTCTCACTTTTCAGTTGCTACGATATTCGAGATATCGCGATAATGTATATCCGTAATGCACTACTCACAAAGTTGCTGAAAATTCTTCGACAGCTCGTGACCGGTTTCGCCCTCCTTGGGACTCATCAAGTAGGCGCAGTCCCCGGGTTTCCGTCAATTCTATATGTTCGACTTGAAACCAAATTGCACGAAATTACCGAAATACACTTATTTGCAAACAAATTTGGTTTTGTGAGAGACTCACCTGGAACCCAGCTGAATCTCTCGTTTGTGATGTCTTGAACGTTCCTCTGAGTAGTCTTTCAGGACTGCCCAGACGCAACTTTTCAATTTGTGGTTGAAAATGCAGAGAAATGGCTACACAAGTATTCTGGGCTCAGGAGAGTGGATCGCCTTTCAGTGAGAATGCGGATGACTTCTCAGCCGCTACATACAATACATAATTCATTGCAGAGGTACCTCCGAAGTGTGAGGCTACCCCAGTGGCGAGTTCACAGCAGCGTTTCCCGTTAGCCACGAGTTGGCGACACTCCCAGTGGAGGCCAAATATTGCCCTTCCTCACGATGGTCTTTGTGTATTCCTGTGTAAATTTTGCAAAAGGAAAGCGTACTACCATGCTTGAGAGTTTCAGTTCAAGGTTTTGCTATGACACTGTTGTGGATAATTTGATGTGGTTTTTATTATTTTAGAGATAGCCAGTGTCAAGGTTGATGGATTTTGACGAGGCGAAAACCCTCCAAGACACCGATCATTGAAAAAAGTCAGTTCCTGTGCCTGATCGGAGAGAAAACTCTCTGGGCTTAGACAACAGCTGTCGCTACCGGTAGGTTTCACCTATCACCCCCGTCTGTCCGCTAAATGTAGAGATGGTCCGTCATTGATCCCGACAGAGACAATATCGTAGAAGGATGAACCTTGAAGTTTTGTACTCAGTTGTGGGTAACGGCTAGTTCGGCCCGTCTTCCTCTTTTGAGGGAGGGGGATTGCTATATTCCATTGCTCTGTACCATCTTGGTTCCCGAACTTGCCACGTTATTCATAGGGTTCTTGACCCGAACAGAAATCCCGAGAGTGATGAAAAGGCCATACCTTGACTGTCCCACAAAGCGATCTTGCTAGTTGATTTGAAGAAGCCCAGTGGATAACAGCAAAGCCCCTGTAATTACACATCGGATTCGGAGGATGAGCACTGGTAGGTCCGTAAAATGTAGGTCGCCCTTACGAATACTCCAACAGTGGGACAGGAGAACCTCACATGGGTTGGCGATAAGCATTATCATTCCAATCAGATTAGGAGGAGCGATAAACCGGGGAAGGTACACTCTCGCATTTCGAATATCGCCCAGTCTCACAACAAAAACAACACTAACAACATCAAAGAACACAAAGAAGGGGGGGGTGGGGAACAGCTACGAGTAGATGCGGCCGTGACAAAGTTGTTGTGGGAGTGTAGAAAAAGCAAACGGCGCAGCAATCGCGCTCCAATAAGTTTTGTCTATCTAAAAGGCGCTCATTCACAATTGATTGCTTTCGGGGGGGGGGGGGGAACGTGGTGACCATTCTACTACGGCATATTGAGAAGATAATGGATCAACGGAAGAGAATGAGCCATACTCATGAGCAGACGGTAGAGAATGTGGAAAATGACCCAAGTTAAAGTATATATGTACACAGGGGATAGCAGACGTTAAGACAACGCAGCGGATCATCACAGCCTTATCTGGCACTAGCAGTCCATTGGGAGAGAGAGGTGCCGTATCAGGAACCGACCCATTGGGTCCAATACGAATTCAACCAAACGAAGTACCGGGTGCAAACTTCCGACGTGAGGGATTTAGAAGGTGCCCCACCGTTCCAAGACTTGATCGTTAGAGATGGCGGAGGGAACAATGTAGACCAGGGGATATTCAGACAAGAGCCACAAACCAACACGGTGGCGATGAAGAATAGACAAACTAGTAGGGAACACCAGATAAAAAGTTGTACGGGAGCATGGGAGATGAGCGTGTGAAGCAATTTGAGCAGATAACGGGTGCACCGGAACATAAGGAACAGAGGATTATAGTTGGTATTGAACAGGACATTGTACAGGTTGTCTGCGGGGAATAAATCTGAAGCGTCAGCACCATTGGCAAGGAGTTGTCGCCGACGGGCGAAGTCAATGAGACGTCGTCGGTTACTTCGACCGCCGTATTCCGCTTCCAACGCCGGACTAGGATGAGCTGCACCAAGGGAGAAGCGGACGCGTTTTCGGACGCTTCGACTGTGTTCTCCATCTGTTTTTTTTTCAATGAATGGAATGATAGTGTGTGAGAGAATTTAGGAAGACCACAGAGAAACAGCGATTTGGCACAATTTAAACAATCTCGAGTGGGCTGGATGTCATGAATTTAAAATTTTAAAGATCTCATGGAAACCCATGTAAGCACTTTAGATAAACTGTAGTTTTCAACCGACGAATTAGTATTCGTTTGATTTTCCACTAGGATGCATGTACACACAGCTGACTGGCCTCTTGAACCCACGCTTTACGGTTCTGACTCGCTCACCGGAGACCAGATTGGGCCTGTCGTTCAGCTGTAACACCCTTTTGGTGCCATGCCACCAGAAAGAAGCACGAGGGCTGGGATATTGCCAAGCTGTCCAAGCCTAGACAGGAGATGCAGAGGTCCGGTTCGAACCACGAACCTTCCGGTCAGTGAATCCGCGTTCTAACCACTGGGCCATCTCGCCCTCCCCTAAATTGAATCGACTGGTGTGTGAGGGGCGACTCGTTGCTTCCTTTTAACCGTGAGATTAGTCAAATAGCAGCAGAATTGGTCTTTGGGTTGTTTCGGGAGTTCCGTCGAGTGTTAACCCACGACTGTCCGAGGACACAAGCTTAGAACCTTCCCAATCTTGTTGTGTGCCTTACAAGGGTTGAGGCGGTGGAAATGTTTTCACGCGGAAAGTGATTGAAATCCACACCACAATGGAACGACTCCTACAAATTTAGTCGACTATTTTCTTCTCTGTTGTTGGAAAGCCGATGGCCCTGATCCGTGTAGCATAACAGCAGCTGATGTACCCCCACAGTGGTTACCAGGCAAGCCACACGACCTTACTCCATGGAATGTCGGTTAAAGTTCCCTCTTAACCGCTATCTTCTCGAAGAGAGGTTAGCACAGGGATATGCAATTTCGAGGTTATCTTGATGGTGGCCCCTTCTTAGGGACAGAGGAGACACACCAAACCTTCGTTACTGATGGGGTATATCATTGTGGGTTATCTGGGAGCTCCCCTGGGAAGAGTCTCTAGTAGGAAGGGTAGCCATTTGAGCAGTTTAGACAATGGTCGTCCCAAATCAGACCATTAACTAACCACAACCTGATCAGGATAGGGTTCGAGATGGTCCAGGGGTTGGAGCACGAATTTACTGGCCGGAAGGTCCGTGGTTAGAAACCAACCTCTGCATCTCAACTGCTCCTGGACAACCTGGCAGTAATCTCAGCCCTCGTGCTTCCTTCAGGTAGCACGGCAGCTAGGGACCGAAAGGGTGTTACAGCTGAACGACAGGCCCAATCTGGTCTCCGGTGAGCGAGTCAGAACCGTAAAGCGTGGGTTCAAGAGGCCAGTCAGCTGTGTGTACATGCATCCTAGTGGAAAATCAAACGAATACTAATTCGTCGGTTGAAAACTACAGTTTATCTAAAGTGCTTACATGGGTTTCCATGAGATCTTTAAAATTTTAAATTCATGACATCCAGCCCACTCGAGATTGTTTAAATTGTGCCAAATCGCTGTTTCTCTGTGGTCTTCCTAAATTCTCTCACACACTATCATTCCATTCATTGAAAAAAAAACAGATGGAGAACACAGTCGAAGCGTCCGAAAACGCGTCCGCTTCTCCCTTGGTGCAGCTCATCCTAGTCCGGCGTTGGAAGCGGAATACGGCGGTCGAAGTAACCGACGACGTCTCATTGACTTCGCCCGTCGGCGACAACTCCTTGCCAATGGTGCTGACGCTTCAGATTTATTCCCCGCAGACAACCTGTACAATGTCCTGTTCAATACCAACTATAATCCTCTGTTCCTTATGTTCCGGTGCACCCGTTATCTGCTCAAATTGCTTCACACGCTCATCTCCCATGCTCCCGTACAACTTTTTATCTGGTGTTCCCTACTAGTTTGTCTATTCTTCATCGCCACCGTGTTGGTTTGTGGCTCTTGTCTGAATATCCCCTGGTCTACATTGTTCCCTCCGCCATCTCTAACGATCAAGTCTTGGAACGGTGGGGCACCTTCTAAATCCCTCACGTCGGAAGTTTGCACCCGGTACTTCGTTTGGTTGAATTCGTATTGGACCCAATGGGTCGGTTCCTGATACGGCACCTCTCTCTCCCAATGGACTGCTAGTGCCAGATAAGGCTGTGATGATCCGCTGCGTTGTCTTAACGTCTGCTATCCCCTGTGTACATATATACTTTAACTTGGGTCATTTTCCACATTCTCTACCGTCTGCTCATGAGTATGGCTCATTCTCTTCCGTTGATCCATTATCTTCTCTCTCCTCTCCCTGTCCCGGTTACCGATCACCACACCGGAACATAAGGAACAGAGGATTATAGTTGGTATTGAACAGGACATTGTACAGGTTGTCTGCGGGGAATAAATCTGAAGCGTCAGCACCATTGGCAAGGAGTTGTCGCCGACGGGCGAAGTCAATGAGACGTCGTCGGTTACTTCGACCGCCGTATTCCGCTTCCAACGCCGGACTAGGATGAGCTGCACCAAGGGAGAAGCGGACGCGTTTTCGGACGCTTCGACTGTGTTCTCCATCTGTTTTTTTTTCAATGAATGGAATGATAGTGTGTGAGAGAATTTAGGAAGACCACAGAGAAACAGCGATTTGGCACAATTTAAACAATCTCGAGTGGGCTGGATGTCATGAATTTAAAATTTTAAAGATCTCATGGAAACCCATGTAAGCACTTTAGATAAACTGTAGTTTTCAACCGACGAATTAGTATTCGTTTGATTTTCCACTAGGATGCATGTACACACAGCTGACTGGCCTCTTGAACCCACGCTTTACGGTTCTGACTCGCTCACCGGAGACCAGATTGGGCCTGTCGTTCAGCTGTAACACCCTTTTGGTGCCATGCCACCAGAAAGAAGCACGAGGGCTGGGATATTGCCAAGCTGTCCAAGCCTAGACAGGAGATGCAGAGGTCCGGTTCGAACCACGAACCTTCCGGTCAGTGAATCCGCGTTCTAACCACTGGGCCATCTCGCCCTCCCCTAAATTGAATCGACTGGTGTGTGAGGGGCGACTCGTTGCTTCCTTTTAACCGTGAGATTAGTCAAATAGCAGCAGAATTGGTCTTTGGGTTGTTTCGGGAGTTCCGTCGAGTGTTAACCCACGACTGTCCGAGGACACAAGCTTAGAACCTTCCCAATCTTGTTGTGTGCCTTACAAGGGTTGAGGCGGTGGAAATGTTTTCACGCGGAAAGTGATTGAAATCCACACCACAATGGAACGACTCCTACAAATTTAGTCGACTATTTTCTTCTCTGTTGTTGGAAAGCCGATGGCCCTGATCCGTGTAGCATAACAGCAGCTGATGTACCCCCACAGTGGTTACCAGGCAAGCCACACGACCTTACTCCATGGAATGTCGGTTAAAGTTCCCTCTTAACCGCTATCTTCTCGAAGAGAGGTTAGCACAGGGATATGCAATTTCGAGGTTATCTTGATGGTGGCCCCTTCTTAGGGACAGAGGAGACACACCAAACCTTCGTTACTGATGGGGTATATCATTGTGGGTTATCTGGGAGCTCCCCTGGGAAGAGTCTCTAGTAGGAAGGGTAGCCATTTGAGCAGTTTAGACAATGGTCGTCCCAAATCAGACCATTAACTAACCACAACCTGATCAGGATAGGGTTCGAGATGGTCCAGGGGTTGGAGCACGAATTTACTGGCCGGAAGGTCCGTGGTTAGAAACCAACCTCTGCATCTCAACTGCTCCTGGACAACCTGGCAGTAATCTCAGCCCTCGTGCTTCCTTCAGGTAGCACGGCAGCTAGGGACCGAAAGGGTGTTACAGCTGAACGATTTTTTTCAGGGTATGGTTAGCAGTAGAATGTCGGTGTCCAATTGCAATATTGGATTTGAATTTTGTCCTATGGGAGCTCCCCATCGGCGTGTATCTTTGATCGTGCCGCAGTGCGAGGAATACCCACCAAATCGGTATATCTGGACGCGTAAGCGCGTTCTGTTACCCATCGGATACCATCATTCCGAGATCTTGAAATACCTGAAAAGTCCTACCGAACGATCCGATGTGCGCTTCACACCTGAAAAGTGTAAAATTGCAAAAATGTGCGACACAAAACTCGAAACTAAGGCACAATTTGGTGAATGGTGTAGTGAAGCTGACGGGCAAAAGCGCCAAGATCATCATACTGTGTGCGGTGTAGTTAAATTCAGTCGTGCAGTATAGCTGTGAACTGAGTCTGCGTTGTAAAGTAGCAAAAACAAAGCAGACCTCTATCGTTCTGCTCGCTGCTGTCTTATCACTCACATCCGTCAGTAACCTCAGTTTCTGTCTCAAACCACAACTCTGTTCGTTCCAGACAGCTTACAGCACAGATCGAGCGTTTCCAGAGCTTGAAGTCGGCTATAATCTAACGGAGTGCCGAAGGGGAGATAAGTACCTTACCTTTACCGTCCACGTCAGTGTGCACAGCCCGGTCTAGTCAGTCAGTTGGTCCATGCGGAACAACGCTCACACCCGCACGAGTACTGCTGAAACCAGCAGAATATCAGAAAAAAAGTGGATTGACTTGTAGATTCATGTCCTTCGGAAGAGACCACCCGAAGAGACTGACAGAGAGTGGTCCCTTCTGGGAGGTTTCTCTTAGGACGGATATAGAGATGTGGAAGAAAACATCGATCTAATCTGGGATCGCGCCAACGTGGATGTGATCAAGAGTGGCGGCCAGCTTCTGAACTTTTAATCATTTCATTCATACAACCCACGTGCAGTGCATACCGATGCATTAAACCAACCGCACCAAACGGGTATTCCGCTTGCGCTGCCTAATAAACATCTATTGATTTTTTCAGTCTTTTCGGTCTCTTCTAGGGTGCGGTGGTAGCTGATCAATACGTGTCCATGATCGGATTAGAAAGGTGATCTCTCCAAGATCTTAAAATTTGACAGAAGCTCCAAGAGACCGACCAAAAGTGGTATTTCTCTCAAAAGACGACAGGTGTGTCGAGTGTTCACACCTACAGTGGACGAGATGGGGACCAATTTGTATTGCTCGTTGGTATTCATCACGCAGTAACCATACGGCGGAAGAGTGCCAATAGGCAAGGTTTGGTGCTCTTATACAAAATCAGTGATTTCGCCGCGATTTCTCCACACAAAGGATATGAAAACACACTAATGTTTGCGACCGAGCTGAACGGCTATGGTGGAGCTTGGATGTTCTGTGCAGCATTCGACTACATAAAGTTTTATTCTACCAGGATTTTTGCACTGCAAGTGAAGAACAAAAGAATTCGGCACTGGAGCGGTAGCTATTCTTTTCCCGGTCTCATAAAAAACAAGACTGAGTATCAGGAGGACAGCGATCTAAAAATGCTGCACTATTTACTGCTAGGTTCCGGACGGCATGCGTCTGTGGACCGGTTCAAGCACGCTAAATGATGGCTTCTTTTTAAAGGTATACAATGAGGACGGAACAAGAGGCGCACTGGAGGGAAATATGTATCTACTTGGACTTTGTTTCACGTTCACATTGTTATTGTTTACGGACGGAGTAGCGCACATGCGGATCAATAAGATGCAGACGCGTACGCATGTTTACGACCATGGCGGATGTACTTTACGCAAAGGCGAAATTGTCTGAACCTAACTATCGGGTGAGCGTGTGCGTTAAATCAGTAACTGGTCGCATAGGTCCAGAGACCACGTGAGTCGAACATAAATACCGAAAAGCGGAGTGAATTGCGTCGGTTTACAGGGGCCGAGGAACTGACTCGATATACCGTGAGATTAGTGTGTACGCATTGGATGGAATGTACGAAGTAGTGACGATCATATAGTTTTGCGTACAACTGCATCAATTAGGCTATATTTATTTGTGAAAAAAAGACGAATTCTCAACATTTGAAACGGACTAATTAAATTGCAGACGTGAAACGGGGTGCGGAAAAAATTACGAGCAAACATAAGTTGGACACGACTCTGATCACTAGTGGAACGCCATTAAGGTTACGCATTTTCTTGTAGAGTTTTTTCCGCTCCCAATAAACTCAGGATTGTGAACGTTCGCCAAACGTGGTTGTGGACTAAATATAAGGTCAATTTTGTTTTGATGTGTACTAATTGAGTTCCGCCTCACTAACAATTCAGTCGATTGTGATCCGCGCTGGGTGTGAGCGATGCTCACATATTCAATCATTGTACTGCAACATCATGAATCCACTGTATTCTCGATCACGGGTACCTCGCTCACAGTTTGACCAAAACTACAGTTCAATCAAGTTCGCTGAGGATGGGATTCGGCGCATTGTTGTGATAAGACGAGCACTTTTGAACTAAAGGAACGTCGGACTAAGTGGCGACGGAGGTGATCCGATCAAAAACCTTGCTGAGCACTTTTCAGCTAATATCTTTTGATATCGTTCAGTTGTAACACCCTCTCGGTGCCTAGCTGCCATGCCAGCCAAAGGAAGCACGAGGGCTGGGGTACTGCCAGGTTGTCCAAGCCTAGACAGGGGAAGTCGAGGAGCAGAGGTTGGGTTCGAACCACGAACCTTCCGATAAGTAAATTCGCGCTCTAACCACTGAGTCATCTTTTGTTATAGGTTCCAAGGTACCCAACAGTGTGTGGTGCGAATAAAAACGGAAGCTGCGGCTGCCAAGGGTTGCGTCGGTCGGGCAACGACCAACGAGTGTTTCAATCTGGACTTGATCATCAATCATACTAGGTAAATTGTTCCAGCCTTTTTTGTTTGGCTCGAATGTACGAATAAAGTGCTTCTCCCGATTCGAGAAAACACCTTTGGAGGATTCCAAAATATCTCCTCGTTGCATGAGTACACCGTTATGGCAGATTAGTGTGTCAGCTGGGCTTCTGAACAAGAGTTAACTAAATACTTGGGTTAATGGCACTGGACGTTTCGTTTGTAGTTTGTCCTCTCGGAAAGTGAACCAGCCAGTTGGGGAATCAGAACCATTTTGGGTTTTTTTCCTCGAGGACAGACTGCAAGGGAAAATTCCGTGCAATTAAAATGGTCTCCTCGGTAGAAGTGATTCTTCTTGGATGGAAAGTTACTCGATCACAAGTAGTGGGAGCACGCGTGAAAGAAACGCGTGTGTAGGTCGAACGCATGTATCACTCAGGCAAGCGTCAGTACAGGTTGCGAATTGATGGTCTGTCGTTCCAGGCTATTCGAGCATCTGAAGAAATAGTACGGCAGATCCTTCACGAAGAACCAGCCCCATAAAGTTGAGAAGTAGGAGAGCATGTAGTGTCTTCTACAGCAACCACCTTAAGGAAGAAAACCCTACAGAACCGAGGAGGAGACACTTTCTGGTTCCCCAAATAAACCATTTACTCCCGCGCTACATTAACGAATGCATCTTTGACCGAACCTGACTTCACTTGATAGGTGTCCAATGTAATGATGGGTTCATCCTGGCAATTTCACCATTCTAGTTCCAGACACTGTGACAACTTCACACCTTAAGGCATGCAGGTAGTCAACCCATGCTGAATAGCCGGGAATCATTATACATCCATTTCATCCTGATTGGGAATCATCATCATTAGCAGTAGCATTTCACGAATCTGCAAGGTTGTGAAACGGTATCATCCGGTCGCGAGTGGCTGAACAGTAGTGTGATTACGAGAAATACACTCATTTGCAAATCACCCATTTGCGAAACCGGTTGTGGGCTGTCGAAGAATTTTCAGCAACCTTATGAGTAGTGCATTACGAATATACATGTATCGCGATATCTCGAATATCGTAGCAACTGGAACATGAGGCGGCCTGGTGCAGCACATTCAGTTGCCTGAAAACATCACAAACGGGAGATTCAGCTGGGTTCCAGATGAGTCTCTCGCAAAAACCAAACTGATTTGCAAATTAGTGTATTGATGAGCCCGAAGAAGGGCGAAACCGGTCGTGGGCTGTCGAAGAATTTTCAGCAACCTTTGAGTAGTGCATTACGTATATACATGTATCGCGATATCTCGAATATCGTAGCAACTGAACATGAGGCGGCCTGGTGCAGCACATTCAGTTGCCTGAAACATCGCAAATGGGGATTCAGCTGGGTTCCAGGTGAGTTCTCGCAAAACCAAACTGATTTGCAAGAGTGTATTTCTCGAAAACAGTCCAATTTAACCAAGAGAACATAAGGTTGATGGAAACTCGGGGACTGCGCCTACCTGATGAGCCCAAAGTGGAAGGGCGAAACCGGTCGTGGGCTGTCGAAGAATTTTCAGCAACCTTATGAGTAGTGCAGTACGTATATGGTAGTGTGATTAATTTTCTTGACAATTTACAACCGATCTTGAGGCTCATCAGGTAGGTGCAGTTCCTGACTTTTCGTCAATCTCATGTTCTGTCTGCACCACCAAGATCCTTCGATCACCCAGTTCCCGTCATGTGATCCGCGGCTGACTAGCTCCTTGAGTGACAGCTTCTCGGAACGTCCATGAGACTTGGGATTTTTCGCTTCTGGTTAGATTACTTATGATTCGTGGGTAGTGGGGAGACTTTTTGGACACCCATGGAACAGCACTGAGCCAAAGATCAGAAGCCTGCGGGTTCAATTAGCCTTGAAGGTTCAATGAGACGCGCACTGATGATGGAACGTTCGCACAGTGTTTCTTGGTTTTTCAGCATCGGTTGACTTCACTTTCTGGAGGTCGCCACTGGAGCCTTTGCACAGAGTTTGGAGAGCAAGTCCATTGGGCTAGTCTAACCAAGTTTTACGCTCACTTCGAATTCCCCCCGCGATGCACACCGACAGGTTGATGTGCGTTCCTGTGGTCAATCGCCCGAAGCGTCAAATGTCCAATCCATCGGTATTCATCTGATTATTGCGAATAAGGACGAAAGGCTTGTGGATCCGACCTCATCGAATCCTCCCCGAGGTTCGCCCAAAAGTGTACACAGACCCTTTGCATGTGGATCCGTATGGGCCATCTACTTTGCATATTTAATTTACTGAAGGGTCGTTGTGAACTTGTCACACTAGACAAATTGTACTTTGAATTATGGGGCATAATTAAACGAATCTGTCACATCGACCACTTGCAACCCAGGTTACTGTGCGATTTCGTGTTGTGTCGCCTAACTGCGCTGTCCGCTGTAGGTCATACCGAATCGATCTGATCCAACGTAGAACGTAACCCGTGTAGTATCGAGCGTGAAATATCATTACTTCGGTACTTCTCAGTCATCTTGTCTGTCTACGCCAGGTGACTGTCAATGAAACTGGTTTATGCTCGGTAACCGTTCTCATTCAACTGCGAGCGTACTTGGAAACCACATGGAGCGCCTTACGTAGGTCGCACTAAGGCGAGAGCGTCCGTGCACGTAACAGACACGCGATTCAGATGACGGATACCCATGCAGGGGCACCAAACGACCTAGTTCATAGAACTATTGAACAAAGAAGGTTGAAGATCACGGAAGGAACTGGCATCCAAAAACATGCAAAAACTGCAACTGTGAGTCAGTAGGTTTCGATACCGCAGAACACTAAGGCGACGAGTTAGCATCATCACGAATCACGGTTACTTGACCTATTCATGAGGAGTTGTTGGTATGCTCCGACCCCGAAGAAGCAGGACAGCAAAGACAGCAGTTCTTTCTATCCTGCACGCTTGAACGCAAAACGCGCCATTTCAGTTGTTCTGTAGATACACACTCATCAAGTTGATGACCACGGTTTCAACCCTACGAAAACGAAAATAGGTGAACTAAGACTGCTCCAGCAGAACTTTCATGTGCTTAGATGAAAATATACCATCAAATTGATGACTACAACGTTCCAGTGTTAAATGGAAGTGTAGTTAGGCAACGCAACAACAAAAAATGCAGCGAAAAGACAGACCGATGCGTGAAATCGATTCATGGACAATAGTTTGAAATTAGAAACAGTATGGCATTACAAGAGGGCGGAGAGAACAGGCCTTTATTGAAGTGACCAGCCGGAACGTACGGCCATGCAAAGAGAGGGGAGAGACTGCACGACTCAAAAATGACCTTCAAAACTATTGTAAGTGATCGGAGTTGGGGTACGGACAGTTACCTGGTGTTAGGCGGAATTCCACACAGATCCCGCTTTACCGCCCGCAGTCGGGTGCTGCTTCGGCCAAAAAGCCTATCCCACACAAGATTGGCCAGGAATTCGAGACGCTTGCCGGTCCGGCATCAAGCCCAGATCTGATTGGTCGAAAATCTGGACCCAACAGCCAATCATGACCCAGTATTGGCC